>CM068964.1:83960237-83980968 GCA_035128595.1 Eptatretus atami
AGGTCGTTGTCCTTCCTGCCTGAATGCGACGAGGCAGAAGCATAACGACGACCGACGACCGACCACAGCTCCATTCGTGGCCAGACATGACGCCCTGGCGAGTTAGGAAAATCAAGGACAGCCCGCACGAAACTTGGAACTCTGTGCGTGTCCTCTTTATGACGGACCGATTAAAAAAATACAAAAGTTCTATATAACGGGGAACTTTGTTTGTGTGCGGGTCTTCAGCATCAGTAACATATGGCGATGTTCTGTGCTACGACTTTACCACCACTTCAGTCGGCCACGTGGCATGACTGCTTCTTCCTTTAATCTTCTTCTTCTTATTATTAAAAATTATATATTTTTCCCTTCTTCTTCTTAATTAATCTCCTTATTTTAATCTTTTCCTCCTCTTGATTCCTTCTTATTTTATTATTATTCTTCTTCTTCCTCCTTTTCCACTTTCTTCTTATTTTGATCTTCTTCTTCTTTCTTGACCATGCATGACTCTTCAGAGCGCCGGCTCTATATATAGAGGCCGTAGCTACCTCTATATACACCACTCTCGGAACACAATTTGAAGTACGAAGGAAGCAAACGGCCTCCGAAACGTTACATTTCCTCTCAGTTTCTTTCACAAGTGAATATACGCTTGCTAAAGTCGAGTGTACTGATACCTCAGATGGTATCCTATTATGAATTACATTCATCGACCGCGACGTGTGGACATATAGTTAACCAGAAGATTTGGAGCACCTTTTGCGCAAATGGCCCATTGGGCGAAGCAGTCGAGAGCTGGACTCTTTAGCTCTGTAGAGGAATCGAGATTGGCCGTCAGATTTGCCGGACATTTATACCATTGCGACCGTAGGTGCCCTCGACCCTGCAAGCCGTTGTGATAATTGTGAAACAAACCGCGAGGAAAGTTGTAAAGTTCAGAGGCATCTTGATTTTGGCCACCAACCCCAAAAATTTCGGAGCCGTGCGTATAATAGAGCTCACGTCTCAAAAACGACGGCCATTTTTTATTTTAATTTTTAAAGAAGAAGAGAAGAGAAGAAGAAGAGAAGAATGTCAATGATTGAGGTTGTCCCGTTTGTCGCTGAATTAAAAAAGTCGCCATGGCTTTGACAGCTCCGTCTTGAACTCGGTGTCCGGTCTTTAACCGGTTATCAAGACTTCCCAAAGACGTTGTCTCCACAGCGGTGAGTTACAGTCCATCGAACGGCTTGTCTGAAGGTCCATAGCAGCCTCACCTCAACCCGAGATGAACAAAAATCGCCGATCATGTCGTAAAAGAGTTGTCTACGTGGCACGGTGTCTATGTTAACTAGGTTGGGTCATGTTTAACTAGGTTAAACCTACTTAACTAGGTGGGGTCATGGTTAAACTAGCGTTAACCTACTTAAACTAGGTTGGGCCGTCATGGTTAAACTAGGTTAATCCTACTAAACTAGGTGGGTCATGGTTAAACTATGTTAAAACCTACTAAACTAGGTGGGGTCATGGTAAACTAGGTTGGGTCATGGTAAACTAGGTTAACCTACTTAACTAGGTTGGGGGTCAGGTTAAACCGGTTGGGGTCATGTTAAACTAGGTTGAAACCTACTTAAACTAGGTTGGGGGTCATGGTTAAACTAGTTAATCCTACTTTAAAACGTAGGTGGTCATGGTTAAACTAGGTTAACCTACTTTAAAACTAGTTGGGGGTCATGGTTTAAACTAGGGTTAATTCTACTTAAACATAAGAGTTGGGGGTCTGTTAAAAACTATGTTAACCTCTTAAACTGGGTGGGGGTCATGGTTAAACTAGGTGGGTCATGGTTAAACCTGTTGGGGGCATGGTTAAAACTAAGTGAACCTACTAAACTAGGTTGGGGGTCATGTTAAACTAGGTTTAAACTACGTAAATTAGTGGGGTCATGGTTAAACTAGGTTGGGGTCATGGTTAAACTTAGGTTAAACCTACTAAACTAGGTTGGGGTCATGGTTAAACTAGGTTAACCTACTTAAGCTAGGTTGGGGGTTATGGTTGAAACTAGGTTAATCCTACTTAAACTAGGTTGGGGTCTGGTTAAAAACTATGTTAAACCTACTTAAACTAGGTGGTCATGGTTTAAACTAGGTGGGGAGTCATGGTAAACAGTTGGGGTCATGGTTAAACTAGGTTAAACCTAGCTTAAACTACGGTTGGGTGTCATGGTTAAACCTGGTTGGGGTCATGGTTAAACTAGGTTAACCTACTTAAACTGGGTTGGGGGTCATGGTTAAAACTAAGGTTAACCTACTTAAACTAGGGTGGGTTCATGTTAAACTAGGTTGGGGGGTCATGGTTAAACTAGGTTAATCCTACTTAAACAGGTGGGGTCATGGCTTAAACATTGTAAACCACTTAACAGTGGGGGGGTCATGCGTTAAATAGGTTGGAGTCATGGTAACTAGGTTAAAGCCCTACTTAAACATAGGTTGGGTCATGGTTAAAACCTGGTTGGGTCATGGTTAACTAGCGTTAAACCTACTTAAACTGGGTTGGGTCATGGTTAAACTAAGTTAACCTACTTAAACTAGGTTTGCGGGGTCATGTTAAACTAGGTAAACCTACTTAATATTAGGTTGGGGGTCATGTTAAAACTAGGTTGGGGTCATGGATGTAAACTAGGTTAAACTAAAACTTAAACTAGGTTGGCGGTCATGGTTAAACTAGGTTAACCTACAAACTAGGTTGGGGGTCATGGTAAATTAATTTTAAACTAGGGCTTACTGTTAAACCTACTTAAAACTAGGTTGGGGTCATGGTTTAAACTTAGTTGGGAGTCATGTTAACTAGGTTGGGTCATGGTTTAAACTAGGTTAAACCTACTTAAACTAGGTTGGGGGTGTCATGTGGTTAACCTGGTTGGGGTCATGGTTAAACTAGGTTAAACCTACTTTAACTGGGTGGGGGTCATGGTTTAAACAAGTTAAACCTACTTAGAACTAGGTTGGGGGTCTGGTAAAACTAGGTAAATTAACTTAAATTAGTTGGGGTCATGGTAAACTAGGTTAAACCTACTTAAACAGGTTTGAGGTCATGTTTAAACTAGGTTAAACCTACTTAAACTAGGTTGGGTCAGGTAAACTAGGGTTAAACCTACTTAAACTAGTTGGTCTGGTAACTTAGTAACCTACTTAAACTTAGGTTGGGGTCATGCGTTAAACTAGGTTAAACCTACTTAAACTAGTTGGGGTCATGTTAACGAGTTTTAAAACCTCTTAAATAGGTTGGGGTCATGCTCTTGAGAATCCGCCTTCAAAAATGCATGTCAGTCCGCAGACTCTGCGTTGGACTTAAGCGTCCATTATTAGAAAAACGGTTAGGGGAAAGGAGAGGCCTTGTGCCACTAATCCGTCCTTTTACAAGTTTGAGTGTGTCCAACATACGGTGGTTTGACCACCTCACCTCGTGAAGACTTCATACACCTAAAACTGACGGGTGGCCCATGAGGTTAACCCAGTGAATCAGTGAAGCCCCAGCCTGGTGTGGCTCAGTGGTTAGCGGGTGGCGGCTTGGATCCTAGGTCCTGAGTTCCAAGCCCCGTCAGCCGCTGAATTAATACACCAGGGGGTTGACTCAGCCGTCATCCTTCCGAGGTGCGCGAAAAGATGTCCAGTTTTCCAGTGTGTGACTAGTAGAGGGGCACTGCATCAGCGGAACAGTCGCGCTTCAAGAAATGATAGCGTACCCCGCAGCCTAACTGCCATACGACCACCAGTTGAGTCCTCAACAGACTGTTTGTATTGCGAATATTGTACCAGTTTGATTTCTGATCAATAAAAGTGTAAATGTTAAGTTACAGATCCCTTAGAGGGTTGTTTGTGCACATGGTGTAGGTATCCGCATCCAGCAAGAGTTCACCACTTTGAGGAGAAAACCACAATTTCCAGGAGCATCGGCGGATACGTGGACACATTGGAGTTCATCCAACCCAATGTCATCTCGGGTATCCCTTGTGTATCGTGTTATGGAACGAAAGGGGTCACATTGTAAACCCCAACGAAGACCCAAGGTTGCCACCGTTTTCAACCTCACCATTGATTACCTTTTATTGAACCCATTAAAGTTAATTTGATCCTCTCATTCTTTACTTATTTTACGAAGTGCACCAAGCTTTGATTGTTGTGTTACTCCGCCACCAAAGTTGGCCGGAGCGCGTTAGGTATATTTCACATCTTTGTCTGTCTGTCTGTCTGTCTTTCTTTGTCTTTGAGCATGATATCTCAAAAGGTATGGACTGTTTCGGATGAAATTTGGTGAACGGGTTGGGTGCGTGAGACAAGGAGGAATGATCCCATTTTCGTGAAGATCTGGATCGGCATCCAGATCCGAGAATTTTTTAGTTCATGTCCCCCATTGAGATCCAGCCTACGTGTGGGATACAAAAATATACACTGTTCAGTCTGGGCGGAGTATGTGCTCTGCGTTACCCAATTGCAGTTCCAGTACAACTGCTTCTTCTTGTATACATTCTCGTGACGCAGGTGGCATCATCGGCTGAGGGGTGGTTGTGCCATTATGCAATGCCTCCACTAAGTTAAGGCAGGAATTAGTTGATTTGTTCAGGGTGGCCGGCTATAAACAGTTACTCTTTGGGAGAAGTTACACTTGTGGACTGTTAACATCCACCAACTGAATGCCGGCAGATGGGACTGCCAGTACGTCCATCCAAGGGACGCCACACATTGATGAATCTCCCGCCTGTGAAAACACCGGTATAACCAGTTGCTAGCTGGGTCGGGATCAAACCAAGGCTGGAGTTTAGAGTGAGTATATGTACCTCGAGGCTATCCTGACAGCTCTGCCCACTACTGTGAGCCACTCATGGAAGTATAACGGTGTTCATCGTATCCACCATGAGAGCCTCGTGAAGGAAGTTGTTGGAAGTCTGGATTCTTGGACCCACTTTCTCGGCGCCGAGACCCTGAAGAGACAAAGCCGCAGATAGTCTGCGACACGATTACGTGCTAGGCAACCACGGACGTCATTTAATGACTTTAATTAAGACAGGGTCTACTCCTGCTCTCTTTACCTCTCTGGCGAATTAACCCCCCCCCCCCCAGACATTGGTAACATCGCTCAACACCACACTGCTGTCAATCAAACGCTGAGCGGATACCGTAAGTGGAAATGGCCTACTGACTAACCATGACGAAAACACCCGGGCAGAACTCCCGTTCACTCTATGTTTCTAACTTTAGAGTACGGCGGCAGTTTGGAGAATGTTTTTTAGAGGTTTAGCAAAGGCACGTATTACAAGCACGCCAGTGTCACACAATAATGATCTTACCCGAAAGCACACGAGCCCTTTTAGCGTCAACTTATCACGATTTTAGGTGCCTCGGTTTTTTGGTTTTTTTTGTTGTTGTTAAAAAAATTAATAATACATGTGTCTCGCCCTGTTCTCATTGGCGCGGCCCGCAAGCCACTGGTGGCCTAAAGGTACGGCCCCTTCACGCGTGTGCCGATTATACACAATGTGAAAACAACCCCACATAATCCGCCATAAATGATATCAATTGACCCATGGTTTCAAATGAGTGTTCCACTTGTGAAGCGTTAAAAAGTAACATCACTACAATCAGTAAATTGCAGTATGCAAACAATTATACTTACAGCATAACCACAACGAAAAAAAAAAAAAAGAGTACATAGAGGCGGCGCTAATACAGCCATTTTGGGAGTCCTGCAGGCGTGTATGGTCGGCTCTCAGACTGATGTGCTTATCGGCAAAAGTGGCCCCCTTCTAAAAGAATAGTGAGATCATTGCTTCTAGGCTCTTTGAAGAGCTATTACGCACAACTACAAAATCGGGGCCACAACATAAACAAAGGGAACAGCAGGGAGAAAGGGACAAACGCCCACAGCAGGGGGAAGGAGAAGTAGGTTGAGATGGAACAAAACAAGAGAAGCAGGTAACGATGAGGGGTAAGGCGAATGCAAAAGGGTGGGTCTGTTAATTTGTAGTGTCATGTTGGAGTGTTGGCAAAATATGTATGAATGCCACTGCAAGGTGCAGAGAATGGGAGAGAGATAAGAACAATAGAAGAAAAGAAGAGAGAGAGAGGGAGACAGAGAGGATTTTAGATGTGGAAAATTCACAAAAAGTTTTGCATCTTCGACACAAACACAACACATTCCTTTCCACTGCTCCAAGGAGGAGAGGTAATTAGCTGACAACAAAATTATGCAGATTTATAACTACGTTAGGGATCCCTTGTGTGGTTGGCATGTGTCTCCCTGAGGTCTCCGAAACCGAACCATGATACTGCCCCTGACAAAACAATGTAGGAAAGACATTATGAAAAACTTAGGGATCATTCTATTTGCTGTCCTCGCAGCTGTCAGCAAATTCAATTTTTATACAGAGTTTTGAAGCTCATCCAAGAGCTGGCAACAGAGGAGAAAGGTCAATGCACTAACATAGGGTGGAGGAGATCGTCTGACAATGGTAGTGTTCTTTATTTTAATTTTTTTTTCTTCCCCACCTCAATTGACTTTAAAGTTTTGCATTCACGGTGTGTTGTAGTGGGTGGCCAAACTCACATGATTCATCGCCTAAGCATGACCCTTTTCCATTCTTAAATAATTATTTGTCTGTCAGACGTTGTCCAAAAATGTGTTTATAGAAATGGGACATCGTGTCATAGTGCGTACACACTCGGAAAAATTCGTACTTTTGGAAATGAGGATGAGTTTGAACCATCCGAATGTTGGCACGTCTTTGGAGGTACAAGTAGATACATTTGAATCCTTTTTATATACCTCTGTTGATGTTGAAGTATCATTACCTGTGGTTTCTTGCTGTTACAAGTATACAGCGAAGAAACGTCTAGTCTGGGTTTGAATCTCCGGCCAGCTATAAACTGTCATCCCTGGGTTTCATAGGCAAGGTGATTTATAAACGTGTGTGTGCCATCCCTCGGACGGACATTAAACTGGGCTCCCGTTTGCCGGCATTAGTGGGATGTTTAAGATCCCAGGTGTCCTTCGCGAAGATTTTGCGAGCTATCGCCGGCATCCTGTATAAATTACAGGCTCTTTCCTAATCTACAGGGTACTGCGTCAACGGCATATCTGCACCCCCCCTCAATCAATGATGCTACTCGTAGCCATGTGCTGCATACGAAAAAAGATGTCAACAATTTGTCATGCCGTGTCACATGATTCTAAATTGATCATTATTTCTTTCTTTTTTTCTGTTTTTTTTTGCCAATGTGTACTTAAATGATGTTTCTTCCAAATTATTTTGAATGACAATTAATTATTTTCGCTCAGCTTGGAAAGGAGATGGTGCTGAAGATGTAACCAAAAAATGACGCTTCTCAATACCATGGATCGAATTCTTTATGAATCACAGCGACAGGTGAGAACAGCTCTGAGCAGTGGTTCTTAAACCTTTTTACCACCACACCTCCTCGAGTAGTTGGTCCTTCCTCCAGCGCCCCCCCCCACCCCCCTCACATCTGCAACCAAATGATTAAAAATACCTCCTGAATTAAAAGGAAAAACTGAAAAAAAATGCGTGTTTTTAGTCTTTTATTGAACAAAGATGTATATCAGCAACACTCATATATACACAGCATATTTAATGAGATGACATTAATGAGATACTTACCATTGGTTCTTAGCTACCAGATCTTGAATACGTGGTCGAATGCCAGAGAGAGACAACGCAAGTCCCTTGAACGTTCAGCTTGTTTCTGTACTGGTCTTGACGGCAACGAGCGTGGAAAATGCAGCTTCACAAAGATACTTGATCCAACATTGTCAGACTCTGAATAGTTTGGTTGTGAGATCAAAGGTAAACAGGAAGGTACGTGACCCAGAACGGCTTGAGATCCAGTTTTTGAAATCTTCTTCAGCCGAGGAGTTGAACTATAACTCAAGAACTCCTCTTGCACTTCGTCTGAAATATCAGCACTTCACATTGAAATGGGTTCCTAATGAATTTTCCAGGCTTCGCGCTTTTCATTTATATCTGGAAAGTATAGATGAATTCTGCTTTCAAGTCAGGCAGATATGATAATTATTTGTTCTTTAACTCAGAATCAAGGTAACTGTGAATGAGAGCAGAATCCAAGTTAGCAAAACTGGCTGTATTTCCATCCTGAATTCGACATTTCCAGATGTCGAGTTTGGCCATGAAGGCTCGAATGATTCATTGTGCATGATTATGGTGATGTTTTCCCTTGGAGTTTGAGGTCGATGGCATTCAGCGCTTCAAAGATGTCCACAGGACTAGAGATAGCAAATCCTTCAGACTGGAACTTGTCATGGAATCTGCTGTCTGCTGCGAATCGAGAAAATGTTGCCACTTCTTGTCGTAGTTCATAAAGCGGTCCAAGCATGTTTCCCTTCGAAAGCCATCGTACGTTTGTGTGGAAAAGCAAGCTTGATGTTCAGAATCCATATCCACACACAGCTCTTTGAAGAGATGACTATTTAAGGCTCCAGCTTTGATGAAGTTGACGACCTTGATAGCCAAGTTCATGACATCCCTCATTTCAGCAGTAGTGGGGCAGATAATAGCTATTTTTGAGAGGAATCATGCAATGATGATACAAGCATCAATTTGGCAACATTTGTTCTCCAGGGGATTCTAATCAAATCTGCCTTGATTGGCCATTGAAAATCCAAATTTCGAAAAATTGAAAAAAAAAAAACTTCAAAAAAGTCAAGATCATGATCAATGTTGGATGCTGGCTGAGATTGGTGAATGTTTCAGGAACATCATCAAAAGATGTCCAAGTCTGCCATGCAGTTTTCTTCCCTTTTACCGCGGAAGGCAGACACGACGTCACATCCAGTGAACGCATATAAGTATGGGATTCCCTTCAGCTTTCTCAGGCCCTGTTGCAGAAACTAACTCATGGACTGGAATCCATCGCGCCTTGGCTCATTGGCCAAAGCAATCACATGTTCTCAAGACCTAGTTCCTGCAAGGTGCAGTACAGATTGCTATGACTAGTACGTCCGTGTCATTAGCCTTAATGATAATGGACTTGCTACCATCCGTCGTTGCATCCCTGGCGTTGTACAAATATTTCGAATGTCAGCTCTTTCATGACACATATGAGACACAGCATCCAGTGACTCCTTGTGTTGCTAATGCATCTTCTCCTTTTATGACAATGACTGTGCTTGTCCGTCTGTCTTCACACATCTTTTTCCGCAAGGAGTGAAACAGCTCAGTCTTGTTGCTGTCATCTCAAAGAAAGCTTCTCCAGTTACTGCGGTCTACTGGTTCCTGTCACTCTTCTTCTGATTCCTTGCCCCCTTTTCAACCTTGCCTCGGACTTCAGACTTGATTGACTTCTTGTACACATCAAACACTACGTCCACCCTCTCGTACCTGGCACCATAGGATCGCACCTTGGGATGTGTCTTCTTTAGCATAGTCATCAAATATCTTTTGAAGTGTGTGAGGTAGGGCATTGATAAGTGCTGAGCCATCAATGATGACTGCATCTCCCCTTGGTTCTCTGTCTGGATGTTCACTTGCGCTTCAAGAATTTCAGCCAGCTGTGACTTCCAATTTTTTGAAGTTTTTTTTTTTTTTCAAATTTAAAAAAAATTGGATTTTCAAATGGCCAATCGGGCAGATTTGATCAGAAAGCCCTGCAGACAGAAATTCCAAATTGATGCTTGTATTCATAATTTGCAGCGATTTTTCTACTATTGACTACACTACAGGTAGAGTTCTGGATGCTAAGGCTTCCGATGAAACGATGCCAGTGCGTACCAAAAGCAGATGGACTCTTTTTTTTTTTTCTTTCACTTTGTATGAAACCAGATTGCAAACCAAACATGGCCGGAGCTCCATCAGTCACACCCCTACCAGCGAGTTTCCACGAAAGTGATTTCCTGGAAGAAGTTTGATACCACTTGAAAAATATCTGTTGCTGTCGTATAACTTTCCATGGGATGGCAGAAGACCATTTCCTCTTTTACCGATGCCTGACACAAAACGAGCATACATCAGTACTGAGAACACTGAGCAACAGCAGGCGTTCGTCCAACTGGATGGCAAATACAGGAGAAGCTCTTACGTTGGTCGAGAACTTGATCTTGATGTCTTGACGTCTTGAGACATTTTCATCGATCCTTCCCTTGACGGTATCGTTTGATAGAGAGATGTGGAAAGCTTGTTTGCACTATCCTCCCCAGAACGAGCTCTGCTGCATGCAGTACACTTGGTATTATGACGTCTCTCCGTGTTAGGCTCTTTTTGCTCTTGCAGCATCAACATGGCGATGTCATAGGAAGCCTCAACAACCTTTGAAGTCTGTTGCCCGAAATGCTCCACTGCTGTCCATCTTAGCTTTGCTTCAAGGACTGCCTTTTTTTTCAAAGAATGCCTTGGGCTTGGCAGCTGGAGCCGGAGCATTGTCTTCAAGTGGCTTCCAAGCATGTGGGCCGCATCCATCATTGCTCAGAGTCTTGTAACATATTACACACTGGGGTACCTCGTGTCGCCCTTTTGAGGGACACAAATCCAATCAAATATATTCGTCAAGATACTTCGCTTTTTTGCACTCATTGTGAATCATTGATTTAGTTTGAAATGGGTACTGCAAATCTGTGAAAAAAAATTTAAATATTAAAATTAAAATAAAATATAATTTTTGGTTCACGAGTCAGTAAGTGACCACTATATTCGTTATTGGTGTCTGTCTGTTGAGTAGTCGATCTAGTCTACCCTTATTATCAGTATTTTCGTCGATATGTTTGTCTGTCTGCTGTATGTATGTCTGTTCGTCCAGTGCTCCGTTAATACAATGGCGATTTCGATGAAACTTGGTTGGTAGGTTCATACCATACCTAGTTGTGTGCAAATGAGAACCGTGCTATGGACCCATTCCGTTGCTAGCAACGGACCTTGAAATTTTCAAAAAAATCTCAAAAATTTTTTTTTGCGAAAATCAAAAATCGGCCACCGAGCGACTGTGGGCAGTACATTCAGCCATATTGTCAAAAATTCCAGCCGGATCCTATGAAAACTGTCGGAGAAGATAGACTTGAATGAACCTGGCTCGAAAACAATAAAAAAACGAAGTTCGTTATATCTCAGAGACTATGAGTCAATATACATGAAAACTGGTATGGTAGGTCATGGTATGTCCAATTATGTGTGAGAAGAACGTTGCTATGGACGCTTTTTGTTGGCTAGTAAGGCTGAAAACGACTAAATTCGACTTGATCGACTACCCATGTCCACTACCAGGCTTGTCTGTCTGGCTGTCCCCAAGCATAGCTCCGTGGGTTTTGATCCGATCCTGATAAATTTTGGTGGAGGTTTATATTCATGCTCTAGTTGTGTTTTCCTGAGAATGGGCTAGTGCGCCCATTATGGGCGGAGCCACGCCCAAAAAAACATGTGTTTTAGGGGTAGCCGTTTCAAATTACATCTTCTCCGAGGGGGTTTGTCGAATCTGGCAGGGGTTTCGGTATTTGGTTAGCCACAATGGCACCTGCATAGCCCCACGGAGCTCGATTTTTCATTTTCGCTCCAAGGTCAAGGTCACAAGGTCACGAACTTAGAAAATTGCGAATTTTGACATAAAAATCATACGACCCCCAAACTTGAGAGCTAGGATGACAATATTTTTATGCATAATATTGAGTCATTCCCCACCTAAAGTCTTGAAACCATTTTGCTCTATCTCGAACACCTTGCCCGTGGCGCCCCCTTCAAGTTTGTTTTTACGCTGATTTCATCAAAGTATGGATTAATCCGAGGAGTGTGAATTGCCATATAGCCTATATGACGTTATATTGTTCCTGGAATTGTTCCAGAGGATGTTTTGCACAAGGTCATTAATCCTTGACCTTTGACCTTTAAAGTTCACAAAGGTCAAATTTTCAAAGTTGTGGGAATCGAACCGGGTTTTCACCTTCTTCGACGAACTAACTCCAATAAGCTATAGCACGTATCCTGTTTCCTTATTTTAATGTCCACAACATTTTTTTGACCTTTAAAGTTATGCAAAGGTCAATTTTGAAAGTTGTTGAACGAAACCGGGGTTTCGACATTTTGCAGCTAATAACCCGTCACTCGTACCACATCTTGTTGATCATTTTATAACTTGGTCAAAATTATCACATTGTCTCATCCTTGACTTCTGAAACGATCTACATCGTCAAATACGCTCGTGAACCATTGCCGTCTCCAGACTTGTAATATTAATTTAAATAAATGTTAAATTTAAAATTAATTTTAATACAGAAAATAGGAGGCCTAGTAGCGAATAGAAAACGAAAATTATTAAAGGCGATACTTTTGTTTTTTTTTATGTTCATCATATATTATGCAACACTTGTGAAGAAATTCCAAAAATAATGAGAGAAATTCCTACTTGTTCTCGGGGCTCGCGCCTCCTCTGGAAATTGCTGACGCCCCCCCCCCCCCAGGTTAAGAGACAATGCTCTGGAGGGTTCCCAGATGACGTCACTTCCCTCGTCAGAGGGTGTGGCGGCCATGTTGGCAGCGTTTGAGTCGCATTCGCAGTTCAGTGCTGTGCTTTCAGTTTTCACGTGGAAATGCCTCATGATGTGCGTAATTGACTGCACGTTTGACAGTGCTACAATAAGAATACCAGCTATATGTGGCGATATGAGAGCAGGTCTCTCCAACGCCTGCAACACAGTGGCAGTGGACAACAAGAACCGCTCTGCTGGAGTCCGGTGATCACCCAGGGCTGCGTTGAAGGGTCACTAGCCTTGGAATGGTAAACCTGCAGCAGAGGTGTAAATGCGATATAAATTTTTTCCGTTTCACAAATGTCTTGGTGAAAAGTTAATTGGGTGAACTTTCATGCAACCGTGAAGGGAGTAATCAAAACAGACACTCACATGGCTTTTGCCTACAACACATGGCTCCATCCCAGCAAAAACCTAACTCTAAAATTCCTGAAAATTGTCATGCTGATAGATCAGAGTGAGTGCTTTGTCTACTATGTATCTTAATGAAAAACTCGTGTCAACCACGCAGGAAGTGTTGGCATACCACAGTCAAACTCACCTTGGCAGTTACTCCAATGTTTGCCAGAGTTGGTCCTTTATGTCGCCCATCAGTCCATGTCGCCACTCCCCTCACCTATTCAGACGTCAGCTGATTGTGGCTGCCAAGACTCTTCACCGCTTTGAACCCTTCCTTTATGTGTGCACTTTTCCTAACCAGCAAGTAATTCACAATGTCCTCGTACCCAACTGGTGGTACTCTCTCCTTGGCGTTGGACCACTCAGACAGCACGATTTCACATGGTTCCAGACCATCAGCAAGTTTGAGTTTATCCTCATACCCCAATTTTACAACTCTCGCTAATTGCTCTGAATATCTCTTGCTTTCTTTCAGTATTTTCTTTGAATGCTCTGCCATTTTAAACAGCAAAGTTTTTTCAATGGGCAACACGAACAAAGCAGCAAACAGTACGTTCACGACACCACATCACATGATTCAGGGGAAAACACGGCCACATGGCTGCGAGAGTGAACTCCAGCTCATTTACATATATCTGGAACTCTCCATCGATAATTAATCAGTTCATCATTTATTTATTTCTGTTTTTTTGCTTTGTGGAGTTTTACACGGATCACCTTCCAATTCGGTCCTACAGGGTCGAATCTCCTTCTACATGACTAACTACGGTGAAGAGGGACGCACGTTGGCAGTGCAGCTGCGATTGAAATGCAAGACCTGGTGTTGGACAGTACCGTGGGCTGGTATGAAAGCTGCATTTTTACAATAACTCTAATGCACTTTGAGTACAAGTTCTTCTTTTGTTTTAAAAATGGTCTCATGTGCATGCTAAGTGGTACAGTGTTGATGTATTACTGTGCCTTGTTTGTCATTCCTTAGGGTGCTCATGTGGCGAGGATATCCGTTGGACAGCTTCATGGCGCAGTGCTATGGAAACATTGATGACTTTGCCCATGGAAGCAGATGCCGGTGCATTACGGTTCACTGGAACACAACTTTGTTACCATTTCCTCACCACTTGCCACGCAGATTCCTCAAGGTGTGTGGTTGCACAGAAAAACAGGTCATTGGAGCATTTATCTCTATTACTTGGAGTTGGGTAGAGGGGTTTGTTTTTTTCTCCAAGTCTTCTTCTGGTAAATGTTGGAATCGCTCCTTGTTGTGCCTCCGCTGACGAAGTTGCCCGAGGCATTGTTTTCAGGCTGTCGTACGTATGTACTTTCGTACGTACATACATTGTTCCGTCCATGCTAATTTTCTGTCTTCTCTGCAACCGCTTCTCCGATCGACACAAAATTTCACCATCGGTGCGACTACTGATGTAGAATGTTATAATGATAATTATGATGTCAAAGGTCACGTGTGTGGCAGCCATGTTGGAAAAAAGGGAAAAAATTGTACCTCTGTATCTCTGAAACTGCTCCATGGATAAAATTGAGAAACTGTGCACATGTGAAGCACTCCCCATTGGGAAACAACTGATTTCTTTTTGATGATGTCATAGGTGGCCTCGTTTTGACATTGTCATTGCATACGTCGAATGCTTTATCTGATCAGCATGAAAATTTTTGAGGGTCATCTAGGAATAAATTGGTCCACATTAAAATTTATGATGTTACTTGAAGGCTGAAGAGATCGAGGTGAAACTTTACAGGTATGATTGCTATCATGAGAAACAAACAAAACGTTCTCCACCTATGACGTCATAGGTCACATGTTTCGGCAGCTATGATTTTTTTTTTTTGAAGAATAAACCTTTAAAAATACTCTCCAGACGGCTTGACAGATCAAGGGGAAACTTTACCCACATGTTCCCCAAGCCTTGGGGATATCAGGGTGTTCACGAATAATTAATAGATCACATGGTCTGTCAGTCATATTGGATTGAATGAGAAATCTTTTAAAAATCCTCTCTCTTGAACTGCTTCATCAATCAATGTGAAATGTCACAATTATTATCTGGTCGTCATGGGGGATATATTTTAAATTTCAATCTGATCGGGCACATGGTCTGGCAGCCAGATTATTTGATATTTTGATCTGGGTTCAGGGATTTAAATCAAACTTGGTACAAGTATGTATTATGATGTATAAGGTGGACGGAGGCATATCTGGCAATGTCGTGACGTCGAAGAGTGCCCTTCTAGTTTTCAAAATAATTTGAGATGCAGAGTTACCCAATTGTTATGCAACTTTTGGATGTGTTGCTGCTTCTCTCTCAATAGCAGATGGAGGCCATGAATCTCAAGAAATTGTCAGGACTGTGTTTCTGGACACCTGTCATTGTCAAGGATGAGATGCTGACCTAACATGATGAACAAATCTTTCAATCCAGGAAAAATGTCAATGTCTCTTTCTCCAAAGGATCGTCAAACCAACTGGACTCTGTTTCCATTATCAACCACTGGAAATCGATTAGTTTCTGAAACCTCTTGGCCTTACCTTCAGCCATGACCTCTCCTGGGTTGATATATCCAAGCTGGCATCCAAAGCCAGCTACAGACTGGGTTTCTCCATCGTTCTGAGTTATTCCTTGGAAAATCAGACCTACTGGCAGCTTACAAGGCCTTTGCCCATAGGTCGATGAGTACCGCTGTCACTATTGACTGGTGCCCCCACTTCACATCTTTCTCTTCTAGATACTGTGCAATCTGAAGATCTTAATATCATTGGCATCTCCCACAAATAACTAGAAGCACAGGGCCTTTTTTGGTCTCCTTGCAGAAAGATTGCTGGTTCTCTATTTTCTACTGCCTCTACTCAAGCCTTGCTCTTTCTGTTTTCATCCCTCCATCCCTTCCCAGTCCTTCCACATTCTTCCAGCAATCCTTTCCTTATGATAATCTAAAAATCCAGGCTTGATGTTTACTTCCACTCCTTTGTTCCTCTTCTGTCCCACTTGTGGAACCTTCCTCATCCTGTTCAATCATACTCTTCTAACCATGGCTTCAATTTGACAATATCGCACCACCTCGTGTCATCCTCCATCCCAACCCATGATCCATTCTATCCTCATTAGCCCTCACATAACTCAATTTACTTGCAGGCCACTATGTTTCTTCCTCTGCTTGTTCATGTTCATCCATATGTTGTCTCACTACCCTGTCATCTCGCTCTTCTCTGAACCTAGGCTTTCTTTACAAAAAAAAAAAAACTTGCGATTGACAAAAAGAAATATTTTTAATCTCGTGTGATGATGCCAAGCACCGATGATGCCAGATGCCACTAGATCTTACCACCTATATGTAGGCTGCAAGCAACATGCGAGTCCATTGTATGAGTGGTGTCTGATAAGTTTCTGGATCCTTGTATAGACCCGCAAGTGAGTGAGTGAGTGGCATGAAAAGGTAATTCACTGTGAGCTAAAAGGCTTGGCATTTGGTCTCATTGTATGCGCTATCTGCATGTTTCCATGTGGATAACCGACTGCTTCCCCATAATCCCATTCCTCAGCGGGCGGAGCAGCATACGCGTACAAACGTTCCGACATCGACGAGCAGTCATCTGTTATTTTGGGGAGGGCGCAGCCACGAGAGGTGATGCCCATGCCGGCTTTAACTTTGCCGCGAACCCTGGAGTGCCCGGTCATCTTCTTCTGCCGCAACAACGGATATGCCATCTCCACGCCCACTTACGAGCAGTACCGCGGGGATGGCATTGGTATGGCAACCACATTCGAGAAGGATGCCCCATCTTTGGTGTCTTTGTGCATATTCTGTGCTCTTCTTGATTTAATCTATTTAACTTTATAATTGTATGGATGGAAACTTAAGGTTCGTATGAAAATATCAGTAAATAAGTGATTGTACCGGAAATGTTTGGGGAAGAGGAAACATAAGACTGGGTAATTCAGTCCATCATGCTTGTCATATCCACATTCCATTTCTGTAAAATATTCATTTTTTTTAGCTCGCCTGTTCGAAAACAGAGAGCTATAGCGATACCCCGGCGTGAGCGTGAGCGTGAGCGTAGCGTCAGCGTGAGCGTGAAAATGTTAAAGTTTTTGGTGCAAGTTATTTGAAGCTTGCCATTCATTTAATATGTGTACTAGGATGCTGATATTTGGCATGGAGGTTCCTTTGGGTATACTATTGTGTAGTGAGTTGAAATTAAAAAATAATTTCAAATGTTTTAAATTTTGACCTGTTTTGAACTAACTTTTTTGTAGCACATCAACGTTAAAGTTTTTGGTGCATTATTTAGAAGCTTGCCATTCATTTAATATGTGTACTAGGATGCTGATATTTGGCATGGAGGTTCTTTGGGTATATTATTGAGTGTAGTGAAGTTGAAATTAAAAAATAATTTCAAATGTTTTAAATTTTGACCTGTTTTGAACTTAACTTTTTTGTAGCCATCAACGTTAAAGTTTTTGGTGCAAGTTATTTAGAAGCTTGCCATTCATTAATATGTGTACTAGGATGCTGATATTTGGCATGGAGGTTCATTTGGGGTATTTATTGATGTAGTGAAGTTGAAATTAAAAAATAATTCAAATGTTTAAATTTTTGACTGTTTTAACTTAACTTTTTTGTAGCACATCAACGTTAAAGTTTTTTCCTTTCTAATGTTTTTATCCACCACACTATTTTTTACTGATTACAATATACAAATACATATATTGCTTTAAAATTATTTGGATCAGACTTCACTGCAATGCTTTATAAAAAATATATTAGACTAGTCTTTTAAAAACGATAAATGTATAAACAGGCGAGCATTGGGTGGCTTTGACACCAACTCTCTGTTATTTTTTTTCCTCAAAGCTTTTTGCAAGGAGCACAATTTTCTGGAGGGTTCAGTTTCAGGTAACTGTACTCTTCCCTCTAAGGAGGAGGAGGAGATTGGGACCATACTCTGTGCAGAGCGTTGGTGCTGCTTAAGCAGTCTCCTTGGCTATTGGGCACAATCCTGGGCGGGTCGCCACTCCACACAGTATAACAGCATGCTGGCACTCATTTTGCCAACCTCGGAAGGATGACAGGTCGAGTTAACCCCACCTGGTATTAATTCAACAGCTGAGCGGGATTTGAACTCAGGACCCTAGGATCCAAAGTCCACCACCCTAACCATTAAGCCAACACTTGCGAGTTCCCTCTAAGTTGTCAGATATGTGCATGTATTGTTGCGAGCAGCTGCTCGAGGTCCTGGGTATGGCATCCGTTCAATCCGCGTGGATGGAAATGACGTGTTTGCTGTTTACAATGCCACAAAGGAGGCACGGCGCCATGCTGTCAGTGAAAACCAGCCCATGCTGGTGGAAGCCATGACCTACAGGTTGGACTCTGCAAGCTTTCTTTCTTTTTGAACAATTATTGTAACTTCCTTCATGAGAATCTCATGGTGGATATGATAAATACCAATTGTAACTTCCATCAGTGGCTAACAATAGTGGCAGAGCTGTCAGGATAGCTTTAGAGGTATGTATACTCACATCTAAGCTGTCTAGCCTGGGTTTGAAACTCGGTCCAGCTCTAAACTATCATCCTGGTGTTTACAGGCATGGTAATTCATCAATGTGTGCCGTCCCATCCCTCAGTCGACCGTTAAACTGCACGTCCTATCGGCCGGCATTAGTTGGTGGATGTTAAAGATCCCACGGTGTCCTTCGTGAAGAGTAGGTGAGTTATCACCGGCATTCCTGCCCTAACCTATAGAGGGAATTGCATCAGCGGCACAGCCGCACCCTCAGGCAATGATGCGACCCCACAGCCTTGTGCTGTATACGAAATGAGTAGTTGTGGCAGAATTGAAATCGTTATAATCACCCTTGGTTATGCAATACTATTGGGGTGTCGTTCGTTTATTTATTGAGCGATTAAGGCTGATAGACAAACTTGTTTATTATCACAGGTCGGACAAGGGCATTAAAAGACATCATTGCACTTTTACATGGATTGCAAGGACATCAGGAGACGATGGAAAAAGCAATACAGTATTTGGAATTTTAACCTGGGATCTCAGCATCAAGAGCTCGGTGCTAAAATGGGGATTGAAAAAACAGGCCAACCCAGATGTTGTTTTAAATGCACGTTTGCTCGGACACACGGCAACGTTCTGCATTCATGAATCTCAAACCCTCAGCCTTCTTTTGCTCCTCCATTCTTTGCAGAATTGGCCACCACAGTACGAGTGATGACAGCTCAGCCTACCGTTCAGTAGACGAAGTGAGCTACTGGGATAAACAAGATCACCCCATCTCACGGCTGCACAACTTCATGATCAATCAGGGTTGGTGGGATGACGCACAGGAGAAGGCGTGGAGGAAGCAGTCACGCAAAATGGTAGGTGCACACCTTTTGGTCATTCACCCTTTTCCTTTTTTTTCTCTCACATCACTTGTTTCCACACTCTTGTATGCAGTCATATTTGAGGATAAAATAAGATTTTAAAATTACACATTATTTGGATACGAGTCAGGAATGATAGTTAAAACTGGTGAAGTTGCACATCACTTCCAGTTTGGCCTCTCCAGTATACATGGTGAAATTTGAGCTCCTCCGTCCCACCTTACCAAAGCTGAGTTTTTCAAACCGGATTTGTCCTGTTTTGGGTGTCATTCGTCAATGTTTTGCTTTTTTTATCCAGTACAATATTTCATGTAAGTTTGTTTGTTTTGTGCTTTTCGTTTCATATTTTTTGTTTCTCATGTCAAGGCCCAAACAAACCGGGCGTAGTGGCGTGCGCCTGTAATCCGGCTACTCGGAGGCTTGGGTTGGAGGATCGCTTGAGGACAGGGGCTCTGCGCTGGGCCGCGCTATGAGAGGGTGTAGGGCAGCCCGGAATCATGGCGAAACCCAATCCTTATCCCTGTGTCGTAAGAGGCGACCAGGGTTGCGTCAGGAAGGCATCCGGCGTAAAACCTGTGCCAAATCAGTATGCGGATCATAACGGATGATCCGCTGTGGCGACCCCTAACGGGAGCAGCCGAAAGAAGAACAACATGTCAAGGCCCAAACAGCCTTTTTCAAGGCCTTACTCAGATAGATAGTGTGCTGTGCTTTAGCTTTAGTCCTTGGTGTATTCCTGGGTATCCCATTTCTACTTTCTCAATGCTATCCTATCTCAATGATTTTTTTGAAAGTAGTAGAAAGTTTTTTTTTGAAAGTAGAAAGTCGAAAGTAGTGTCACCCATTTGTTTTTATCTAACCCTCCCCTCCTATTGGATTTGATCAGGTCATAGAGACATTTGAACGTGCCAGAAAGGAAGTTGAAACCTGGGGGGGGGGGGGGGTCCAAACGGTCCTTTCTGAGAGACATCGTGAGTGTGAGATTTGTCCGGGATTGAAAGACATGTTTCACGTGTTGGACCAGTTTGTGATTTTACCCAGATCTGCAGAGAGCGAAGAAGCTGCTTTATTGGCCAAAGATCATTGTGGCCTAGCCATCTAGCCTATGTTATAATCTCGTCCCGGCTATAAATTGTCCTGGTGTCTTGCTAGCAGGGCAATATATCAATGTGTGTGTGCCATCCCTTGGATGGACATTAAACTAGGTGTCCCATCTGCCTGTATTAGTTGGTGTATGTTAAAGATCCCATGGTATCCTTCGTGAAATAGGTGAGCTATTGCTGGCATCTTGAACAAATTACAAATTCCTGCCAGAACATGCAGGGAGCACTGCATCAGTGGTACAGCTATGCTTCCTGAATTGATGCAATCAGCAGCCACAGACCACATGCAAAATTAATGAACGAATGAACAAGGATTGGTTCAGTTCTTTCACTTGAAGTT
>CM068964.1:83981119-84004717 GCA_035128595.1 Eptatretus atami
GATACCATCAGAGATTCACCATCCAATGGCAATGTGTTGGCTTTTCTAATGGGAACTACTAATGCTGCAAGGCATCTCCAGACATATATTTTTAAGTTTCTTGTCAACTGCATTGCATCAGAAGAAAATGTCTTGATTAGCCTTTCTTTCCTGCAGTTTATTTGACCATGCTTTTGATTCAACATGATTACAAACCCCTGAGAATTCTACCTCTAACTCCATTATAAAAAGTCAGTGATCCTTGGTTGTACTGAAAATAAAACGTCTGTCCTTGGTACAAGACACAACACCGGACTGTTAGACGAGACAAATACAACCACTTAGTTTGAGGGAAGTGCCGCCACTTCCTGGGGCACTCTGTGTACCAGTGATATCACAACAATAGCACAGCCTTTCTCACTGCACTCAGCTGGGCATTTCCGAAAGAGGAATTTCCTCCTCCCCATAGATGCCAAGATATGAGGATTGTCCGTTCTTTTATCCTTTTAAATGCTGAACGCCAAGCAAGGAAGCAGCACGTACCATTTTTCAAGTCTTTGGTATGACTCGGCCAGGGTTTGAACTGCTGACCTCCCAGCCTCAGAGCGGATACTCAAACCATGACAACCACTGAGTCTGGTATATTATAGGTAATTATAATAAAGTAACAACTTGAATTAAAAGGTACTGTTAATCTTTCCTGGTACAGAATGAAATGATGAGCTTGATGTTATTTGGATGAAGATTAAATAGATAAGGCACTTTTACATTCTTCCATGATGGTACAAAATTGGTGTCACCCATTTGTTTTTATCTAACCCTCCCCTCCTATTGGATTTGATCAGGTCATAGAGACATTTGAACGTGCAGAAAGGAAGTTGAAACCCAGCCCCAAACTGATTTTCACAGACGTCTACGACACTGCTCCTCCGTCACTGCAGAAACAGGAAGAGCAGTTGAAAAAGCATGTTGAACGTTATGCGGAACACTACCCTTTCGATAAGTTTGAGCGTTTCTGAAGGTCGGACACCTCATGGGTTTTGCAGGATGCACATTCGATGGTATTAAGGAAAAAAACAAAAAAAACAACACGTGCTTTGTTGACTGTTTTGTCTATCTGAAAATGTTGGTAAATATTTTAGTTTGATTGTCAGTGTGCACTTTTCCAACATTGTAATTTCAAAAACAAGCAATTCCTCCTCATGTGACTTGTTTTTGCACAGGATTAGTTTATGGCATTGATAACTTCATCCGAATCCTTGATCGATTACATTTAGATTAATTGTGGAAAGGATGGATGTATTTTACCGAAATTGTTCTGAGGGTCCAAAACTGCCGTTTGATAAATACTGTCCTACAACGTTTGACATGAAATGTATAAAATAATTCTGGAATGGTATGAATCGGTTGCTGTGGATGCCCAGAAAGTTTAACTTGCAGACAAAACTATTGGAAATGTACATAGTGTATGTTAGTGATATTAAAATGGAACAAAATGAAGCTGTCATCATGAATATCAATCAAGTACAAAAATAACAGTCTTCATTTTATGAATCGAACTACATTTTACGTGCAACAATTTCTGATGGTGCTCCTCACTGCTATCTCACAGAAAGCAACTTCTGAAATGGAAACTTTTACAGGAAAACAAAACTTTATTTGACTTGCACTCTGACATGTTCAGTTTATTCATTTATAGATTGCCATAAATCAACAATTGTTGGATTCTTTTTCCGTACGCAATAGACTTTTCAGTTTTACCAATCATGAAACTTTTACCTCTAAAATCGTTACAATAGGAAACAGCGATTAAAGGTCCACCTACAAGGAAGGATGTATTTGGGGGAAGGTGGAGCAATCCTTCCTACTGCCTTCCCATCACAGGCATGTTCACAGCAGGACTCGCTATCGCTGCATCTTCCGCTTTCCATTGGGTTGTGACGGTCTTCACTTGGGTGTAGAAATTGAAGCCCTGAAAATTAGTCAAAAGTATCAAAATGCTCCAACGAATCTTCCCCACTCCCCCCATGCCTACAAAATACATCCTTTCATCATCCTGTATTTTCTGAGTAAACTTCAATTTAACTTTTAAAACAATCAACAAGAATCTCACGATCACGCGATGTCATTGGGTTCCATCTATTTAATCTCTGGTGTTTGGGTTGGCTCACTTTGCTGAGCTTCTGAATTATAATCCTGACCCTGCTGACAAGGTGAAATGGCAAACTACCCCCTGTATTTCATTGCCACTGATTTTATTGCACATGGCCTCCTCTGATGGAGGTATTTGTATGTGCCATGGGGCAGAAAACACCGACCACATATGAGTCATTCCATCTGAAATCACCAAATTTAAGAAAATGTTCCCAGTTGACCCCTTCAGATTTACCTTTAAACTTTCATACATAGTTCCCATGTATCAAAATGAAGCTGCGTAAAATTTTAGGTCCATAGATGCGGTCAACTCCGAGATATTGAGGTTGAAAATGTGGTTGTGGCCCTATTTTATGGTCGTTGCGAACATCACAAAATGAACGGCTACTTTTAAACTCCCACAACCTTTTAAATATTAATGCTAGAGCCTTGAATTTTCAGAGATTATTCTTCTATAACTGCTCTGTAAGAACCAAACATAAAAATGAGTATACCTCTATTAAATTTTATGACCTGATCAGTTGAAATCCAGAAAAAAAATGTTGGTTTTGTAAGAAGACCCAACTTTGAGACCCCATATATTTTATTGACCCATCCCAGAAGCTTGAAATTTTTTCATGTAATAACTGTATGGTAGTAGTATTCAAATACATGTTTACTTTTCTTAATCAGTCATATATAATACAGTCATGATCCCTCAAAAATTGAAAATTTCATTTTTCCCTGAAATTCAGGTGAGGATTGCAAATATATGACAAGGTATACCACTTCAAATTTTCACCATGGAAAGAGCATATTCAAGTTTACAAAAGTGTCAAATATCAAAGTGGTATATATTTTTAAAATATCTTTTCATTTTTTTTTAAACTGTTGTTAACACAGTCGTGAATACATAGAAGTGTGTGCATGGTGTGGGCACCATGGTAATCATGAATGATTAGTTCTATGATTCAAATTAATAATACAAAAATATATCACATACTGCAATAACAATGTAATAAAACATTTCACGTAAATGATTTGAATAGGTCCTTGATCTGCTTTTCCAAGTCAGGTGCGAGCTTGTACTGCCTCCCAGTTGACGCTAGGGGAGCATCAATAACTTTCATCACATGGACCAAAGGAACCAACAAATGTCCTCCCTTGAATGTAACTATATACACTGCTGCATCAGCAGATCAGCCACTATTCCTGACTCTATTTTAGCCCCAGCCAGATGAGTTAAGCTCTTGCTATTTACAAATGAGAAACAAAGAATTACAAATTCAATTCAAAGTATTGTGTTCATGGTATCCTAATAGCAGATGATATGTATGTTCATTGTATATACATGCACTACACATATGTACTACATGTAAAAAGACTGTTCATTAAATAGCACACACAACGCGCACAGCACTGGCAGAACATCATTTATTCAAATATTTAAAATATTGATAGAAACATTATACCACATTGAAATGTTAGACTTAAGTTAACTTGAATATGCTCTTTCCAATGGTGAACAATTTGAAGTGGTATACCTAGTCATATATTTGCAATCCTCACCTGAATTTCGGGGAAAATGAAAATTTTCAATTTTGAGGGATCATGACTGTATTATACATGACTGATTAAGAAAAGTAAACATGTATTTGAATACTACTACCATAGTTATTACCTGAAAAATTTCAAGCTTCTGGGATGGGTCAATAAAAATATATGGGGTCTCAAAGTTGGGTCTTCATACAAAACCAACATTTTTTTTCTGGATTTCAACTGATCAGGTCATAAAAATTAATAGAGGTATACTCCGTTTTATGTTTGTTTCTTACAGAGCAGTTATAGAAGAATAATCTCTGAAATTTTCAAGGCTCTAGCATTAATATTTAAAAAAGTTGTGGGAGTTTAAAGTAGCCGTTCATTTTGTGATGCTCGCAACGACCATAAAATTTTCAACCCTCAATATCTCGGAGTGACCGCATCTATGGACCTAAAATTTACGCAGCTTCATTTTGATACCTGGGAACTATTTTATGAAAGGTTTAAAGTAAATCTGAGGGGGTCAACTGGGAGGCCTCCGGTGATATGAGGTGGAATGACTCGTATACACTATACATATGTGGAAACAAGAAAATTGACCAATGGTAGAGCTTAAATAGATGAAAGTACAGTATAGTGGGGGAAAAAAAAATACAATCGTATATTTTACCTCCACCACCAAAGGTGGATAGAGGTTATGTTTTCACCCCTGTCTGTTTGTGAGCAGGATATCTCAAAGTTATGGACAGATTCAGATGAAATTTGGTGGACAGGTTGGGGGTATGAGAAGGACAAATTGATTTGACCTTGGTGAAGATCTGGATCCAGATCCGAGAATTTTTTTTCCTTTCAGTGATTCTTCACCGTTGATGGGGCCAAACGAACATACAGAATGATATCTCAAAAGGTTATGGACGGGTTATGACAAAACTTGGTGATTACATGTGCAAGAATATTGTTGCTCCAGCATTAAGTAACACAATGCCTCCTTGATTATCACTTGTACTATATGACACAAATATAAAACTTGTTGGACTAAAAAATGCTGTAAAAAAAAAAAGAAGGTAAAAGGTATTTACTTTTTAACAAGCTATAATTAAGGCCATGGACTCAGTTCCACTGTTATGTATAAAAAGCATAATCCACCACTGGTACGAAATATAGCCATCATGGAAAAACAAGCTATGAAAATCAGAGCCTACCTGTTTCCCATAGAAGTTTATGTCTCCTTTAAATGAAGCACGTGACCCCGTGAATGATAACATGGGAAGTGGAACTGGGATCGGGACATTTATGCCGATCTGCAATAAACACACTGTGTCATACACGTTGTGTGCGAACGTCACCATTTCTTCTTTCAAAACTCTTACGTTCTTTACGTGGATTTTTGTTCGCCTCTCGACAGAATTAAATCCAACGATTACAATTACTATGCATGTATAGTAGCAGCAGATGTTAGACATTATTAAGGCCACCATCCTTTGGCAGAGTTTGCTTTATTTTGAGCAGACAAATATGACCAGAAAGCTCTGCTTACCTGTCCAACATCGATTTCATTGGAGAACTTTCGTGCGACAGCGCCGCTGGATGTGAAGATTGCTGTGCCATTGCCGTAAGGGTTTTGGTTGATGGTTTCGATCGCATCGTCCAGCGTATCTGCCTCAAGCACAACCAGGACCGGTCCGAAAATCTCCTCCTTGTAGCATGTCATATGTGGCTGGAATATCAGAGAAGTTAATTGGGCAAGGCTTTTAAGCAAAATTGATGGGCCAATCATTCAAAAGTGGGGTTCTCATTATATTGGATGATTCACATTTCTACCATTCACTTTTATATTTGGAGAGGGAGAAAGGTAAGGATTGGGGGAGAGATTTGTGCTGTGATCAAAACATCGGGCCATTGTGTTGAAACCAACTGACTGAGTACCATTTTCCCAACTTAACTACCTTGACATTGGTGATAATGGTAGGTCCCACAAAATTTCCCTGTTCATAGCCCTGTACAGTGATATCACGTCCATCCAGCAGAATCTGTGCACCCTCATGTTCTGCGCTGGCCACGATATCACAGACACGTTTCTTTGCCTCAGGTGAGATCAGAGGTCCGAGGTCGGCTCCTGGCTGGTCTCCTGCACAAGTTGAACAGAACGGAAAGAAAACTTCAAATCCAGTCTGGAGAAGTGGCATTTTTGTGCTGGCAATTGCAGCATTGGGCAAATAACTTTCCTCTGACGATTGTGATTGGACTGATACAAGATGCTTCAGCCATTCGTCTTATCTTATCCAACTTCCCATCACACAGATGTAGGAAAACGTACCAGCATTCACACGAAGTTTCTTTGCCTTTTCCCCCAACTCGGGCAGCCATGAACGAGCCTCTCCCACCATGATGGCGGTAGAAAGGGCCATGCAGCGTTGGCCAGCAGCCCCAAAGGCTGCACCCACCAACTGATTCAGCGTGCTCTCCTTGTTGGCGTCGGGCATAATGACACCATGGTTCTTTGCACCCTGTTGAGGAGGAGAATAAAAGAATAAGGGTTTGGAATAACTTATGGATGCTCAAGCAGAATTGAGAAATCCATGTTACATGTGTATCTGGAGGCTCAAAACTGCAGTCAATATATAAAAATACTTGCAGAACTACACACCAAGATAATTATCTGCAATAAGTTGCCTTTTCTCCATTGCTGAACAGCAAGATGCTCAAATCTCTCACCATGTTGGATTGAACTCGTTTGCCATTATGTGATCCCCGTTCATAGATGTATTCCCCAGCCTGGTTGGACCCTACAAAGCTGATGGCTTTGATGGCCGGGTGGTCACAGATGAAATTGACGGCTAGAGGGGGGATTGTGGAAAAGATTGAGTGTAGGAATCCTCAATATCTACAAACAATCTGCATCCTCAAAACAATGGAAGCACAAGAAGAACCAAACAATGAAAATGAAACCAAGCTACCAGACAAGCATTACAAAAGAACAATGAATTTTGGTTCCAGAATATAATCTTATCAAGGTTCTAAAAGTTAAGCAGCCAGGTGATTGCAACCAAAAATGTTCCACAACAACCATACTTGACAAGATGGTGAGTCAGACAACAGAAAATCTTCAATGCAACATTTTGACTGGTGGAGCTAATCGGCCATCTTTTTATTACATATGCAAGAATATTGACTTCTCCCCTTCACCTTCCTTCCAGTCTTCTCCCCAACTCCTCTACCCTCCCTTCTCAGGTCAGGTCAGGTATGGGAGCATGCGCCAGAGCAGCGCGTCGCTGAATCCACTTTCCGCCGGTACTCCAGGGGCCTCTGTCTGGCAACCCCCCAGGCAGATGCCTGGCCCATCCCCATCTCCTTGAGATGCTGATCAACCTGCTGCAACCACAAGGCACGTGGTCAGCCCATTGGCCTCCACTCACGAGGCTCCCTCACAGAGAGAATCTGGTGAGCAGGATCAGCGTCAGGAAAACGAGCCACATGTCCATACAGCCGCAGCTGACGCTCACAGACTATGCAGGTAACAAATCTCATTTGAGTCTCTCTCAGCAACCGCTCGTTGGACACACAGTCTGACCAGCGATAGCCAAGGATTCTCTGAAGAGACCTGGTACCAAAGGAATTAAGTCTCCCTCTCAGGTCCCTCGTCAGAGTCCAAGTCTCACATCCCTCCCTTCTCTTTTATACAAAGTTCAAGATCATGGAAAACCTGGACAATAGAGGATGAGTGGTCAACCCTATTACCTTTCCATAACCCTTATTTTTCTCAACTCCTCTGCCGATGCATATAATAAATAGATGGCTCGTAACATTGCTGCTTTTCATTAATACATTTGCAATCCACCAGAAGAATGCTGAATTAGTGATTGAATAGTCCCGTTTTCGATCAAATCCTTGCCAATATTTAAAAGGGCTGCACACAAGCGGTTTCATACCTGCGTGTTGTCCGTGTATGATGCTCAAAGTTCCCGCTGGTGCTCCGGCATCGGCGAGCAGTTGAGCTAGCAGCATAGAGGTACCCGGCACACGCTCTGATGGCTTGAGCAGGAAGGTATTTCCACACGCCAAGGCGACGGGAAACATCCATAACGGGATCATAGCTGGGAAGTTGAACGGTGTCACTCCAGCACATACACCAAGCGGTAAGCGGTAGGAGTAGCTGTCCATGTCACGTGCGATCGAAGGCAAGATCTCACCAAGAAACAGTGATGTTATGCTGCAGCAGTGTTCAACCACCTCTGTTCTGGCCAAAATATCAAGAACATTATTCGACCAAAGGATTTGCATCAACAACTGGAGATGGACAATCAAGCCTTGGAAAAATGATTTCCAAGAGTCACAAAGTAATGGAAAATAAATTGTGGCTTCAAATAAGTGACTCACGGATTCCTCGAAAGACATCTCCTTCAGCATCAGCCAACGTTTTGCCCTGCTCCCTTGTAATTATTCTTGCCAATTCTTTCTGCAAGGACAAACAAGATGTAGAGCAACTTGGACAAGTTCATATACATCATGTGTTTATTTTTACCATTGAGATTTTGCGGCATAAAGCTTTAATACCTGGACAGCTTGGGTTCGTCTCCGGAAGTGTGCTTCAGAATGTGCATGGGAAGTATTACATCGGACAACATACATACATGACAGCAGGAAATAATGCAGAGCATTCAGGTTGCACAAAACATGCCTTCAGTAAAAAAATTTGCCTGATACTTTTCTGGACAAAGAGCAGTTATCTTTGTGTAAACATTATTGGTGGCACAACTTATTTTGACAGGGAAAATGGCCAAATTCACCATATATAATATATATGTGTGTGTGTGTTATATATATATTGTTGCGGGCCAGGGACCGGTGGCGAGAACGACCGCTAGGTGGGGGAAGTTACGTCGTCTCCCACCAGACTCCCGGAATTGTAGGCCGTCACTCACGGATTGCTTAACCGACCGTGGAGCCAATACCTCCACTGCGTAGCATAGGGTCTTTTTGTCTTGAACCAATTTACCTAATTAACCATGCGGTGTCGTCTACCGGGGAACCACGCCCTCGGCACGTCTTGCTCGAACCGGGTCACTCTACCGACTGCGGTAGAGTTCCAACTACCGACTACCAACTCCGGTTCGGGTGCAGTCGAGCGGAACTGCCAAAGCCGTACCGGCTAGGAGGAGCAGATCAACGGGAACAAAGACCCGGCTAAAACTCAGATCCGAACCATGCTGGACCAATGAAAGAAAGGATGGAAACGAACTGGGAACATTTCTACAATTGTTTTATTTACAGCAAGGACACAGAGCAAGCTTATCGTGGATATACAGGAGATTTACAATGATCAAAAACACTTATGCTCTTCTACTTAACAGACGGCGCCACACACACAGACGAAAATAAAACCCAGGTGAATTCCAAGGAGCCTCGCAGCCAGGGAGAGAGACGAGCTGGGGTCGCAGCTCGGCTGGGTACCTGCGCGTTGGAGGGAGGGGGTGCTCCATGGTGCAGCACCTGCCAATGGTCGTGCAGCTCGGCCCGCAGTCACACGCGTGGGGCTCGTGTCCGCGGAAGAACCCGAGTGGAGCAGAGCGGAGTCCCAGGGCGGGGATCAGGATCGCGGACAGGACCCAGCAAGAGACCCGGTCGAGGTCGTTAGAGAGCTGTAAGAGAGCTAACCCTAACAGCTGTTAGAGACCCCTAACAGCTTGGTCAGGGTCGCTCTTTCCTTTCCTTGTAGAGGGCCAGCAGAGACACGTTCGCCGCATTCACGACCTTCTGCTCAACCCTCCGCTTCAAAAGAACTGCACGCTCAACAACAACCCCGTCGAAAACCTCCGAACAACCTTCGTAACAACCCCCCAAAAAACCACTCTCCCTCAGAGAGTGCTCGGGAATTTATGGACCTCCCTCAACGGGGCAGGGCTCGCTTGAAAGACCTCCTCCCGCCCTGATTGGGCAGGCTTCCATGGACTCGCCCTTCCTGGGCGGGGTTTCGGCCCTGCCGGGAAACTCCACCCACTCTTCCACGCGGGTTCGTACTTGTCGAACAACAGTATTAATGTTGCAAAGGTCGTCGTGAAAGAGTTAAGCCTGTATCTCAAGGGCTGCGACAGCTCGCTACTAGTTGGAGACACCAAATTGCGATAATTTTCACTTGGAATCACACTGAATTATACTAAAACACATTTGCGTATGTCTCACGAATATCGCACGAATGTCCACGAACTCCCGGCAAATTTGGGATGAACTTCGCCTGGAGTCGCATACATATCGCACGACATTCGCGCGACGTTTAGGTGACAAAACTGAGATTTTTTGGCACATGCAACTGTTGCGCGACGTCACACGACGGTCGTGCGACCATCGCGCAAATGTCGTGCAACAGTCGCACGACAACTGTGCGTGACAATTGAGAAATCGGGACCATATAAATATATATGAGGCCTCTCCCTTCCAGCAATCATATTGTCAGTTGGGAAACGAGTAAGAGAGTACCTGACTGAGTACTACAATGTGGGAGCTGTGCCCTGGCAAAACAGGATGGTGGATTACAGGAGAATGCTGACCAAGCCTGATTGTTCAAAGTGTTCTGTTACTTGTCAACGTTGCACCCAAAACATTGTGTGTGACCCAATTGTTCATCTGCCTTGATAGGGGCTTGTGGGTGTGACCATATTTTGTGTGTGACCTAATTTATGTAAAATATGTGTGACGTGATTTAGAATGATGGAAGGTAGAAAGAATGATGGGAAAGTGAAAATTTCATTGAAGGCCATTACTCAGAACAGGAGAGAAAGAGGACAGACAATGCTGGTTTTACAATTTGGACTATGAGTTGTTTTTTTTTATCATATCTGGATTGAACTATGTGTGATCATCTACATTACATTGCATGTCACATTTGTCGCACCTTCTGACTCATGGAAACTAAATTGAGAAGAGTTCGAGACTGGTTTGAGACAACCGCGACGACTCTGTGACTATTTTGAGATAAAATTTGTCGCACGAATTTTTTGAACATGTTCAAAATTCCAGCGACACCAGAGCGACGTCCTGTGACTCACGGAGGAAATTGAGAACCACCGCGAACGTTTCCAGACATTTTGGAGAATCCCCTTCGCATTTGTCGCGAGCTGTCGCAGCCCAGTGAGATACAGGCTTTACAACGTTTGTGGGAGCCGAGAAACCGGAACCGCAAGATCTTGCCTTGGCACGTCAGGGTGCGAAAAGGCAGCTGGTTGGTGGTGGATCGTGATGGGCCGAGGGTCATGCAGATGGATGGTTGTTAGATGGCTTGTTAGATGTAATAACCTAACTAAAAGAAATCGCAATGCACGCCTTTGATTCTCCCACTAGACAAAAGGAAGGGGATCTGACTACACACATACTTAACGACATAACTGACTTTTGGACATCTGTATGTTGAATGCATATGGTTTCCAGATCCGTAACACTACCCCCCCCCCCCTTTTTATAGACTTGACCCGAGCGTAAATTTTCGTGTGGCATGCAGGTGTAGGTTTTCCCCTAGTACGTTTTACCTACGGATCCCTGAATGCGACATTTGAATACATGTCCCAAAAATAAATAACCTAGTGCGTTGCGTAACTAAACTAACAGACTCACTCGGACAACATAACTACATTGCCGGTGCTAAAACAACAACAGGTGGGTTTAAAATCATGTACAGTCCTAATATTTACACTACCCTGGCTCAGGACCTGTGACATGAGGAGAGAAACACAGCAAAGTTAACATTTGTGGGTGAGTATGCAGATGTCTTTAGGGCCTTCAAAGGTCCCTTGATTGTTGTCGAATCTTCTCTTTTTTTTTCCTTTTTTTCAGCTGCTGGATGCAACTATCCTAACACGGCAGGCCATACGCCGTTTCACAGGCCATTTGAACTGGCCTTTATGCAACAAGATCTCCGGGCTGCTCAGTGCAGTCCCCGGTCCATTTGACCTGGCTTCATGCACAACAAGGGGATATCCGGGCTGCTTAAATGCAGTCCCCGGTAATGCGGCTGCCTGCAGGGCAGTCCTTGCAAAACACTTTCAGAAATGGTCCTGGAGCACATGGTGAGAGTGAATGACAATGCAAACAAGCCGGTAAGCGACATGGGTGGTCGCTACATAATTGCATACTAGTCATAGTCTTTGACGGATCGGGCTGAAAATTTTTGAAAAGAGTTGATTATAGTGCGCATAAAATCGCGGAAGCCGATTTTTGATTTTCGAAAAAATAATTTTTTTAGGATTTTTCAAAAATTTCAAAGTCCCGTTGCTAGGCAACGGTGGCGTCCATAAACGGTGCTCAAAAGCATAGAACTAGATCCTGGTATGAACCTACCTGTCAAGTTTCATCAAAATCGGTTGACTCCTCTGGCCTCCAGAGCTGTCCATTACATACAAACATACAGACAAGCCGGTAGGCGACATGGTGGTCGCGACATAATTGCATACTAGTCATACAGTTTTTGACGGATCGGGCTGAAATTTTTTGACAAAGAGGATGATATAGTGCGCATAAAAGCCTGGAAGCCGATTTTATGTTTTAAAAAAATCAATTTTTTAGGATTTTTTAAAATTTCAAAGTCCCGTTGCTAGGCAACGGTGGTGTCCATAGCAACGGTGCTCAAAAGCATAGAACTAGATCCTGTTATGAACCTACCTGTCAAGTTTCATCAAAATCGTGTGACTCCTCTGGTCTCCAGAGCTGTCCATTACATACAGACATACAAACAAACAACATACATACATACAGACGACGGAAAAAGTGAAAATAAGGTACTCTAGCGACCACCCAACAGACGGAAAAACTGAGAATAAGGAGTCTAGCGACCACCCAACAAAGGCAGGCAGGTATGGAGGCAAGGCAAAGGCAGGCAAAGCATGGCATGGCAAACGCAGACCAGGCAAGATGCAGTACAAGAGGAGGTCGCACACGAAGCTGGCGGCCTCGGTCTGGTCTCGTGAGGTTGTGGAGGGAGTGTGTGGCGCCGGCCGGTTTGAAAACGGGCTCGGACCTACCCTACGGTCTCCCCCCAACCTACGCATATGCCTGTCCTTGTCCATATCCACCTCCATTAGCTTGCAACAAAAAAAACGGAATTTAGACTTTAAAAAAAAAATTATTTTTATTTATTTTTATTTTTTTATTATTTTTTATTTTATAATTACGTGTCCCAGCCCCTTTATTGTCTTTGTTCGGCTAACCTGTCCTGACCGTCTATCCCCAATCCCTAAGATCCTTTTTGAGGGGATTGAGGAAGAGAATAGTGAATCCGTCTCGAGGCCCGATGCAGCCTCAGAATAACTCCCTCAGATTTCAGCAATTTCCCAAGATGAGTCTTGAGTGCGGAGATGATACAGTGCGGACCATGTTGGGGCGCGCGGAGCGAGCGCGTTGACGACGCTGGTCGAACGCCCGAGCGGGCATGCGAGATCCTCAACTGGTCACCGGGCACGGCCCGGGGTTTTTGCAGGACTATTCGCGTGCCAATTTGGTGTGGGCGATTCGTGTCATGTCGTGAGGAGAGCGAAATATGTTCGCTGTCTGGGATGGCCTTGCCGGAACGAAGTGAGGCGGTTTCCGGCCCAAAGTTGGCGGCATGTGAGGGGTTGGGCCAATCGGAGCGTCCGATTCAGGTGATGACGTTACGATTCGGGTGGACCCTCCCCCCGAGCTGCAAATCCTATCAGATCGGAGAAGTCCTCCGTCTCTCTCTGCTAGTTCTCGCCTCTCTCGCCTCGCCTCGTCGACACCGCCACGACCCGCTCCTGCTGCCCGACTCCGCCTCCTCGTCTCCACCCACACAACGTCGACCCCACCCACCTACCTGGTCCCGCCTACTACTCCGTCCTCGCACTCTGGACTCCGCCCCTTCTCGACTCAAGCTCCTCCTTCGGTGCCCAATTCCTGGTTCTAAACTCCCTCTTCATCGGGTTTTGTGTGTGTTGTGTGTGTGTGTGTGTGTGTGTGTGTGTGTGTGTGTGTGTGTGTGTGTGTGTGTGTGTGTGTGTGTGCGTATGTGTGTGTCCTGGCGCCTGTCTGCGAAGACTGCAGAAGATCGTTATTATTATTGTTATTAATTTCGCGTTAAGTCTGCTGTGTCCCCTTTTGTAAGTTGATTGTAATAAAATCATTATTAGGAATGTTCCCGCTCGTTTTTGTCTTTTCTTCCATTGATCCAGCATGGTCCGAATCCTAGCTTAGTCGGGACTTTATTCCCAACGATGCTTCCTTTTAGCCGGTACGTCCTTGGCAGTGTCGCTCGGCTGCATCCGATCCGGAAGTAACCCGTCCGGTAGAGTACCGGTTCGGACAAGGCGTACCAAGGGCGTTTCTCCGATAATTAACCACATGATTAATTAGGTAACCCGATTAACCCATAGACGGGAGGACCCGAGGTTCATGCGGTTGAGTTATTGGCGTCCACGGTCGGTTAAGCGACCCGCCGTTCACGGAATTATCCGTGTGCGACGGCCTACAATTCCGGGGAGTCTGGAACCGACATAGCTTCCCCCACCTCGTGGTCTTCTCACCCGACCCCCGGCCTGCACAATATATATGTATGTATATATACACTACCAGTCAAGAGCTTTAGAACACCCCCATTTTTCCAGTTTTACTGATATTTAAGCATTTCAAGTCCATGAATAACCTGAAATGATACAAAGCTAAGCAGTAAACTGCCAGAGGTTAACAAAAAAAGTTTAGGTTATCAAAAACTGAAAAATAATGAAATTTCAGAGTTGTTAAAAAAGGCCCTTTTCAGGGAACAAGTAATGGGTTAGCAACTGCAGCTGTTCTGGAGCAATGGAAGTAAATTAAGCCTTGGAAGTTGATGCAAACAATTCCTACAGGTGTCCCAACTTTTGTTGATTAGTTACAAACCCTCTCTCTGTATAAAAGCAATGTTGAACAGATTCTGTGCGACACCCCCTGAAGCATTATTTGGACAATATTGCACTGCAGGAAGTCGTATATTGCTATCATAAGTGAGAAAAAGACAATTAACAAAGGAAGACAGACAGACTATGATAACCCTTAAAAGTGGAGGTCTTTCCTTTAGAGAAATTGCAAAGTAAGCCAAGGTGTCAGTGAGTACAGTTTCCTACACCATCAAAAGGCACTTGGAAACTGGAGGAAACTCTGACAGGAAGAGGTCTGACAGACCCAAAACCACAACACAATCAGAAGGCAAGTTTCTGAGAGTCAACAGCTTGCGTGACAGGCGGCTCACAGGACAGCAGCTTCAAGCACAGCTTAACACTGGTCGAAGTAAGGAAGTCTCAGTTTCAACTGTGAAGAGAAGACTTCGAGCTGCAGGTTTACATGTCGAGTGCAGTAAGAAAGCCATTGCTAAGATGGCAAAATAAGAAAAAGAGGCTTGCCTGGACCATGAAGCACCATCAGTCTACTACTGAAAACTGGAAGGTCTTATGGACTGATGAATCAAAATTTGAAATCTTCGGTTCGTCACGCAGGGTTTTTGTACGCCGTCGAGTTGGCGAAAGGATGGTTCCTCAGTGTGTGACACCAACTGTCAAACATGGAGAAGAAGCGTGATGATCTGGTGCTCTTTTGCTGGATCTAGAGTCGGCAACTTGCACAGAGTGACTGGCACCTTGAACCAAAGGGCTACCACAGCATTTTGCAGCACCATACAATACCCTCTGGTCTACACCTAGTTGGTCAGGTGTTCATCCTACAGCAAGATAACGACCCAAAACACCCTCCAGGCTATGTTAGAACCACCTTAGAAAAAGAACAAGACGGTAGGCTTCAAATCATGGAATGGCCAGCACAGTCTCCAGACTTAAACCCCATCGAGCTGGTTCGGGATGAACTGGACAGAAGGGTGAAAGCAAAGCAACCTTCAAGTGCAACACATTTATGGGAACTTCTGCAACAGTGTTGGAAGAACTTTCCGAACAATATTTGATTTCCATTGTAGAAAGAATGCCACGAGTATGTTCGGCTGTTACAGTATATCTGCAAAAGGTGGCAAGTTTGATGAGTCAAAAATTTAGATTAAATTTTGTTCAACAAAACGATTCCATAATTTCATTTTGATCTGCAAATTGTTACTTACGAAATCTAAGGATTTCATAAGTATATTGATGATATTGATGTCCTCTGTTTGTGTGTTTGTGTGTTTGTTTGTTTGTAGGCACGATAACTCGAGAACGGAAGAAGCTACCAATGTCAAATTACACCACGTGATTCAGGAGGGTGATGGCTAGCGCTGATTAGATTTTGGTCAAAATCGGTCAAAGGTCAAGGTCACAGTGAGGTCAAACATCCAAAACATTCGATTTTTGATGGTTTGGTACAGAATCATCGTAGAGACTTCTGGTTTGCGTCGCTACCTTCTCTAGAGACAGCTTTTATTAGACAAGGTCAGAGGTCAGTTGACGATTTCGTAAGTACCAGTCTATGACTGCTTGTTTATTTGTTCTCTGCTTTAATTTCAGAGTACATTGAAACATTAAACTGCTTAAATTTCAGTAAAAACTGGAAAAATGGAGGTGTAATAAAATTTTTGACCGGTAGTGTATATACGTTAGTTATATATATATATATACATATATATGTGGTGTGTGTGTTAAGCTTTTTTGATTTTTATACAATTGCACAACCCTGGGCCAATTGCCCCAAATTCATTGTACCGTGTTGTTGTCACACGTGGAAGGTCAGCATTACAATAAAACCTTTCAATTCATCAAAAAAAATTTTTGAAGTTAAAACATTAAATAATAGCATTTTGGCCAATCGACCATGATATGTCTGGTGTCCCCTTTGGCAGGGAGAGGGGAGGAGCTTGACTTTCACCTTTGCACTTCCTGTTCTGAGGTGATTCTCTGACACAGTCAAACCACTGGAATTTAAATATTTATATTCAGGATGTAGAAGAAAAGTAACAAAAAGTTCCACAATCTCCGTGGGGCTACACCAAGGGTAAGAAGTGGTTGTCGGCTCATGCACGACCTCGAACAAGGACTTGAGGCCATTTGGCCCGTCATTTCCGTGTTGCACTCCCGAGTATTTTTTTTTTTTTGCTACAGCTTTAAACAGCGATCTTCTTGATATTTTATAAAAGTCTAAATAACCCAATGTTGATCGGTTGACCCATCATGTTAGGTATAAGATGGAATTTTGTGAGGGCCTCACGATGTTGTCCTTGATAAGCTGCTGGTATTTGAGGAAGACTTGCTGCCGTGTCAACACCGACGTTGCTGACCATGCTGGGAAGGCTTTCACGCATGCCTGCACAGCACTCTCCATCTCCTCGTTTGTTGCTTTCGGGACTCTCGTCACAATCTTGCCAGTGGCCTGCATGGACATGAACAGTGGAGTTCACCACGGATATAAACAAACTGTAATACTCAGGTCAGCACCAGCAGTCAACATTACAGGTCATTTACCATGCATCCAACAGACAGCACATCTGGGAACTGCAGCAATGACATCACGCCAGTTGTCAAAATTAACCTCTTCCAGCTCACTCAATAATTTGACACTGCAAATTTAACCATGGCAGTTGGCCAAAAGAGAATGTCACCAGCTTAGTCACGGATTTTTTGAAATCAGCAAGATTCCAGATTTCAGACCACTGAATTATTTGATCTGTTCAATAATTTGACCCACTTAATAATTCGACATTGATCGAGCTTGTCTCTGAGCAAAAGGAAATTTTGAAATGCCACTGTACTACTGTGAAATATTTTCACAAATTACCAATTCGAAATATAAATGTAAATGAACAGGAAACAAAGATATATATATAGTATCTTCCAAGTAACAAAAACTCTTAACCTCTTGCAGCTTAACTTCAAATCCCATATACATGACTGCCACGTTCTCTGCATCTTAATTTACACCTGAAACTACAAGCCATTATACCCAAACTTCCCTCAACTCCACTGCATGTCCGATGACGTCGCATTTGTCAAACGCTGAAAATAATTTGATTCTACTCCTTTGCCACAAGTCGCACAGGGCCATTTCCCACTCTCCTTTCTCCTTCACCACCAAGCGTCAGTTTCATCTTATCTAGATTCACCCTCAATCCCTTACACTCCATTGCTTCCTTCCAAATATGAAACCTCTCACTTACTTCTAATTCTGTTCTTGTTACCATGACTACGTCATCTGCAAATAATGATTCCATGGGAATCTTACAAATTATTAACAAAACTCAACATATCCCATACATTCTTCAAAAACACCTACACCAGTTGACATTACACCTCTGAGACAACGTTCACGCTGAAAAGGCAAATTGGACACTCGCTCTGCTGGCCTCACCGACTTTTTGACCTCCTCCAACCCTTCATCCTTTCTTGCTTCCCATTCAATATTGTGCAGATTATTTCATATGCAGCCTGTGGTTGTTGGTTGCATCATTGCTGGGAGCATAGCTGTGCGGCTGATGCAGTGCCCCCTGTTTCCAGTAAGCTGGTACTCATTTTGCTGACCTCGGGAGGATGACAGGCTGAGTTAACCCATCTGGTGTTATTTAATAGCACAACAGGGGCTCAAACTCAAGACACTAAGATCTTCAGCCAGCCACCTTAACCGTTAAGCAGACACCAGGCTTTATTCTACAGATAGCTCTATAACTCCTTCTTCGGAACCTCAAGTCTCCCTGTCTAGCCTGCTTCAAGAGATTTTTTTTTTTTGTGAAGTGAAATGGGTTTTCAAGGAAATTTCTTCTCTCATCCTCCTTTATACCTTCCTCAGCACCACCAACCTCACTCTCAAGACCTGCACATTATTTCCACATATTGTGCGGAGCCTGCAAGTCCTCTCTAAGCTCGTAAATTTCCCTCTGCCCAAAAATCAATCTCGCACCTTTCACTTTCACTTCCCGCACCCTGCTTCTTCACCCCAAATGTCACACACCTACTCAAACACGATCTCGTTTGTAATCTTTGATCTATCTTCCACATTTCACTGAAGTTTATTGCACATTGCACACACGACATCATTAATCACCTCCCATGATGTCCTTTTTTCCCCATACTTGGCCAATTTCATCTCACCTATCTGATGACCTCCTGGGACTGGCAACAATGTTGTATACCACCTCCTCACTTCTCCCAGGTGTCTTGCATAGACTGTACTGTTTCACAATCACCTGCATAACTTCACCTTTCTGACCCTGATGGATCTGCAGTGCTGTCACAGACACAAACTCTCGTCTACACCCAGGGCCGGATAAAGAGTTTACAGATCTCTCGGCCATTTTAAATGTTCAAGGCCATATCCAACGGTCGACTTGTCTGTTCAAATTCAGAGATTGACAAAGGCGTCATCCGGAAGCCCTTTCCCCTGTGGGGCCCCTTCCAAGCATGGGCCCTAGGCCATAGCCGAACTGGCCTATGACTTAATCCAGCCCTGCCTACACCTATACTATTAACCTGGTAAAATAATTGATTCAGGCAGTCTTCTTATTCTTTCATGTGCAGCACATGGCTGTGAGTGGCATCATTGGCTGAGGAAAAGGGGAGGGGGGGTGTAGTGGAGCATAGCTATGTCACTGATGCAACACCCTCTGTATGTTTGGGCAGGAATTTGGAATTTGTTCACGGTGTCGGCGATATTCTTTTGAATAACTTGAATATGATCACAAAATGCCCCTTTATAGGCTTTTCCCTCTGGTTCAGTCTTCGATAGTCCTTGTCATTCACATGTTGGACAGATTTCAAAATGTTGTGTGAAGCTTCTTAGTAATTATGGGTTCAGGTTCCTCAAATATCTGAGATGAAGTGTCAATTTAATTCACTAAATGTGAAATCCATTTTAAATTGGTGAGAGTTCCAAATTGCCTCTGGAAGCAACGTCAGCACAAGCACTGTTTGCCGAGAGCTTCAGGAAATGTGTTTCCATGGCAGAGCAGCCGCACACAAGCTGAAGATCACCATGCACAATGCCAAGCGTCGGTTGGAGTGGTGTAAAGCTCACCGCCATCGGACTCTGGAGCAGTGGAAACGCGTTCTCTGGAGTGATGAATTACGCTTCACCATCCGGCAGTCCGACGGACGAATCTGGGTTTGGCGGATGCAAGGAGAACGCTACCTGCCTGAATGCATAGTGCCAACTGTAAAGTTTGGAGGAGGAATAATGTTCTGGGGCTGTTTCTCATGGTTCGGACGAGGCCCCTTAGTTCCAGTAAAGGGAAATCTTAACGCTACAGCATACAAGGACATTCGAGATGATGCTGTGCTTCCAACTTTGTGGTAACAGTTTGGGGAAGGCCCTTGCCTGTTTCAGCATGACAATGCCTCCATGCACAAAGCGAGGTCAATACAGAAATGGTTTGTTGAGATCGGTGTGCAAGAACTTGACTGGCCTGCACAGAGCCCTGACCTCAACCCCATCGGACACCTTTGGGATGAATTGGACGCCGTTGCGAGCCAGACCTCATCACCCAACAGCAGTGCCCACCTCACTAATGCTCTTGTGACTGAATGGAAGAAAATCCCCACAGCAATGTTCCAACATCCAGTGGAAACAATTCCCAGAAGAGTGGAGGCTGTTATTGCAGCAAAAGGGGGGGGGGATCAACTCCATATCAATGCTCATGATCTTGGAATGAGATGTTGGATGAGCAGGTGTCCTTTGGCCATGTAGTGTATGTTAGATGCAGGTGGGATGAGGGTAGCATGGCATAGGGGGAGGTGGGAGGAGATTGGGCTCTGCATTGGTGCTGCTAGCAGCCTCCTTGGCTATTGGGCACAATCCTGGACGGGTCACCACTCCGACATAGTATACCAGCATGCTGGCACTCATTTTTCCGCCTCTCGAAGGATGACAGGCCGAGTTAACCCCACCTGGTATTAATTCAGCAGACAAAAGGGATTTGAACTCGGGACCCTAGGATCCAAAGCCCACCACATTGGGGGAGAGAGAGAGAGATAAGGGGATTTTAACACAAAAATATCCCAAGGGAAGTAAAAGGTAGGGTATATTAATTTATCCTGTTTTCTACCAGTTTTCATGTATGGTCGTGAAACATGGAGAATGAGGGTAGAATATGAGAGCAGAATAGAGAGCTCAGGAAGATGAGATGGATGTGTGGGGTAACAATGAAGGATAAGCAGAGTAGTGTGGCCATAAGAAAGAGGCTCAAAGCTAGTAGTACCGAGAAGAAAACTTAAGTTTTGGGCAGGTGGCGAGAAAGAGAGAAGTGGAGTCTGTCAAGAAAGTCACAAGTTTAGTAGTTGAGGGGGAAAGCCCAAGAGGTAGACTGAAAAAGGCCCAGAAGGATGCGATCAGTAGAGACATACAGTTGTTCGGGCTAATGGAAGAGGATGCTCTTGAGAGGACCAAGTGCAGAGGGGCCATCAGCCGACCAACCCCCTAATATGGGGAAATGGTCGTTAAACTATTAGTAGCCTCATAATGGTAGTTTCGTAATAATTAGAGATTCGTTAGCTGCAATATCCGAGAAATCAAATTGAAATGTGAAATCTGATGAAGTAGATGCAAAAATCTATGTATATTATGTTCGAAAATCTTTTACAAGATTAAAATTGGCACGTTTGGAATTTCCTATTGCTGGGAGACAAGTTGAACTATTAATTTTATCATGTTACCAAACAGTTCAAATTATTCAGTTGTCTGGGATATAGAATCTTGGCGAATGGAAAAATTCCCTTACTTATCCGGTTTAATTCTCTTACCTAGCCGGCAAGGTGCCAAATCATTGAGCAAGCCAGAATTGTTGAGTTTTCAACGATTGAAAAAGTCACGTTTTATGACCCCCAAAGTCCATGCTTACAGGGTTATGCACATCAATCCAATCCTGCGAACTGGACTCCACAAACTTGCCATCTATGAGTAGCTTGGTTGTTGACTGAAAAGATAAGAGATCATAAAAAGTGTGGTTAAAAGCACAAGCAAGTTGATACTGTAATCACAAAGCACGACATCAACATTCTAAACTTAACTCAAAAAAAACAAATAAAATCCTTACACTTGACGATGCGTACAGCCTTTTCGATACTTGAGTGTTCTGTAAATACACACGCTCATCAATAACAGGTTATATGGTTTATATTTCAACGGATAGACGTCGTGAATCCAAGGCAAGAGGTTAGGGCTATCTCTGGACATATCTCAGGCATTTAATAGTCTGATGTCCTGCTCCGTTTGCCAAGCTTTCTGCCTATGGAATATGAGGCCACCTTCTTTGCTGGCTTGCTGACTTCCTCCCCTCAGTCAATGCACAGCTCTCAATCAAATCTGCTCTCCCAGTCGAGGCTGGAGTGCCAATGCTGGTCTGAAGTGTCAATATTGGCACCAATCCTGTTCCTTATTTACATTAATGATCTCTCCTATGCTCTGTACACCGCTCTTTCCACTCAGCGGATCAACCCACATAATATGACACAATTCCACATCTATCCGACAAACTGACAGCAGTTCTTTCCTTCTTTGTGGACTTGGAAAGGACATAACAATTGGAACGAGTCTTTCAATCCAGACAAATCTCACTGGCTATCCGGGAGAATTACCAAATAAACACACATCTATTTTTACAATTTGTTTGGGCCTTACTCTCCAGCGCGGACAATCTATGAAAGCTGACCTCCGAAGCTCGCTGCAGATTTGGCGTCATCTCTCATTCCAAGTTGTTGATAAATCTGAACTTTTCACAACCTACAAGGCTTTTGTCAGTAGCTTAGTAAAGTACTGTTGTCCACTATGGGCTGGTGTAAACCACCGTTTCAAATCCATCTTTACTGGATGTCGTGGCGGCTAATGCCCACAAAAGAGCCAGAAGCATGGGGCCTGCTGTTGGCTTATCGGATAAGCTTCGGATATCGATATCGGATAAGCTTCGGATGTTGGCATCGGATATCGGATGGCTTATTCGTGGCCTGCTTTTTACTGCTTCTCCTCAGGTCTTGATCCCTCTGCCCTTTCATCACACAATCCCTCCAGGTCACGTATCATTCTTCCTTATGCAACTCCCAAAATCCATGTTGACTGCTCACGTCGACTCGTTTATTCCTATATTCTCCCACTTGTGGAAACCTCTCCCCTTACAAGGCTTCATGCTGCCAGCAGTACATCGCCATCTCAGGTCATCCTTCATCCCTACCGGATATTTAAAATCATCATTAACCCTCTGTCTACAACCTCTTCTCCCAATATATTTGCAGGATGTTCGCTGTCCAACTGTCACTAGGTGTTATCCTCGACCTATCTCATCTCGCTTTTCCAAAGCCGAGATTTTATATACAAAATAAATAAATAAATAAACCTTACAAAAATTTCCACCCTTTATATTCCTGTGAATCACTAACAAAACAACAGGAAGTGCCTTTCATATTTCACCAAGAGGCAGAGCATTACAATTATGCAAGTCACATTAATTGTTCGGAATAGTTTAGGCCTTTTGGAGAAATGTAAAATTAAGGGTTTACATTTTTTTTTCCCTCCAAAAGTATCTAATCAGGTCCATGACCAGGAGGAACATAACCCAATTATCAGCCATTATTTACTGATGCATATATTCCTTGGAATCTTTGTGTGACATCATCAATTGCAGACAGTAGATAGTGGCCGCTCGTGTTAAATATCAGACAATACAGTGCAGCTGTATTGTCTGGTATTTATTCAGTGCTCTGGAATCTGATATTCAAGACCACTGAATAAATATCAGATTTTATTCCAGACCACTGAATAAACACACTGACAGTGGGACAGGCACTGGCCATTTATGTGTATCCAGCTTATCGAAGGGAAAAACGGCTCGGTTAGGGAAAATCCAACTTATTCTCAGGAATTATCGAAACCGTCACGACTTGGTGATCAATCAAGAGAAACTCCTTCCGTGGACTCGATTCGCTTGGAGGTGGAATTCAAAACTCCATGGATTTTCCAACTCTGCTACAACATTTCCAACTCTTTTCCGGTTCTGGGTTTGGAGCGACGGCAGGGTCTCTC
>CM068964.1:84015608-84028047 GCA_035128595.1 Eptatretus atami
GAGAGAGATATGACCAACCCTCTGCATAGCCATCTGTCATCCTCAGACCGGCAAGCAGGCAGCTTCTTTGCTCCGCGCAGATCTGGGTAAATCACAAACGTGGTCCAACAGCGTGAACATGTGTCAATCCGGGACAAATCTCAAACACTCTCCACTGGTCTCTGTCTCTCTGAAAGGACGCGTTTGGGACCCCCCCCCATCTCACTTTCTCAACAATCCTATGGAAGAAGTCCTTCTTTCAAGCTTCTGGGTCTCTCTACTGCCATGATCTTTTCTGGGAAAGCCCACATTTCCACTGGCCTCCAAAGCCAGTTGCGACTGGGAATTCTCCGTCATACAAAGTCCTTCCTCGGCCACCGGGAAGCTTCCTCACACATACAAAGCTTTCGTCGCAGCCTGATGGAGTACTGCTCTCCCTCTGAGCTGCGTGCTCCTGCCCTCCACCTTTCCGGCTTCCGCTGTGGAACAAGGCATTTCGGATCATCGGTATTCGTGATGAGGCTGATCTTTGGGCCTCTCACCTCTCACCGCCGGCAGGTCGGTGGTCTTGTCTTCTACCGTCTCTCTCCGGTCTGCCCCCGCTGCTTGTGTTTGCGATATGTCCCTCCCATATCTGCAGGGTGCTCAATGGTCGCAACGAACCCCTTCTGGTAAAACTAACCAAAATCACGAATCACGCTCACCTTCAACTCTTTCATTCTCTTTTTCCCGCCTTTGGAATAAACACCCTCACTTCTATTCAATCCCATTCTTCCCTCCAGGCCTTCAAAACGATGTTACACCACCTCTTATCATCCCCCATCCAAATCCTTGACTTTTCCTTACCCCGTTTAATCCACCCAAACCACCTCTTTCAAATTCCGCTGCTTTCCTTCCTAAAGTCCCTGAAAATTGTCCACTTGTATGCCCCATGTTCCCCGCCCCATCCTCTCCCTTCGCAGATCTCCTATAGTCTGTTCCCCACTGTTTTGTCTTCCACTCCCTCCCTTTGTCCTTCATGCTTCCCTTGTTGTGCTTTGTGGTGTTCGCTCTCCATTACTACTCGCCTCACAGCGAGAACTCGAGTTTCGTCCACGATGCCACTAGTAAAACTCCAGGGTCCACATCTCATTGATTTCAGGCAGAGAAACAATGATTTCTCAGTAGCTTACCGACCTCTCGTGACACACATTATAATGCCCATCAACTCTACTTCCTGCAAAAGAGTCTCAAGGTGGTTCATAAGTCCCTTTAATTAAATCAATGAGGAAAAACAAATCTCGATATGCAGATAATTATTAACCGAATCATTTCAAGTTGGAGAAATTCCGTGAATTGAAAAACATTATTAATTCTCTGGTTTTCTGCTCTTTATTTGGTCCCCCGACCAAATAAATGAGTCTCCTAAAAATAACGCTTTTGGATCCTCGTGGAGGACCTCTAAGTCCCGCTCACGTTTTGTTTGTTTCATCACAGCCTCCGTTTCTCAAATCGAACTTCCTGAAACTTGGCGTATCATAGTAAAAATACTGCGCAGACAGTAAACATCTCCGATTTGAACAATCCTCCGAGAAAAAAGTATGACGTCAAAATATCGTCTCTCTTTTGTTCTTTCTTCTTGCTATAATGGTATCGCCTAAAAAATTATCTCCGAAATTCGGGCAGCTGTTTGAATTTGTTTTGCGGGAATCGAACAGGGCATTGTCAGAGATGATTACCGCACATATGATACATCAACTATGACGTCATATTCGTTTTATGACGTCATCATTAAGAGGACGAGGATCTTAAGCTCATTTGAGCTTGTTGTTTATTTTTTGATTGTTGTACTAAATTGTCCAATATCAGTCTCAAGTTCGTGTGAAGCAGTATATTATGTACAATACGGTAAACTAATAAGGACTTCGGCGACCTCGGATTTGCCAATCGTTTCAATGCACAACGAAAGGGGGCAGCGGCGACGGCCGCCGGAACTGTACCGTGGGAAACAACAATCAGGGAACGTCTGGAAACACAAGTAAAACACGTCGCTCACCCGTGGGTGCGTCAGGCGGACCGAGAACGAACACGCAGCGCCATCGTCCTTTTGAGTACGAGACAGTCAGCGTTGTCCGAACAGCAAGACAAAATGCCAAACTGTACACACGCCTTCTGCGCCTGACAAGTGACACGCCTTGACCCTGACACGCACTGACCCTGACACGTCCCACTAACCCCTGACACGCCCTATGACCCTGAACACGCCCACTAAACCCTGACACGCCCACTACCCCTGACACGCCCTCTGACCCTGACACGGCCCACTACCCCTGACCCGCCCCACTGACCGAGACGCCCACCGCTCCTCCAATCAGCACTCAGATCCAAAACACTTTTTTTTTTTTTTGATATGCTTTTTAACAATGTTTGCCAATTGGGATAAATTTTATTAATGACATTATTTTCCTTATATTAAGAGGCATCAATATTTTTACATTTATCTGGGCAGAATACTTCGAACATAAATAATTGTTTGAAACACGCAGCGCGCGGTGAACAAACATAATTTGATATACACCGCTCTGTACAACGCCGTTCGTAAAATCATTCCTCGAGGAAAAGTGTTCGATGAAAAATATATTTTTGATGGTGGAGATAATTATACGTATAAATAAAGTTCGCTTTCCTTCGACTGAAACTATAAGATTAAACGTTTTAAATTTAAAAAGTCATTGGCGGAGCCGCTGATGATGTTGGTCCGATTTGCTGGTCAATAACGAACCGACGACATAAACAGCGGTTCCGCTCGTCGTTTAAAAGGATAGATCAGGGCCAAACAACCATAAGGTGGCATTTCAATACCTGCTTTGAACGGCAGCCCTCCATTCGGATGGGAGCACCCTTGGTCGGCTCACCGTCGTGGGATTGGGCAATGAACTTGCGGCACAGTCCTGGGAAATTCATTCATCATTTAAAAATAAATTCTGTCGCCATCTGATGATGATAGTTTGTAATACAGCTCCCACCAAAGTGCGCTATTTCCGCCCAGTCATGTTGGAGTTTTGGTGACATCCGTGTGTGCGTTCCATTACGAGAAAAGAGGGAAGAAGAAGAAGAAGAGGAAGTGGAAGAAGAAGAAGAAGAAGAAGATGAAAAGAAGAGTAGAGGAGAAGAAGAAGTAGAGGACAAGAGTAGAGGAAGAAGAAGAAGAATGCAGAAGAGGAAGAGAAGAGAATAAGAAGAAGAAGAAGATTTGGTCCATTATGGAAATACTGTATTATAGGCCGTATTCAGATGACGTCAGCCGGTCACGTGAACTGTGGCAGCTCGCCCATTTGAGTGGCCAAGAAAGTATTTAACGGGCATCCATAACAACCGATAGTCCTCCTACTTCAACTACACCGTTATTCCAAGCAAGGATTTTTTTTTCTGCAAAGGGTTAAGAGTTGTTGTGCCCGGGATGTACCAGCGATATACTAAGGCTCTGGAGGGCGTTTTTACACCGCTTTCCGCCGAAGTCGACCGACGAATCTTTGGATATATCGGTTCTGAGAAGAGAAAAATGGCCCTGGCGAACATGACTGGTTGTGAGGCCCTTCATTTTGGTCTCCGTATGTACGAATTTCTGCCTACGTTATTTCAGTAGTTGGTATTAAATAGCCGGTGGTTACAAATTATTGTCCGATTTTGTATGCATTAAATGCATTGTATCCCTTGTTTTTAATTGACAGAATGAGATAGGCCAGATCGCCTTTCAAAGCTGTCTAACGCGCAGTTCTGGTTGTTTCTCGAAACTTGACTTATTGCTATTACTATCGCAGATTAATTAATTTTCGTCAGTATCATGTCTCCCTTTTAACTTGTGCTTTCTTGAGCTTGAATCTCTGTCTAACCCGGCGACATAACACGAGTAAGCGTCCATACTCTTGAAGGATTTCAGGCTGGCTTGAGTGGTAACGGACTCGGCGTTCAAACAAGGTAAACTAGATGTCAGGGAAAACGATTTGAGGCCAAAATTCCTTCGTTGTCCATTTATCTTTGCAATATATAAGGAATCTTCCACTAAGACACACAGCTTCAGTTTTTCGCAGTACCCTTCTAGAAATATCATCTAATCCATGGAAATAGCCCAGAAGTTCGCGTGCACGTGTGTGGTAGCCATGATTTTTTGCCGCTCAATATGGCGGCGCCTTACCTTCCGCTGTGCTCATCGCTTAGTGCATAGAGACTATTTGTTACGAATCTGGAAGGCCTGTGCACACAGACAGCCAGAGTCCCGTAGTTCAGTTATTTCGATAAGTATGTGTTTCAGTTAAAGCCTCCTCTGTCTAATGGAATCTTTGTGTGCGTACGCAGTTATTTTTAGTTAGGTTTTTAACCACAACACCCACAACAACAACACGCCACCGTCCTCACATCGACCCAGTCGCCATTGCCCCCCGCACGTGTTTGGCTGAGGACGTGGGCGGAAGCCTCCGTCGCTTCGGATCGAGGCTCCGCCCCAAGAAGGGCAATGGACCATTTTCCTCCAGCCAAGGCGAAGGGACGAGCATCGACACGCCACGCCCAGCCAATTCGGGAGGTGACCACTGAGTCTTCCGACAACCCCTCGTCCAATCAGAGATAGCGCAGTGGCGAGAGAAGAGACCCTCCCACCTCAGAAGGGTAGCGTGGTTGTCAGGACCATGTTCGGCAGAAGAGGAGACGTGCGATTGCGCGAGCGGTCCTGTTCGTCGTGACTGAAGTGTTGTTCGACCGAGGGCTACTGCAGACGGTCGTGGTTGGAGCGGTCCTGCGGTCCTTTGGAGGCAAGTCTGGGTGACCGAGCAGCAGGGTCGTGGCCCGGGACTTCGGGTCCGTGGTTTGAGTCCCACGGGTGGGTTCGGGTCGGTGTGACCGCACGAGGCGGGACAGGTCCCGCCCAGCTTACCGACTAAAGACCCACGGGGTCCATATTTCGTGTGTGTGTGTGTGTGTGTGTGTTGTGTGTTGTTCTTGGTTTTGGATGTTTATCTCATTAGAGGTTCCAGAAATGGAACGCGCCCTCCAGGTCTCAAAGTTCCACCTCCGAATCAGGTTGTGTTTTGTAAATGTGGGCATGTGGTGTGTACGTGCAAAGTTGCTGTTGTCTAGCTAGCTCCACATGTGGGTTGGGTTTCAGGAGGTGAAACAGAGACCGACCAGGTGTGGTGTGGTGTGTATACATGTACACTACGGTCAAAAGTTTTAGAACACCCCATTTTCCAGTTTTTACTGAAATTTTACGGCAGTTCAAGTCCAGTGAAATAACCTGAAATGATACAAAGCTAAGCGGTAAACTGCCAGAGGTTAAAGAAAAGTTTAGGTTACCAAGAAACTGACAAAATAATGGTAATTTCAGAGTTGTAAAAAGGCCCCTTTTCAAGGGAACCAGTAATGGGTAGCAACTGCAAGCTGTTCCTGGCAGCAAGGAAGTAATTAAGCCTTGAAAGTTGATGCAAACAATTCCTCAGGTGTCCCAACTTTTGTTTGATTCATCTACAAACTACGCATCAGGAGCGGGAAAACAACGGATTAAAAGCGCCGGATCCCAGCGTATGACAAAGGCGTGTCCCTTACATGGCACGAGTAACCATATCAGATGATAATTGTGCTGTCTTTTGGTCTGCTAAAAGCAGTGTTGGACAGACTGTGTTGCTACACCCTCTGAAGCATTATTTGACAATAATTGCACTGCAAGGAAGTAGTAATATGCCTATCACCATAAGGTGGAGAAAAAAGACAATTAACAAAGGAAAGACAGACAGACCATTATAACGCCTTAAAAGTGCAGGTCTTTCCTTTTGAGAAATGCAAAGATGCCAAGGTGTCAGTGAGTGCTGTTTCCTACACCATCAAAAGGCACTTGGAAACTGGACGAAACTTCGACAGAAGAGGTCTGTTCAGATACAAAGCCACAACACAATCAGAGACAAGTTCTGAGAGGCAACAGCTTTGGGCCCCCCCCCGTGGGGGGGATAGGTTGAAAAAAAAAAAAACTTTCAAAAACAACAGGAACAAAAAAAGCAGCTTCAAGCACAAGGTTAGACACTGGTCGAAGTAAGAAAGTCTGCAGTTTCAACTGTGAAAGAAGACGATGTGCAGGTTTGAAGGGTCGAGTGCAGTTAAGAAAGCCATTAACAAGATGGGCAAAAATAATCAAAAGAGGCTTGCCTGGGCCATGAAGCACCACAAGTGGACGACTCAATAACGAAGGTCTTATTCGACCTATGAGTTCAAATGAAATACTTCGAGTCATCACATAACCAGGGTTTTTGTACGCCGTCGAGTAGGCGAAAGATGGTTCCTCAGTTGGTGACACCAGCTGTCAAACATGAGGAGGAAGCGTGAATGATCTGTGGCTGTTTGTGAATTCAGAGTCGGCTGACTCTGATACAAGGTGACTGGCCCACAACTTTCGAACGAAAAAGGCGATAACCTACAGCTTTACTGCGCCACGCGGCAGATACCATGACAATTCCACGTTTCCTCTGGGTCTACGACCTGTATTGGTCGGGTGTTTATACCTACACTAGCAAGATACGACAGTCAAACATACACACTTAACCAGAACTGCTATGTCAGAACTACCTTTAGAAGAAAAAGAACAAGACGGTAGGCTTCAAATCAATTGAATGGCCAAGCACCACGAACATCTCCACACAGACGTTAAATAAACGCCATCACGGTGGTCTTTGGAGTATGAACTGCTGGATTCAGAATGAAGAGCATAAGCAACCTACAAGTGACAACAGTGTTTGTGCGCACATACTCACTCCGTGTACGGTAATTGAAACCGAACGTTGTCGGGAGTCAGCACTTTCTGAACAATTGATTTCCATTGGTGAGAAAAAAGAATGTCAGCAGGGAGTTTATGTTTGGTGGGTGAACGTTATATTTGAATAAGGTGTGTGCTAAAGCTTTGTTGGAGTTATGCAAGTAGAGTAAATATTAGATGTATAGAATTTTGGTTCAAAACAAACGATTCCATGATTTCGTGGTTTATATCTTGGGACAGTAGTGGTTGTATTGTATCTGTTATTAATTTTCAGGAGTCAATTGAAAGATTAAACTATACTTGAGCATTGTACAGTAAAACTGGAAAAAAACTGCGGGTTCTTAAACTTTTGACCGGTACTTCTATGAGAGTTGCTGGCCGTTGCCTGCTCTCTCTCCACATAGTAGGTGGGGTTTATCAGGTGAACAGACGACCTACCGTGTGTGTGTGTGTTGTGTGTGTGTTTGTTACTCTCCAATGCGTGGTTCAAGCACGTTAGTCGGGACGATGGAGTCCCTCCCACACCCAGCGCAGGCTCAAAGTATCCACACTTCATTATCGCAAGTAGGGGTCCATGATTCTGACCAAAGCTGTGAAGCTTCTCTCCCTGTTCTCACAAAGCTTTGTTGCGAGGACTCTCTCATGATCAGTCGCTGGCCCGGACAGCTTCCAACTGTAGAGTTTGTTTGTTATATATTCCCAGGGATGGTTTTCAGCTCACTTTTAAAATAGTTCCCTGGAGCTTATGGGATGGCGCGTCGTCCGTCCCGTCCACCCAATACTTTGCAACTTCTTCTCAAAACTACAAATATACGATTAAATGAAATTGACCACAAACCTTCATCACCCTGTGTGGATAAAAAGGGGCCTGAAGGGGTTCCTACAGAGGGAGTTTTTACGAGGCGGGGGGGGGGGGGGGAGTGGGGTTTTCCTCCGCAAAGAGGAATTTGCTTTCTTCTCAAACGATACATAGTTTGTTCATGGGGCCATTAACATAAATCGGGGGGCCCGAAGGGGGTAAAATGGGGGTTGCCCCCCAAAATAGGTATTTGAATTCTTCTGAGAAGCTACACAACAATTCCAATGAAACTTATCACCACAACCTTCATCACGCATGACATACGCCAAAGTTTTGTTCAAGACATTAAAACAAATTGGGAGTCTAAGTGGTTCTAACGAGGGGGGGGGGGGGGGTTGCCACCCAAAATATGTAATTTGCTTTCTTTCTTGAAGCCACCCCACACAATTTCGATGAAACTTGACCAAAACCTTTATCACGCGTGTGTACCAATTTGGTATCCATAGGTTATTTACTTCTTCTCGTTTATATATCTTTGTGGGTCATCCATCGCCTACCAGTGGTTGCCTGATTATCTAATGGCAGCCACTACAAGTGAGTGGGCCCAGGGGTATTGCCACCTATGTTTAATATATCTGTAGGTTCTTTTGTCTCATTACCCTGTAGGTCCAGCTATCTCTGGGACAACTTTGGCATTCTTCACTGTCCAGGATCTTCTACTTCAATTTCTTGAGGTCTTGGTATTTGGTCATTTCTTTGATTTTTTTATGCATCGTTTAGTCTAAAATCAACTGCTATGAACACCTCCAATTAGCAATGCCTTCTCTCTATTTTTTTTTGTACCCAAGTAATGATATCCTGGTGCAATGCTTTGTTTTAGATGTTCACATGCTCGATGGGAATAATGAGGTATACGTGAGCGCGTGGTACTTCCATTGTTGTGCATTACTTTTGGTTCATTGTTCCCACAAAATTTTCTGGAACTGGGAACATCAAAGTTTTTGCTAGTGTGCCAGCGGATTACAATTATAACGCGGGTGCAAATTAAACATTTTTTATCCCCGGCCAGCAGGGCCCGTGACTAGAAAAAGTTACTGGCCCAGCAGAATTTCTACCGTCCCGATAAAAATTAAAGACAAAGTCCACAAATTTGATATAAACACTTTAATATACTCACTATGAGTGAGTTTGATGAGTGAGGTTGGTTGGATGAGTGAGGTTGGTTTGGATGAGTGAGTTTAATGGAGTGAGTGGTTGCAGAATTGAGTGAGGTTGGGGTGGATGGTATGAGTGAGTTTGATGAGTGGGGTGGGGGGATGATGCAGGGGAGGAGGAGTTGTGGGGTGTGGGGGGGGGACCTTTTTTTGTGTGGGTGATGGGGGGGCAGGGGGGTGTGAATAGTGCTGGGGGGCATTTTTGTGGGTGATGGGGTAGTTGTGGGGGTGATTGGTCTGATGACGATGGGGGGGGGGGGTTGTGTGGTGATGGACGTGGGGTGGAGGGGGTGGGGTTGTGGGTGATGGACAAAGGTGGGGGTACTACTCATCCACCCAACATCAACATATTTAAACTCACTCATTCACCCAACCTCACCCATCAAACTCACTCATTCATCTAACCTCACTCATCTAACTCACTCATTAACCAAAAGCTCATCAAACTCACTCATTCACCTAACCTCACCCAGGAAACTCACTCATTCACTCATTTAACCACCTGGGCATGAGAAATGCGTCAAACCGTCAAATCTCGCGCAATCTCGCGTGATTTGGAATGAGATGAAAACAGACAAAATGGCCGCAGAAATTACGTGATTTCTCGGATTTCTGCGGACAAAAACAGTAGTTTCTAGTTGAGAAAACTAGTAGAGAAGCTAGTACAAATTGAAAAATACAGGAATCACCGGTGATTCGCCAGCCGGCAGGTAAAGGCAGTATTGTGTACCCGCCCAGCACAAAAGTTAGGCGCCATTGGCGACCGGGCGGCCGTTAATTTGCACCCCTGTAAACTCTGTTGTGTCATGTGTACAGCTGTTCTGACATGAGCTTGTTTTTGTGTGTGTTCGGTTATTAAGCATAACATATCATTCTCTTTACTAACCCCACCTCCACCCCTCACTTTTATCTCTTCTTTTTTTTCATATGTCTCTCTCTCTCTGGCTCTGGCTCTCTGGCTCTCTGGCTCTCTGTCTGTCTGTTTCTCTGTCTGTCTCTCTCTCTCTGTCCTTCTCTCTTCTCTCTCTCTTTCTGTCTCTCTCTCTCTCTCTCTCTCTCTCTGGTCTCTTGTCTGTCTGTTGTCTGTCTCTTCTCTGTCTCTCTCTGTCTCTCTCTGTCTCTCTCTGTCTCTCTGTCTCTCTTCTCTCTCTTCTGTTCTCTCTTTTCCCTCTCTCTCTCACCCCTCCTCGCATTCCTCCCTCCCACGGTATATGCAACGTTTGGTGAGGCATTAGATCTCCTCACCTGCTCTTCCCCCTTCCTAGCTCCCATCCAACCTGCCTCCTCTCCCTCACCTCCCTCTCTTCCTCTCTTCTCTCCCCCCCTCCATCCTCTCTAACCCTCTTTCTTTAATACCCCCCCCCCCGGGTCAGTGAAATATTTATTTATTTATTTGTATGCAGCCTGTGGAATAATTTTCTGGGGGTGCAGCAGTGCTGCTAATGAAATGCCCCTGTTACCAGCTGGCTGGTAGTTATTTTGCCGACCTCGGAGGGATGACATGCTGAGTCAACCCTTCCTGGAATTAATTCAATGGCCTGACAGGTGTTTGGACTCAATACCTTAGGTCCTAGGATCTTAAGCCAAGTACCTCAACCGTTAAGCCAACACCAGTCCCTATCAGGTCATTGGAAGGATCAGACCGTGCATGACATTATAATATTGTTCTGGTTCTGCAAACTGGCACTCCCCAGTAATAGCAACCAGCATAGAGTGGTTCCCAAGATAATTATTTCGTTAGTACTTGTTTCAGATAGCTCTCCCCTTTGTGGCTAATGGGCTACAAAGTAACATGCATTGTGTGAGATTAGTTAGGTTTTTTTCCCCCACTTTCTCCCCATATTTAGCTCACCGGGAACATAGTTCCGGGGAGTTTATGGGATGGTGCATTGTCCATCCATCGCCCTTCCCCTTCCATATCAACACAATCAGCCCTGTTCTCATTTCCTCGGAATGGAACCCTCTCTCATACATATATTCAACAGCCTCTTCGTCCAACTGACTCCGACTTCTCCCACTGCAGTTAGCATCTCTACGCACCGAGCTCATCAATGCCTGGTGCTCTTTCCTTCATCTTCTTTAATGCTGTCTGCACCTCCTCCTCAGTGATCACTAATTGCCCCTTCCCCACCCCCCCCCTAATAACACGGTAGCTCCAGATCACCACTGCTTCCTCCCTGGTTCAACAGCTCCTTAAAATATCCTTCCCATACCTTCAATACTGCACCAATCTGTCTCTAGCCTCTCACCACCATCCCCCCCCCAACTCCCTTCATCTGCTCTATCCTCTTCTAAACCTCCTTTTCACCAACTACCTTCGCTACTTCCTCCATCCACCAGACCTGGTTTATATCCCTTGACGATGCACCTTTTCCTGATGTCTTTCCCCACAAAACTTCTGAAATTCCTATAAACGCCTCTCTGTGCTTCTTCTCCTCCACCTCCAAACCATCGGCTTCTTCTCTAGGTTCCTCATTCCTGGCCCTCCTCTCCTTGTACCCTGCAGCAATGGTCTCCCTGTATTTTCCCCACCTTGCCATCTTTTTACCCCTGCTCTTAACTCCCCTCCTTTTCCGCCTGTGTACAACAAACACCACAGGCTTGTGCTGGGTGGTGACGTGCTCTCCCACCACCACCTTACAGCCCTTGATCCTACACAACTGTTACTTCCTCATGATCAGTTGGATTTGTTGGTTCTGTGCTGTCTATCATGACTCATTAATTTTTGTTCTGTGCTCTATCATGACTGGTTGGTCGTCCATATCAGGTCATTGAAATGTCAACCCTACCTGGAATTCTGTGCTCTCTATCGTGACTCATTAGTTTTTCTTTACATTTTGCTGATAGCCATAAGAAAGCAAGCGTGTGAACATTATTAACCAATCAGTGGAGTACCTTCAGAGAACCAATCGTGGCAGATACGGAAGAGTACAAGGACAGAGAGCTCGTCCAAGAAATGTTCAGAGCTTGAAGCATGCTTTACATGCAAGACTTTCTCATTTTATTCACAAATCACTCAACACATCAATATTTAATATTGACTTTTGTTCGACACCACCATGACCATTGAGTGAAGTGGATTTTGTTTGTTTGGCTGAACAAACATGACGACAATGAATGAGTCCTCTTTGCCTTTTGCACTCTGAGCCATTTTTGAGGCCGTGGCAGCTTGACACCAAGAAATCATTCCTTCTTTAACAGCAACAGCTGGAGAAACGATATGAAGGATTAATCATCAACTGGACTTCATTTACATGTCATTTTTTGTATACATAGTCGTGGCTCATGGAAGAGCTGGTACACTGAACAGATGAGGATGTAACAGACAAAAAAACAGGACACAAAACAGGCATGCATAGAGAAGGAAACTCCAAGGAGGAAAAACTTGGGTGGGGAAAATGAGGGTAGAAAAGATCATGACCCTGGACTGGGGAGGACCCGAGATGGCGGGTCTTTTAAAATGTGAGTGAGATTTCTCTTTCCTGGTTTAAACACCATCATTATCAACCAGCACACGAAAAGGTATTATCACCACACTGTCCACACCTGGAACTAATTTTGTGACTGCCTCGCTTCTGAAAGACTGAACCAGCTATAGCCATCCTATTCCTTGCCACCAGCTCTCAGCCCTCTCTATTCCTCATTTCCCCGACTAAATTTACCAACAAATTC
>CM068964.1:84120836-84131139 GCA_035128595.1 Eptatretus atami
TCTTCCACCACCATCACAAACCAAATCACCACCGTTCGTGGGGCCTCTACGCCACCACCAACTCGCTCCCAACACAACAACAATTACCGCCAACCACCTAAGCCACCTTCTCCGCTTAACACCAACTGCTCGATTCCCCTATCTCCACAAACCACATCACAACCCCTCTCCGCTCATGTTTAAACCGTCTCTACGAAGCGAAGGAAACCAGAGGAGTTCCCGATGGTGGCACGGATTTCCACCTGATTCTCCGCCTTGTTATTCCCGCCTGTTTTCCCCGCCTTTGGTTGGCGGAAGGGCGATGCGGGTCCAAGGTCAAAGTCATTGGAAGGAGGGGCCTCATTTGGGGAATGGAATCTCCCTGGACCTGTGCCAAGAAATTCTCTCGGCCCCGCGAGCGCGCGGGGAGCTGGGGGCGAGAGGGAACGCCTCTTTTCTGGAAGCTTCCGCAGGAGCTGGAAGGAGGGGCTGAGCAATAAACAGGGAGAACGAGGCGTTGAACTTGGGGGTACAAGGCGCGCGCAGGACACCAGTTGAGGGCCTTTTTTTGGCGCTTTTTGTCTGTCTTCGGGTTGTAGTGGTTCGTCTTCGTTGGTGGTTCACTGGCTGGCTTCTTCGTGTGCATTTGCGTGAGTTCATCGTCGTCGAGGTGGTGCCTTCTCCTTGGGCACGCCAAGTCCGTGCGGTGTTGTGTGCGGTGGTCCGGGTGTCGAGGCGCGAAGGGACGCGACGGGAGGCGCCGCTTGCAGCTTCTGCCGCGCCAGCCTGTGCACCCGGGAGGAGAGCGCCGGAGAGAGCTCGCCCACATCGCACCACGAGTGCAGGTAACTGCACGGTCTCGTGGGGTCCGTTCGGTCCAACCAGGCTCCACCCATAAAGGTCTACGGACCCTGTCTGGCGCCTCGTCTTTGAGGGTGGCTTTTCCTTTCTTTTTGATATGAATGCCGGTGCCCGTTGGTCCTGCCATGTACAGAAAACTGTTTAAGTGACTAGATAATTGCTGCATAGACGGGTCGTTAGTGCTTCTACCTTGCTCGTGTTCTTTGTCCCCGTCCCGTGCATGATTGTTTGCCTGAATACCGTTGTTTCTTGAATACCTGCATTGAGTTGCATGGCTGTATATGTGCATGTGTGAAAATAATAAATGTGTTGTGTGAATGTTACCCGTTCGTCGTCTGTCTTTTTCCCCCATTGGAACGCCATATTGCATCTCGGAATATTAGTTGGGTTTTAAAATAACCCGTTTAAATAGAATCGATCCGGCGAGGGTCGGGCGATAAATACCCGCTCGCGTTATCACTGCCAGAACGGAACGGACCGCTGAGCGGTTCGTTGTCCAAGCGACCTGCCGCCGAGGTACGGTCTCCGGTATTAGCTACCCGCCGCAGGTACTTAGGTATATCGATATTCGGCGATTGCACCCTATTTTCACAGGCGGTAGAAAATGGCGTAGGCCATTGGGGTTGAAAGCCCCCACCCATGACAGGGTTCTGGCGTTGTTCCGCGAAGCGTCACGACTGAATTGTCCGTCCGGTGGTGCGAGCGGCTTACTATTAGTGAAACGGTCGTATCGCACGCGCGTGGGGCGCGAAATTCGGTAACTATTTATATAGTATTATATATATATAATATTATATATATATAATAATATATATATATTATATAATATATATATATATATTATATATATATAACATATAATATTATTATATATTACACACACACACCACACACCACACACACACACACACACACACACCTTAGCGGGCTTATTGCTGCCCGCTGCTTAAAGCAACAAATGTTGAGTCTGCCGCATGTGCGGGGTTCATGTCCGTTGGAGATTGGGTGTTCGGACAGCTTCGTCCACGCTCCACACGTTTGAGGATATATATATATATATTATAATCACAACCAATTGCGTTTCTGTTTTTATTTAAACAATATATAAAAGATGTGCCAAGTCATGAAAACCTTGCTTTGTTTCATCCAGTTGATATATTTATTTTCCTTTCCAGAAGAAGAAGGACACACAGTTAAAGTAGATATTGTTGCGGCCGGGCGTCCTGGCACGCGAGCACGACCACCAGATGGAGCAGTAGAGTCGGCTGACCGATGCGCCCGGAATTGAGATCGTACTTCTTCGGAAAAGTTACGGGTCCCTTTTGGACCGAATCTGCCAATAGACAGACCACGTGGGTAGGTCTATTGCCAATTTCAATTTACCTAAAATACCCACGTGGTCCAACCTACCGCGGAAATTCACCCTCGACGGCACCCGTATAGGAACGCAGCGCTTAGCGTGCTCGTTCCATGTGCGATCCGAGCGGTTTGATCGCCGAGTTCCTGTCCGGGTCCCGATACCCTGTTACCAATGCAACGGCCTGGCTAATTTTCCAACACGCAGCACGCTCAGCAATGAAGGAATAGACACGAATGAGCAGATACATTCACAAATGCGCGAATGTTATTTTACAATGTGATTGAGGGAGCACTAAGGCAGAGTTAAACCAGTAATTAAGGCACGTATATACAAGCAAAAAGCACTTGCACAATTCACTACTTATCTTGGACTGCGCACGACACAACACCGCACCCAAAAATGATCGGACGATAATGGTCTTATGAGGCCTAGCCTCGGACCTGTCCGCCTCGTGCGGTCTTCAATTGATAGTCGACCCGGGCCCCAGCCGAGAGGCGGGGCCGAATCCAGAGCACCGGCGAGCGACCCTTGTGGTTCTGGCGGAGGGATGGTGTCTCTCCGAGCGCTCGAGTCGTGCGGCGGAGGAGGAGGAAGATGACGGACGACGACCAAGACCAGCCAGACAGACTCTGCTGCGAGGATCCCTGCCTCCTTTATATCCTTCTCCAGCGCTGCTCGCTCAGGCGACATTCGTTCAGGCGTCGCTCAACCTTTCTCCCAACTTGCTGCTTTTCCAAGCGAATCGGTGGGTGGGGGCATAACCTTTCCCCCACTGGTGCTTTTCCAAGCGAATCGGTGGGTGGGGGCATAACCTTTCCCCTAGTGAGCGCGCAGAGAATGCGGGAGCAGAGGATTTCTCGTCCTGTTACCAACGAGCTTGGAGTTGGTCCGCAGCTGTTGTTGTAGTTCTTTTTGGTGTTGTTAAATACACGAAAAGCAAAACCCTAACTATCAAATAACTACACAGCGCATTTACATTTAAATCACCCATTAGACAAGGAGAAAGGAAGCTATTCTATAAAACACATACTTACCGAAATAACTAAGCTATAGACCTTGAATGTCTGTGTGCTCATGGCTTCTAGATTCGTACAATATACGAGGTCCGTCTAAAAAGTAACGGGACTGAGCCTGCTGTGTTGTGCTCCACTTACACAACTGAATGAATGGGTTGTGTTCACAGTCTTTCGCAACATTCCGCCAATATATATGATGGTATGGTTGACCGCTCATTGTGTGATTTTTTACAAGGTCTGTGTTTCACTTCACACGTTTGGTAGTCTGAGTTACGTCACACTATATTCATGGAGCAGAGAGCCAATCTTGAAGTTTCTTGCCAAGCTTGGCAAAACACCCTTCTGAATCCTTCGCAATGCTGCCAGCAAGTCTACAGGGAAGAAACGATGTCATGTTACACGTGCATTTATGAATGGCACAAGAGGTTCAAAGAAGGGACGTGAGGGAGCGTTTGAAGACGATCCACAGTCTGGAAACTTCAACGAGCAGAACGGCGGACAACATCGCAGCTGTGTGAAGCACCTGGTGCGCGCAGATCGTCGACTCACGGTGCGGATGATTGCTTGAGGAACTTTCCATCAACAAGGACACTGTCTGGAGCATCATCACTGGAAAATCTCGAATGCGCAAGGTGTGCGTAAGATGGTCCCCAAGCTGGTTGTCGAGGATTCAGAAAACAGCAAAGAGTCACTGTATGTCAAGACATTTCGAAGCGCCTCAGAGGACATCCAGACCTGCTCGGGAGAGTCATTACTGGCGATGAATCATGGATATTCGAATACGATCCGAGACAAAACGGCAGATCCGTCAGTGGAAAAGTCCGGCATCACCAAGACCAAAGAAAGAAAGGATGTCGAAGTCGAAGGTCAAGGTGATGCTTCATCGCGTTTTGACATCCAAGCGGGCATGTTCCACTTCGAGTTTCTAACCCACAGGGTCAAACAGTGAATCAATACGTTGCTACAAGGAGATCCTCCGGCCGACTATGAGGTCAGTCCGGGACAGAGGAGTGGATTCTGTGGGAGAACACGCCTGGTTGGCTTCCACCATGACAACGCCTCTGCTTCACAGTGCCCTGAGGCATCGACAGGTTTCTGGCGGAGAGGAACGTGCCATAACTCTGGAGCAACCCCCGTATTCGCCATACTTGGCCCCTTGGGATTTTTTCCTATCCCAAGCTCAGGGGAGTGATCAAGGGGACCCGATTTTCCTGATGATTTATGGAGACCATCAAAAGGGCCAGTGACGACGAGCTCCGGAGGATTTCAGAGAAGCCTTCGGGTGCATCGAAGCGTGGAAGAAGAGGATGGACAAGTGTTGTGAGACTGGAGGGAACTTTTTGAGGGGACAAGCTGTGATTTAATATTATTTGTGTGGTTCTCGCCACTCCGGCGTTGCGTACGACCGCCTTTAGCTAATTGCGGCCGCACGCGCCCACCGGTACGAGCAATCCAGTCGTAAGCTTTTCGGAAATCAACGCCGAAAACCAGCCACGGGTTGTTGTTCAACTACAACCATAAAATCAGCCAACTCTTCTGTCCACGCTCAGCGAAACAGGGTTGATCGCCGAATTGTCAGATTAACCTAATTATTCGCGGCAGACAGAAAATGCCGCGGGATCGACACCTTCAAAGCACTGCACGAAAACGAGCCGCTTTAAGCAGCTCATTCGTGTGCGATTTGCCGAGCGGTTTTATATCGCCAAGCCCCGTCGGACCCGATGTATCTTTATCGGTGTTAAAAACCAGCTTAAATTCCGAACGGCAATTCGGCAGTTTTCAATGGGGAAGCGGACGCAACAGAGGTGAATATTCAACAAAGCGGACATTTATTCAATGCACATATGCAAGCAAGGCAATGAAATGGGGTAGGGGACAAGACACGAGCTAAAGACCTACAGCCGATGTCTATTTATTATGTACATGACTTCGTGTTTCACTATTGCGCAGACAAGGCCGCCACAGACTTTCATGCAAAAAACCCCAAGAAAAGAATAGAAAGGAAAGCACCGGGCTCATAAGCCTTTATGATTTGTCTCGGGGGGATGACCGCAGGGGCTCCGAATGAAGACAGCAGGCACCTGGCCACCTCTTTGGTGACTCGGCTGGCGGACCTCGATGTCTCTGCCCGCACTCCATGGACTCCACCAGGACTCCCCAACTCAACTCTCGACTCCAACGACGCCTCCGACAACGCCTCCAACGGCGATCCGGAACTGGCGACTTCTCTCCGGCCTCCAACTCGACCCAACTCCGACCAAACTCTCTAACTCTGGCGCTCTCAAACACCGATTCCCTCATCAACTCGCCAACCGCCTTTAATCGCCAGGAGACCAAGGCAGAGAGAGACTCTCTCGCCAACCGCCAACTGCTTTTCGATCGTTCCAACGCGGCCCTTTAATCGCCCCGGGCTTTTCGGCCCCTCCCTCTCGGCGACGCGGCGGGAAAATTCCCGGAGAGTTTCGGCTTGGACTTCTTTTGGCGCGTGTGAAACCGACATTTCTATTTCTTACCGCCGTTTTCTGAGGACCCGCCCCAAACATTTCACTTCTGTTTACCCGTTCCAGAATATCGGGGGGAGTTGTTGAGTTTTCTCTTTGTTGATAGGGAGGTCGTCCTTCTGGAGAAGTGGCTACCTATGGCGGTTTTGTGGAGATGCCGTGGTGGTTGAGATTGTCGTGGTGGTGCTGTGGTGGCGCGATGCGTGTGCTGAGATGCTCGTTTGTGGTTGGTGAGGCGGCATGGTGTAGTGTTGTCGTTAAGAGATGCAAGATATAGATTTGAAATAAAAAGATAGAACAAGAATAACGGCGAACATCAAAAGATGCACCAGCCCGGCAACACAAATAATGGCCCTTTCGCATTGGTGGGGAAATCTAACCTGGAACACACAACTTACCGAACATAACTGATCTTCGGGGAACCTGAATGGTGACTGTGAATTTCCACAACCGTAACAATATTTTTTGAATAAAATTTCTGTGAAGTCAGTCCCGTACTTTTAGACGGACCTCGTGTGATGTCCTTGAAAATGGCCGCATATAGCAAATATTGTTGAACCGCATAAATACGCATCACAAACACCCCCCCCCTGAATTATCGAATCTTGTGGAAACCAGGTTAAACCGCATAACTCTTAATCCTCAGATAATGACACGCGCATGTATCAAGACCTTACTGTAGTTTCCTTTAACTTCTCTTATAAATTCTTGTTAATGTTAAGCAAATGTTAACATTTTCGTTTGTTCTGCAATGTCAGTTTCGATTGGCTCAGAACGCACAAAAACAATGGCATTGTCCAGATTGGTCGTGGTAAGAACAATGAATTATTGGTGGAAAAGAAAGTGTGAATTGTGGAAAGAACAATGAATTGGTGGCGAAAGACAATGAATGGTGGAAAGAACAATTACTGCTCAATGAATGGTGAATTGTTTTTTTGTTTTTTTTTAAATATACTGCATGACAGCTTGCTGACTCGATTTATTGCCTGAATTCCATGCCTCCGATCTTTTAAAATCTTGCCTGCCTCAACTGAGCCAGAAGGTTCGTTATTTATCCCATGAAAGAGCGTAGTTTTCAGTCGGGCAGATCGTGTTTCATTGGTCTTGTGCTGATATTAAAGCTGGGAAAAGGACCGTTTTCCTCAAGGATTCAACCTCTGATGATGGTGCCAAACGAGGTCATGATTTAACGAGTTTCCTCTTTTACATTAACCTGTGACAAGGCATTTCCGAAATAGACAACAAGATAATATTTACGTCAACTTCATGGTCGGTTGTAACACGAGCGTGTAAGAGGCTGACTGGCTGAGAGAAGCCAAATCATGCGACCGGCGGTTTGGCGTGGACGACGAAGAGGTTTTGACTCCGGTGTTGTTCCACTTGACTCGAACTGGGATGCCTCAGTGTTTGCAGGTGGAAACCACAAACTGATGACGTCACATCAGTCTTTGGCACGCACCAGTCGGCGTCGTCGTCGCCGCGACAAGGACGAGGAACGAATCTAACACTTGACGGCATCAAAGGCAGACAGATGTTTGGTTGTCGAATGGCCACGCCGAGCACATCGGAAGCGACGCCCCGTGGCCTCTTGCCCGGACCAGGAGCTGACGCGGCGCCAGGAAGCAGTTATGACGGAATTACGGCCGCGTCAGCCGAAAGCGTTCGCGCCTTCGGCCGTCTCACTTCGCGCAGCCGCTATACGCTGTCCACTTGGCGGAAAGGCAAACAGGGAGCGCCGGGTAGAAGACAATCAAACGCGATGCAAATCGCAGGTGAACGGGTAAAACTCCCCATCGTTTTCCACCTCGAATTTTGCGCCTATTAAAAAAGACGGGGCCCTCTTCTTTTTTTTTTCTGCTCACGTCTCTCGCTGCTATCCATTTTTTTTTTTTTTTTACTTTGCCGTGTGACCTGTCACCTTCGAGTGCGACATCCCCTGCTGGCGCCCCGACTACCTGCCTACAGCGTGATTCGCCGGGCGCAGGTGTCATTTCCCATGCCCAGAACCTCGCTGCGGTGATAGCGGGTTGTAATAGGGTCGCCGATCACCTATTGTAAGTTCTATCTTTTTTATTATTTTTTTTTAACCCACTTGTAGTATTAAACCAGCGCTCTTGTTTAATTAATGTTGCCGTGGCAGACAATACTTATACTAAAAAGAGAGTGTGTGTGTAGTGTGCATGTTGTGTGTGTGTGTGTGTTGTGGGTGTGTGTGTGTGGTGTGTGTGTGTGTGTGTGTGTGTGTGTGATGTGTGTGGTGTGTACTTGACCAACCTATTTTTGTCAACTGCAGGGACGAACACACATCCCTTAACAAGGTGTCCACTCCTTGCTCTAATCAATGACAAATATTGAGGCGCATTGTGTACCCCCAGACCTACCGATTACATTAATATTTTGAGTTTCATCCCTCCATCTGATCTTTGGACAACCTTTGCTATTTCAAGAGACGTCTCAAGGTTGCCTGTTGTTAATTCCTTGTGTTCGTCGTCTTTCCATTGTTACTATGTTGGATAGCCTAGTTCCATTTCGGTGTTGATCATTGTCCCAATACAGGATGTTAAGGTAATATATTTATTTTGTCTGATCTTTGTTTCTTCTTCTTGTCCACGTTTGCTGATGCCAACGCGCGTCTTTTCCATTGGTGATCAATTTTTCCTCCATCTATCGTGGAGACCATCTATTACAAACGATGCCTACATTGTCATGCTGAGAGAACACACTGAGTTGATAAACTTCCCATTTCAGGAAGTTTGTGACCTTGTATTTTTAATGTATACATGTAACAATGAATGTCATTGTGTGACATATAATATTACATGTACATACACATTGCCATCAGAAAGTATTCACACCCCCCTTGACTTTTATCACATTATTTGTTGTGTGTAAAGCCTGAATTTAAAAGGATTCAATTGAGATGCTTTTTTTTATTTACCTATTCCACACAAAATACCCCAATAATGCCACAAGGAATACGCAAGGAATTCAGACACACGGTGAGGCCATTCAGCCCATCATGCCTGCGCGGACATCAACACCATACTAGATTCATCGACACAAAGATCCAAGGAAGAAACTGCAAAATTTATTTAGTCATTTATATTATGTTTTTTTAGTGTTTTTGTTTTTTTTATAACCTATTATATTTGAAGTTTTTGTAATTTTTTTGTAAATATATTTTTTTCTTCCCCTCAGGGGAAGGGCATGGCTTGGTTAAAACACACATCAACCACACAAAGTACCCGCTGACGAGACCGCGACACCAATAGCACTCCGCTTACACATGTACACAATCACCCATCAATTCTCAAGCTACCGAAATGTCCTACTCAACATCCCCATACCGTGGTCTAATCTCCCATAACTTCCACGGTACCTGTCTAATTCTAATTTAAATTTATCTACTGTTTCTGCTGCCACTCGCTTTTCCATGGAGACCAATTCTATTACATTAACTACTCTGAGTAAAAGTCCCCTACCTTACCACCGTCTTAACTCTCCTCTTCTTGACTCTCAGGCTATGGCCCCTGGTTCCGATCCTGTCTAACTCTGCTGAATAATTAATCTGCACTTATTTTATCAATACCTTTCATTATCTTATCAATATCTTTCTCGTAACCACCTCCTTTCTCGTGTATAAAGCCCTGTCTCCTTCAGCGCTCTCATAGCGGAGTTAGCTAGCCTGGAACAATCTAGTAAGCCTGCGGTTGAACCCTCTTGTGGATCCTATGTCCTTCCTGAGTTGTGGTGACCAAAACTGCACACAATATTCTAGATGTGGCCCTCACTAAATTCCTATACAATGTTAACACCACTCTTTTTGATTATAAATGATCCTCCTCGAATACAACCAAAACCCTATTTGCTTTACCTATAGCTCCTGCACTGTGCTGCTTACCTTCTGTATCTATTACCACCCCAGATACTTCTCCTGTGTGACACCGCTCAAAATTACCACCTTACATCCTGTAATCTCTATTTTCATTGTCTTTTCCCATCCCAACACCTTACACTTGCTCAGGTTAAATCACTGCCAATCATTTGCCCAATCTAAGCAAGTATCAATAAAACTTTTTTCCTTTCGAAAATCTTGTCACCACCGCTGCCTTTGCTTTATTCACCTTTACCTGGCGCAAGCTTTGTGTCATCTGCAAATTTGGAAAGCCTACTCTTCACCACCATTATTCCAAATCTTTAATATGTTGAAATAATGAATAGTAATGGTCTGAGTACTGATCCCTGAGGTACCCCACTACTTACATCCTCCCAGCAAGACATCCTCCCGCTCACAGCCACGCTTTGGTTCCTATCACTAAGCCAGTTTGCAATCCAAATAACAAAGTAAAAGCGTGTTTTTAGAAATTAATTGAAAGTGAAGAGCTGTGTTCAGTTTCCACCAGATGTAGCGCCTTGCATTCAAGCCAAAGTGTTCAATTTTCATCTTATCAGACCACAGAATCTTTTGCCTCGTGCTCTTAGAATCTTTCACATGCCTTTTTGAAAATTACAGGTGTGCTGTCACGTGCCTTTTTCTCAGGAGTGGTTTCTGTCTGGCATACTGTCTGGTACCTATATATATATAT
>CM068964.1:84169209-84179982 GCA_035128595.1 Eptatretus atami
CATGGCCGCTACTGGGCCACTGTCCCGACTTAAGATCAAACCTTTGAACAAGGGCAATACTTCAGGTCCAGCGTCGTTAGTGACTCGATTACCAACGAAGCAAAAGAAGAATGTGTGTCGTCATCAGCATGACCAAAAAAAAACAACAAATAAAACATTTACTATCGTGCGTGATTCGTTGATGTCATGGCACCGTCATTGGTCTTTGTCACTGGTTGGAAATCAAAGGCCGTTAAATCTGGGGAACCGCTTGCCCGATTGATATCAACCTTGAAAAAGGCAAGTCCGGGGCCCCGGCATAATATCTGGCAAGTTTCAATCCGATCGGACCGGCGGTCGTCGAGAACGGCGGTCGCAGAAGACAGACAGACAGGCACAGACAACACAGAGATGTCTTGGATTATTAGATAATATTGTTGCGGGCTGGGTACGTGGGTGAGAAGACCACTAGGTGGGGGAGCTATCTTTTCCACAGCAGCTCCCCGGATGTAGGGCCGTCGCACACGGATAATTCCGTGACCGGCAGGTCGCTTAATGACCGTGGACACCAAACTTCAACCGCATGCCTAGGTCCTCCCGTCTATGGGTTAATCAGGTTACCTAATTTAATCAGTGTTTAATTTACTGGGGAACCGCCCTCGGTACGCTTTTCTGAACCGGATCACTCTTCACGGACCGGATTGCTTTACCGGATCGGATGCAGTCGACCAACACTGCCAACGACGTACCGGCGAAAAGGGAACGGATCGTTGGGAAATAAGTCCCGGCTGAATTCTAGAATTCGGACCATGCTGGCCATAAGGAAGAAACCACAAGCAGAGCTGGGAAACATTCCTATGCATAATTATATTTAAATTGGGCAAGGAAAGGTATGTGGTACGATAACGATTTATTGGAGTGTTGTGAGAGATGGAAGAAGAGGTGTGGTGCAGCAATAACAGGCAACTTACAAAAGGGGACACAGAGCAGACTTAACGCAAAATTAATAACAATAATATGATAACGAACTTCTGCAGTCTTACTTAAGCGACAGCGCCCAGCAACACACAACACACACCACAACACACACACACACACACACACCACAGAACAGAAACCCGATGAGAGGGAAGTTTTTGCAACAGGAAGAGAAGGGAGTTGAGGCTACGTTCTCTGTACCATTGTGCTTGGTAGCACGAGCGCGCACCAATACGTTTCGGGGGAGGGGGGGGGATGCTCCGTAGTGCGGTAGCGACAGTGGGTGCGGTCGTCTCTGCTTCAGCCGCACGTGTGGAGTCTGTTTCAGAAAGGAGGAGCTTGAGTGAAGAAGGGGCGGAGTCCAGAGTGCGAGGACGGAAGTGGTAGGCGGACCAGGTAGGCGGGTTGGGTTGACGTCGTGGTGGCAGAGACGAGGATGCGGAGTCCAGACAGCAGGAGGTGGTGTCGACGAGGCGAGTGAGAGAGGCGGAGAAAGAGAAAGGCAAGAGCAAGAGAGAAAGGCGGAGGGACTGCTCCAACCTTATGGGCCCGATATGCGCGGTTGGGGTTTATATGGTAAATGGTAAATATTATATAAATGGTATATATTTTATAAGTAATAATATGAATTAATATAATTTTAATATACTTATTTAATTTTATTGTTTTTAATAAAATTAATATATATTTTATATATTATTATTATATTTATTAGTATATATAAATGGCTTAAATGGAAAAGTTATAGCGCGGGGGGAGGGGCCATGCCGATCGAAACGTCATCACCTGAATTGGGTGCTCCAATTGGCCCCAGACCGCCTCACGTGGCCCGGCCAACTTGGCGGAAAACGCGCTCACTTTCATTTCGGCAAGACCATCCCGCAGCAGGAATATTCCGCTCCGCCCACGAGACTGACATGAATCGCCCACACTGAAATTGGCACGCGAATCGTCCTGCAAAAATCCCCGGGTCCGGTTGCCGGGCGACCGGTTCGGGGGTCCACTGCCCGCTCGGGCGTTCCGACCAGCGTCGATCAACCGCTCATTCCGCGCGCACAACGTGGCCCGCACTGTAATCCCCGGCTCGATCGCAGCTTCGCTGCCGTAGAGATGAGAAGACGTTCACCATCCGTGGGAAATCGCTGCTGCCAGCGAGGGCCGAAGGATACTCATTATGGTAATTCATTGCACGTTTCGCGACGGCGTACGTGTCTGCTTCGAGCACATTCCATACAGTGGCGCGCGGTTCGGCATTACGCACGTGGCCAGCGCTAGCGTTGTGCGCGGGGCGGAACACCCCATATGCTGTCGGATATTTGAAAGTTGAAAAGGAACAAGCCGCTTCTACTCGCCCACTTCATATCCCGGCCAAATGGCGTGGAGTCGATTCTATCGGCCTCCATACGCGTTCGTGCCAGAAACAACTGTGGGCGTCATCGCTGGCCGTGTTTCCTGTGTTGGTTGAAAAACAACACCATCTCAGCCTGCCACGCGCTACTTAAAGTATTAATTTGGTATGCCTTTTCAATGCAACTGGCAATCCTCCCCAGCACATCGGAAGCACCGAGTACGATAATCACACGCACTGCCAAGCGCACTTACGATGGACTAGCCGCCACGCGGGTCCACGGGTCGCCTCAGGGAGCGAGGTCTTGTGCAGCAGTTTCCCTCACAGCGAAAAGCCGCACCGCGCTGGGCTTGACGGCCCCACCTTACCAGCAAGGACACGTGGGCTGATTTTCCTCAGGATTAATAGCCGAAAGAAGCGTGGGGACGAATGAAGGAGAAATTATTTGCAACCCTACTATTAGAATATTCGGCAACGCACCCTTGTTGTCCGTCTAACAAGAGAAAGGGACTATCTAACGCTTATTTAATGAAATAACTGTTTGGACACTATCTGTTTTTGCATGCCCGGTGTTCCGAGCAACCGCACATTTTTTCTTATCTTTTTCAGTTTTTTTTTTTGTTAACACACATTGCGCGTCGAACACTTCCTCTGATGAAGAGAGCGAGGCATGCAAAGTTTTGGTTGTCCTGGTTCTTGCAGGATCCAACGCTTAATGACAAACCCTTTCTTCTTTTTATTTATTCTAATTCCCTATATATGTGGTTATAAAAAAAAGGTGTTAAAAAACGTTGGCGTTCTTGCACTATATGTGCGTCTCCGTTCCAAAAGGGTTTGAAGTGCCCTCGTTAAAAATGAATAAATAAATAATAAACACAAGTTACTATGCTGTTCTTGCAAAAGATGCAAGCAGTTATTGACCGAGTGCATATGGTGAAAAAATATTGCAAAAATGGGATATCTAATTGTTACAAGCATTCTTGTAGCCAGATCCAATGATTACATGACGCGGTTTGAAGAGAATTAACCGCAGCAATATTATAATGGCAAAGAGGCTTGATACTCGCGATTGCAATTAAAAACTCACGAGTAGTACGATTGTACGTCTGAATTCTTAATTCTTTGTTTAGCTGCTGCAGGATTAAGTGGCATATTAGCAATGGATTAAGCTGTCATGGTAAATGATACCCGTTGCATATGAGTGGTGGCAAGCCAATGGGGGCAGAATGGGGCCAGAAGTTTGTAGAGCGCCAATCTGCCACGGCCTGGTGTGTTCTTGCCTAGCAGCCGAGAGTTCATTTTCACCTAAACTGTCGGTATCGATGAAAAGATTTGCTTACAAACTAAGACGAACTTTCAGCTTTGCATGAGCACCGACGATTGTGACACAACGCTGAATTACTTGTGAGTGTATTTGTGATGAGGTGCTTGCCGGTTCACAAGTTTAAGTGGACTGCCGGTTATAATTAAATGCAACAAATCCCTTTTTGTTATATGCACAAAGGACGTCGGGTTCGCGTTGCCATGGGCTAAAAAAAGAATATAGTGAAGCAAGATCACCTCGCCGTCACGTATAGGGATGTTTGCACTCGCAGCCAGTCATGAACATGTCCACTGTGCAAACACATCCCTCAATCCTCTTCCATCTGAGACTATGATTGTACCCTCTGTCCATCTCGCGACTCATCTCATCTGCAATGATCTCGCTCGCTGTCTGATTGTAAGCATACCGATCTGTACAAACTCTGTGTCCAGACCAGGCACCAACTGACCTCTGCTCAGCGCACCATGAGTCTGCTCGTGCATCAACAAGAATGCTCCACCGTCTCAATTTTGCCCTCACTGTCTCCCCTCCAGCACCTTGCTCGGAGAATCACCTCACAGGTGGCTCGCCTCTTAATTAGCGGGTTCCATGGGACGGGCCACCACTTGTTACGGCAAGCACACATCAACCGGACAGCATCCACTTGCACTGTACCATCCCAGATGGCAGGCGGTTGCCGTTATTGTCTCTGAGGAATTACATTCATAGGATACACTGTCTGGAAATCTGCAGTGGGCAGCTCGACGACAGACTCCGAGATGCCACAATCCGAGAAGCTCTGAGCTCATCCGGAGAACATGAAGGAGAAGTTCCGCTCCGACCGCGTGTTGGCTCAGCATTCTGAGTCCTGCAATATTATGTAAATATGCTGCCGATCTTGATCGCTGATCAGGACGCTGGGTCTATGATATGACGCCTCGATAAGCGGCCATAGCTGGCCAGCTCAGACGTTAACACTGAGTTGGTGTGATCAAGATGGTGCGTGCTCTTCCTGATCGAATTTCCTCCAGACAGACCCCTGCCGCCTCGCCCCTGCATGTTAAATTCATGCACATAAAGAGTTTATGTAGAATTATAGAATTCTTCAGATTTCCCTGATTGTCCCGCTACGTTTCCTCAATAAGTGATGTGTGTGTTTTATCATACTAGTGCGGCCCCGTAGGGGTGCCGTCAGGTGCGTGCCCAGTTGCTGCAGCTTCGTTCTATTCGCTCTCGTAACGACGACTGGATTGGGGCATTGTTTCACTTGATCGGACCAACCGTCATATAAATGGCCATAACTTGCGAGACTGACACGCTGGTCGATCGAGCATGTCTCGCTGAGGATCAGCCTCGGACGTCCTCCCTCGTGCACCACAGGTCATGGTGCGAGGTGCATAGGCCGTAAGGAGAAGAGATGGGGGAGGGTTTAGTCAGGCAAAGTCGTGTCCGACTGGCCTGGTAGTGCGTCCGGCTAGGCAATGGCCCCGGCTGCTGCGGTCGTCTTTCCACGCCCGGCCTAGTCGCGTGTCATCCGTGAGGTAGGTCTTTCTTGCTGGCCGTTGTCTGCTTGCTTTTCGTTGGCGTGTGCCTGGACTCCCACCAAGCGTCTAGGCACCTACGATCATCACGCCCCTTAGCTCTAAGGCGCACTCGCCTACTCTTGCTCCCTGACCGCACTCACCCACTGCTCTCACCCTTCCACTCTCCCTCTCTACCGCACCTCGCCGTTTGTCCTGGGTCTATCTACACATCCTGTACTATTAGAACTATTCTCTGATCGGGGCCTTGTTCGGTGCTCTAGCCGACTTCTAGCTCTGCACCCCGTAACATATTTACATTATATATATATATCTACTCTACTACACCCCCTTCTTCTTCTACCTCATCCTCTTCTCTCGCCTTACTTCATCTCTCGCATCCCTACCCTATCTATTCTATTCTATTTATTCTCTATACCTCTCTTGCACCCCCGTCTCCCTCCCCTTCTTTACCCCCCTCGTATCCTATTCGACCTACCTCATCTAGATACTCACCGGGGAACGAGATCGTCGCATCCTCTCAGTCAATTCGTTGATACGTAAACTTGCAAATATACATATGTGATTCAGACTTTGGTGGACTGTTTTCACTAATGTCACTCTCTGCTTTATCCTTTTCCCGGTAACAGATACGAGTGATCATACCCTCTGGCCCCTCTCTCCTCCCTCATCTCATCCTGCACTGCTCCTATTTGCTACTCGACCTTTCGTGCTTACTTTTACCCCTTTCTATACAGAGACGACACTAATGACCACTGCATCCCCCCATCATCGTTGTCAACCCCCACTAAACTGCCATGCTCTCGTCATCCCATTCCCTCTGTTTCTCACTATTGCCAGTGCAATTTATGTAACCAGGATGGTCTGTTAGCCAAATTCATTGTGTGTTGGTTCGTAGTTTCTTACATGATTCATAGCGTGATCACACGATTATTTATTTCAAATCTAACTTGCGACGGGATCAATCTGATTGGTGGTTTTGTGGTCGAAACAGCCTCAAACCGTTTTGATTTTGGAGAACAGTCTTCAACTCCTTACTCCCATGGGAATTCATACTTCGCATACAGCATAGAGTCATCAATGATGACGAACGGATTCTACATTTCTTCAACTCAATTAAGTACCTACTGTAATGATGATGTGATAATAACCAAGGATGAAGAGACTACCAAGGATAAACCACCCCTGCGATAGCGAGTAACCTAATGTGATAACCTCATTAATTTGACGACGTATGCACGATTCGTGTGATAGTTCATTTCTGCAGCGCGTGTGTGTGTACACTCGAATTGGATGTTGTCCTATCTGATCAGCAATGGTACACGTTAAGCACAGCCTTGTGGAAGGTCGATACGTTACAATCGGTCTTCGCTTTAGGTTGGGACCGTATGCCCCATACGGAGCCCATTATACCAATAGGCCATTGTTAGTGCTCAGCAGTCTTATGCTAGTGAAGTTTTACCTTTATTTTTGTTTAGTTTCTAACTCTTGCTTTTTATGGTTGACAGTTAATGATGAGAAGGGAGATACCGGAGTAGGCTAATTGATGCATAATGTGTGATGCGAATTGGGTCTACTTCGTTTGAGCAGTTTATTATGCTGTCTCTGATCTCATTTAGCTACCACTTGTTTTCACTTCGCAGCGGCTAAACTTTATATCCAGATATATTAGTTGTCGTAATATCTGTAGGAGAAGAAGAATTGTGGACAACCCCCCTGAGCTCGACTTTTCCGCCTGGTATTTGTTACGCTAATATTGTCGAGGGACACTCTATGTTGCCAACTATTGCGTGCATACCCTCGAACTTTATAAAAAGTGCATCTTTGGTTTTCCCTTGAATGGTCTTCATATTTTCTTTCTTTATTTTATATACTCATATACTGTTACTTTGAGTAGATATATCTCTATTTTAATTTGTAGCAACTTGTGCTTGCGCCGTTGCCGACTAACTGTGGTTGCGCGGCCGGGTTCGTGGGGCCCTTGCATGGTGGATCCCGGCCAGCGAACAGGGCAGGGTAGGATTTCAATTATCCCCCTCTGGTCTTGCTTTTTGGATTTAAATTTAGGCCCATTCGCGGATCGGGTGGGTCGGGGTTGCTCGGAGTCTGTCGAGTCTGCCTTGCTGCTTTTCTTGGCGCTTGGGCAAAGATGCAGGCCCCGTCCACACGCTTGCTGGCTTAGGTCTGCGCCTGTCGGCTCCTGATTGGGTCTGGCAATGTGGTTGTGCCTTGGTGCGCGCGTTGCGCCACTCTCCTTATAGCCACGCAGACATCTTTGCTCTGCTTTTCCTCCTTCTTCCTTGTCTGTTGAGCTTATGCCGCCCGCGATGTACTGTGTCTCTCGCTCCTCGCGTGTTTGTGCGTGGATCAATTGAGGGTCATCCCGCGCACTTGCCGTGCGCGCTGTTTTACACGTATATTTGCTCCTTTCAGCGGCGACGTGCACTGCCCGGATCGGGTCAACTCCAACTTGGGTGCTTGCCTCATGGAACTAGCTGCGAGGGGCTCTCGCCACTTTCGTGTGCTCTGGGCGTTCCAGAGCCTGGGAGACAATGGTAGTTTGAGGCCCCAGGCACTTTCGTGTCGTCGTGCGGCCCCTCCTACGTCTCTTACTCGCCTCTCGCTCCGTTGTCATGCATGGCTTCCGGGCTAGTGTTGTGGTCTATTCTTGCTCTGTATGTCCCTCCCTAGCTCTTCTTTTCCGCAGACCACAGGGGACGAGAGTGGGTCACTTTTTAGTAAGTGTAGGGGGGTGTGGGGGTGGGTGGGTTGGACTGTGTTTGGGCAGGGTAGTTTACTTCGAAGTCGTTACTTTGAGATAAGGACTCCTCTACCCAACTCCTACTCTCCCGCGGTCGGCGTCTCTTTGGCGCCCGTTCTCTCTTGTAATGTATTTGATTAATAGTGGTCCGTAGTGTTGGGCGATATTGGTCCGTGCACAGTGCTGCATAGACGTTTGTGCGAAGGGCTGGAGAGTAGAAGAAAGTCAGTGAGTTGTCCGGATACTTTTCTGTGGTGTGTTTTTTCTAGTTGATGTTAAGTTCGTATCCGATTATATAATGCTATCCGTTAGAATAGAGCCATGGGTGTCGCTCGGGGTCTCCCCTGGTATATTCGCTGCACAGTGTATCTATGGCACTTATCTGCGTCGGCGTTGTCTCTGAGTGAGACTCGTAGGTTGGTTTGGCTATCGTTGGTCTGGCGTGGATCAACGTTATTGTAATTTTATGGGCTCGCCCTTACGCACGATGCAGGCTTGAATCGAGTCAGCACAGCACACCTCAGCAGGCAGCTGATGGCACTTACACCAACCACTCATCACGAAGGCATCATCACGACACTGGTACCTTCGTGGAATCCTATAGCCTAGCTTGGCTTTATGATGCAGCGTGCTACATGGCTGATCGATCGGCTTATCGCGAGGGTGCGTTTTATCTGGTTTTCCTCTGAGTTTTCTCATCCTAATTATTATAAGTTTAAGTATGGGTTAGGATAGTGATAATGTGATAGTTCTTAGTAGTATATCATTCACGTCGGACACTATCTCCTTTATGGACTATGGTGGGTGTGTTTGAATAGGACTAGAAGTTGGAATTTTTGCTAGCGTGCAGTGTTAATCTACGTTGAAGCCAATATCTGTGTCCATGTACAGATACATGATAAGATAGTATGCATAAATAACCAAAGCTATGACATTATAGCATATAACTAGGCCTGCGTGTCTAATTCGCTATGGAACGAACAGTTCTCTCCGTATAAGCGCGATGTAAGTGTCGGTGGTAGTCATCGTGTTCCAGGCAGTTGAGTTGCTGGTCTCTCCTGCTTCGATTTCTGAACATGCGAGATGTCACCAGTAGACTGCACAGATAGCTGTTTGGCAGCTGATGGTGTAAGGGATGTTGGCGTCCAGTGCTTACGGAAATCGGCGCGCAATACTGCTACACGTGTGCATTCGTCTGGTGTGCGGGCTTCCTCGGGTTTTTATTGGCTGGTAATGCTTTATTTAGTAGTGTTCGGTGTGGTTTTTCCTACATTTTGACGGATGACTGTGGGTTGGTATGAGTCGTAAAGAGCGTTTATGTTTTATCAGATTCCGCACCCAGTATGTCAGTTTGACACATTTGCTTAGTAAACTTATGTCTGTTTCTTTTTACAGATGGCGATATCTACGGTTGGAGAGGTGAGTTGAGGTGTGATGATCTAGTACGTGATATTTAGGGCCTGTGTGCGAGGTGTTCATAGCTGACAGTCTTTGATACCTTCCCCCTGCCACGGATGGTGGGGTCCGGACAATTCTGATGGGTTATTTGAATTGCGAACTCAAGGCTGGTAGTGCTGTTATGTGCTGTATCGGCTAACATGTGCGATGGATTATGATGTGGCATATGTTGTGTGGTAAGGTCGTGGGGATTCTATGATTGGACAATTCGGTTGTAGGGCTGGAATCCATCTCGATGTTGTTGAAAAGGTAGATAGGGTGGAGGGTAGTACTATCGTTTTATGAGGCACATACTCAGGTCCCCAGCGTCGATTGTGACATCATACCAAACGAAGAAGAAGAAGAAGAATTGTGTCGTCAATCGTGCCAAAAAAAAACAAACAATAAAAACATTACTTGTGACGTCATTCGTGATGTCATAGCACGTCATTGGTCTTGTCATTGGTTGACAGATAAATGGCCGTAACTTGGGAACCGCTTGCCCGATTGATATCAAACCTTGAAAAGGCACATCCACTCAACCCCCCCCCTCTCTCTCTCCCCTCTCCCCTCCCCTTCTCTCCCCTCTCTCCCCCTCTCTCGCCCCCTCTCTCGCCCCCTCTCTCCTCCCTCTCTTGCCCCCTCTCTCGCCCCCGTCTCCGCCCCCTCTCTCGCCCCGCCTCTGTAGATGTATTACAAATGTCTACCAAGCAAACAATTAATTTCAAACGCTTGGGAAAAGACAGCTTTCAATACCCTTGGAAACGAGACTCTTTCCCTTGGGAAAATTCAAACCTTGGAGGATTAAGTTAATTAATTTGAACAATTAATTCAAACCTTGGAAAAACGTCAAACTTGGAATAGGATCCAGCTCTTGAGACACGGAGAGCGTATGCATACTTGGGCTGTTGAATCCACTTTCGGACACGCTCGGAGCAACGTATCACGGACACGCTATCAAACTCTCGAAAGCATATAGCCCCAGTGAATTGTGACTCTAAATGACGTGCAAAAAAAAATAATAATAATAATGTGTGACCATTCGTGATGTCATAGCACCGTGTTCTGTCATTGGTTGACAGATAAATGGCCGTAACTGGGAACAGTTGTCCGATTAATATCAAACCTGAAAAGCCACATACTCAGGTCCCAGGTCGATTTGTACTTATACCAACCAAGAGAGAAAGAATTGTGTCGCTTCATTGCGACGACAAAAAAAAACGAAACAATATAAAAACAGTTACTTGTACGTGATTCGGGATGTCATGCAGCCACGTCATCTGGTCTTGTCATTGGTTTGACAGATACGAATGGCCTAATTGGGAACCGCTTGCCACGATTGATATCTCAACCTTGAAAAAGGCACGCATCGCGCGGCCCGGCTATATCCTGGCAATTTCAATGCCGATCGGAATCTGATAGATGT
>CM068964.1:84180007-84191866 GCA_035128595.1 Eptatretus atami
GCGGGGCCCGACAATATTCCTGGCAAGTTCAATCACGATCGACCGGTAGTCGTCGAGAAACTGTGGTCGCTAGGACAAGTGCGTAGGTCGGTGCGGGCCTGTAGGTCGTGCAGTAATGTGCAACTTCGTTCCCTTTGTCTCGTAAACGACGACTGGAATTGGGGCTTGTTCAAATTCAGATCGGACCAACCGTATCATAATGGCCATTAACTTGGGAAACACTCTGGGAAACCATACTCAGTCAGCGTCAATTGTGACGGTCATATCAAACGAAGAAGTGAAGAATGCTGACCGCCCTCTCTCTCGGCCCCCCCCTCTCTCGCTCCCTTCTTCGCCCTCTCTCGCCCCTCTCTCCCCCTCTTCTGCTCCCCCTTCCCCCTCATCTGCCCTAGTCTCGCCCTCCCTCTCTCCCATCCTCTCTCACCCCTCTCTCCTCGCCCCTCCCTCTCGCCCACTCTCACCCCCTCTCCCGTCCCCCTCTCCTCGCCCTCTCTCTCCCCTCTCTTGAATTCGTTGATGCCCCTCTCTCTCAGCCCCTCTCTTGCCCCCTCTTCGCCCACTCTCTCGCCCCTCTACTTCTCTCGCCCCCTCATCTCCCCCCTCACTGCCCCCTCTCTCCCCTCCTCTCTCCCCCCTCCCTCTCGCCCCTCTCTCTGTAAATGTATTCACAAATGTCACAAGCACACACACTTAATTCAAACTTGGAAAAACACTTTCAACCCTTGGAACGAGCTCTTTCCATTGGGAAAATTCAAACCTTGGAGATTGTTAATAATTTGAACAATTAATTCAAACGAACTTGGAGGGAAAGGGAAACGCTTTCAAACTGGAACACTTATGGAAACTCAGCTGAGAACGGACTGAAGAACAGTATTCAGCATACTTGAAAAGGCACTACTCAGGTCCCACGATCGATTGTAGTCATACCAAACGAAGAAAGAAGAAGATATTGTGACGTCAATCGTGCAAAAAAAAATAAATATAATAATTAATTGACGTCATTCGTGATGTCATAGCACTCGTGTCTTGTCATTGGTTGAACAGATAAATGGCCGTAACTTGGAACGATTGTCCGATTAATATCAAACCTAAAAAAAGCACATATCAGGTCCCAGGTCGATTGGTGACGTCATACCAAACAAGAAGAGAAGAATTAGTGACGTCAATCGTGAAAAAAAATAAATAAAACATTAATTGACGTCATTCGTGATGTCATAGCACCAGTGTCTGTCATTGGTTGACAGATAAATGGCCGTACTTGGGAACCGTGTTCCGATTGATATCAAACCTTGAAAAGGGACATACTCGGTCCAGCGTCGTTGTGACTCATACCAACGAAGAAAAGAAGAGAATTGGTGTGACGTCAATCGTGCAACAAAAAAAATAAATAAACATTAATTAGGTTTGGGAAAAAAAAAAAAAAAAGTTTCCCCCCCCACCCCGTTGAAAAATTGGTTTTCATTAAGCAACTTGTTTTTGGTTTCCCGTTTCATTGGGGGTTTTGGGAAAAAAAACCAAAAAAAAAGAATTTTAAAAATTGTGGCGTAATGGAACTGCTCTCCGTTGATATCAAACCTTGAAAGGCACATCCGCGGGCCCGGCATATCTGGCAAGTTCAATCGATCGGACCGGTAGTCAATCGAGAAACTGTGGGTCAGGAAACAGACAGGTGCGGGCCCGTAGTGCGTGCCAGTAGTGCATCAGTATGTGCAGCTTCGTTCCTTGCCTCGTACAACGATCGACTGGTATTTGGGGCAGTTGTTTTCATTAGATCTGGTACCATCCGTTATCCATGAAATGGCCATAACTTGGGAAACACTTGGAGACATACTCAGGTTCCCAGCGTCAATTTGAGTCATTCTCAAACGAAGAAGGAAGATTGTGACGCCTCGTCTTTCTCGACCCCCTCTCTTGCTCCCTCTCTCGCCCCCCTCTCTCGCTCCTCTCTCTCCCCTCACTTGCTCCCGCTCTCTCCCCTTTCTCCATCTCTCGCCCCTAGTCGCCCTCCTTCTCCCCTCCCTCTCACCCTCTCTCTCGCACATCTCTCCTCGCCCCCGGACTCTCACCCCCCTCTTCTGCCCTTCCTCCTCCCCCTCTCTTGAATTTGTGATGCCCCCCTCATCTCTCGCGCCCTCTCTCTACCCCCTCTCCTCCCTCTCTCGCCCACCTCTCTCGCCCCCTCTCTGCCCACCTCTCTTGCCCCCTCCTCCCCCTCTCTCGCCTCCTCTCCCCCCTCCTCCTCCCCCTCCTCTCTCGCCCCTCTCTCTGTAATGTATTCACAAATCTACCAGCACAACAATTAATTCAACGACTTGGGAAAACGACAGCTTGAAAACCCTTGGAAACGGCTTTTCCTCATGGTAAAATTCAAACCTTGGGATTAATATAATTAATTTGACAAATTAATTCAAACCTTGGAACCTTGGAAGAACTGACAGCTCTTCAAACCTTGGGAACACGCTTGGGAAACAGCTGAAACGATGAGAAGACAGATATCAAACTCTTGAAAGGCACACTATTCCAGGTCCCCAGCGATGGATTGTGGACGCATATCCAAACGAAAAGAGAAGATTGTGACGTCAACGTGCAAAAAAAATGAAATAGAATAATTAAATAATCTGTGAGACGTATTCTGTGATGTCATAGCACCGTGTTTGTCATTGGTTGACAGAGTAAATGGCCGTAACTTGGGAACGCTTGTCGATTATATCAAACTTAAAAGGCACCATCCGCGGGTCCCCCGCAAATATTCCTGGCAAGTTTCAATCAAGCATGGACGGCGTTGTTGTCGAAAACGGCGGTGCGCGCAGAACACACACAACACACACACACACACCACACACACAACACACACACACCACACAACACACACACAGGAGCACACACACCACACACACACACACACAACTGCTCGGAATATAGAAGATTATCGGCAATATGTTTGGAGTTATCAATATTTTTGATATTATGGCATATGTTGGGGTTTCATATCGTCGATAATCGGCATGTTTTGGGGTATCAATATCGCGATATTATCGGCACCGTGTTGGGGTTATCAAATTTGTCGATATTATCGGCTATGTTTTGGGATATGCGAACTCCTCCCAGCTCAACCTCACCAGTTCCACTCTCGCGCGAGTCGCCTTGCCTGCATCTTTATATGGTCTCAGGAGGAGCCTCATATGCAAATATTCGCACAAACGCGATTGGAGGCGGGGCCAGCCACCTCTGTCAGCATTGTCGGGGCAAAGAAAAGGGGGCGTGAAGCATTCCGATCGAATTCTGCTTCGTGGAGAATCCACGTTCATCGTCTTGGAGGCGGGGCCATACAACCGACGCTTGCCCATTGGACGGGACAAAGGGGCGTGAAGTCATTTGGATCCGAATTCTCTCCTCGGAAGGCCGCGCATTCGCGCTCTCGCGCGGCTTCGATGCGTTTGGCCACGATCGCAGACGGGCCCTATGACAGCCAAACGTTCGTGTTCACAGGTGGTGCGGTTGTATTGGGGTGGTACGTGGTTGTTTGGATGGTGGCATGTTGGCGTTGTGGTTAAGGTGGTTTGTTGTAATGATGTTGAACGTGGTGGTTCAAAAATAACGACAGAAAAGAAAAACGGCTATCTCAAAGCATCGCAGCCGGATGAATCACACATATTTCCTTCTATACACGGGTTGGGCTAACTACAATGGACTTAATCGATATATCTCACCTGAGGACTCTTTATGGTGTAATGCGACTTTCAAACCGTAAAATATTGTTTGTTTGGTCCATGGGCTCACAAGATAATTGTACTAGATTTTTGCATCTCTTGCTAAAAATTGAGTGTTTGTTTGTGTGTATTTTTAGCTTTTCACGCTGGAACATAGTTCCCATGGAACATAATTCCAGGAGCTATGGGATGACACGTCATCAAACAATTGCAAACTTCTTCTCTGAAACTACATGGTAGATTTTGATTAAACTTGACCACAAACTTCATCCCAGTATGGATCAAAGTTTGTTCACGGCATTGAAAAAATTTTTGTTATCGGGGGTGCCCCCAAAATAAGTATTTGCTTTCTCTCAGAAACTACCACACACATTCTGGAGAAAACTTTGACTCACAACTTCCCTCACGCATGATGTAACCAAGTTCTTCACACATTAAAAAAATCGGTGTCCTGAGGGGGTCTACCGGAGGGAGTTTTATGGGTGGGTGGGGGTTGCCCCCAAAACTAGGTATTGACTTTCTGTCTTCATTACATATTTTGTGGGTCTTGCAGCATACCAGTGGTTCCATCGTTATTACTCCAGCTGCTACAGGTGAGCGCCCAGGGTATTAACCCTATTTTTTTTTATTTTTTATGTATAATCACTGCGTTACTAATTGTATAAAGGACATTTAGGAAATTCAACACATCTCATATCCTCAACAGATATTTTGTGATATTTCCTATATTTCCATGAGTTCCAATTTGCATTTAGAAGCGAACAATTATGGTTAACCACCTGAATTTGACCCTTTCCATCTAAATGCTTAAAACTAGTTTTAAAGACTGATTGAATACGCAGACTTTCACGTTCGTATCGCAAGTTAAAAGTGCCTGTGAGCTGAACTTCCATATACACACACAGTGCAGAGCAAAGGCCTCATTTACATTTATAATCATTTCAAAATCAAGTATTTGGGTTATGCCCAAATAAGTTATGGCCCTTGAGGCAACGGGCAGTTTTATTGCCTTCAGAGGCATGACTTGCTGGACGCAAGACATAGCACAAATGACTAAGCTACAGAGCTGTCGACAGTCAGACTAAGTAATCAAACGAAGAAAGATGCTACTGAAGTTACTTCATCACATGTCATTCTCAGGCAAGATTCTCCCTTTCAAACAGTGCTTCAGGAATGGCATTCATCAGACCTTGGCCTTATGAGCCAACTTTAGCTTTCTGGAGGATCTTTTTGGGGCCGCTAATGTTTTCCTGGCAAGATTTGCCAAACTCCTATCAAGCCGTTAATTGATTGGGTGTTCATTCATAGAAGGCAGGAATTATTCTCCATGACAGACTGACATTCTACACTCTCTCGTCTATCAAGGCAGCCTGTGGCTGCTGGTTGCATCAATTGGTGGGACGCGGCTATGCGCGATGCCATGTCCCCTACCAGTAATCACTGGTGCTATTTTGCCCGACCTGCGGAAGATGACAGGCTGAGTCAACCTCCTGGTGTATTTTAATTCAGCGCAACGGGCTTGAACACAGGACCTAGATCCCAAGCCACACCCTACCACTAAGCAAAGCAGGCTTATTCTACACTTAATCCGTCACTTTACATGGATGCTAACAAACAAATACCTTTTTAGCTCATTGCACTGCACTGGATCTTAAAATGTCATCTTTCTTGCAATTTCATCATGTATTCACAATTGGCCGATCATCAATAGAAGTTGTTAAACTGCCTTTACTGCTAACTTAACTGTCAAATCTAACCTCAACTGCTTGTTCTAAATTAGCTGTGACTGTCCTCTACAAGTCCTGTAAACCGTCAAGTCAATATCACGTGTTGATACAATATCTCGACATGTCACTGTGGTTGACTGATGCTCGAGTTTCGATCCAGAGATGTACTGATACATTTTGGTGACTGCTGCTTTTGTCTATTTGCTTTACTTAAGGATAGGCTGAAGTATCTCGGTAATTTGGTTTGAATTAAGTTGTTATATGGTATAAAGCGTTCGTCAGATTCTATTGCCAGCATTGGGCATGAAGGCCATTCTCTTCTGTTTGGTTAAAGAGTTCAGAATCCGGACGCACAACAAGCTTGTAACTCCAGGATGCGATGCCACAATCAGTGTGTGTTGCAGGATTGTGCCTGCAGGTGGCCAATGACACAGAACACCCAACATTCTAATTAATTTTTCACCAATCACTGGAGAATTATAGTCAAGAAAGAAAGAGGGAAAAGCAGTACTATCAAGGCAACAATGTCTGCCGAATAAACACCATTAAATTTCACAAATAAATTTAGTAATGAGAAACATACAATTTTCTGTAAAGAAGACAAAAAAGGTTGTGCTCTCACTTTTTTAATTAATTTCAGCTAAGCCTGGTGTTGGCTAGTGGTATGGTGGCGGCTTGGGATCATTAGGGGTACTGAGTTTGAGCCCGTCAGCTGCTGATTTACACCGGTGGTTGACTCAGGCTGTCATCCTTCCGAGGTCGGTGATATGAGTATCCGTGTAATTGGTAATGGGCCATTGCATCAGTGGTGCCCCCATACTTGTAGCAGTGGTTGATGAACTGTTGATCACAGCAGTTGAAAGCATGAAATCATGCCACAACAATAAGTGGATTATAAAATATATTTTCAGCTATACCTGTATAGTGGCAGCAAAGAGAAAACCCCTGCTGAAAGATATATTGCTGACCTAGCCTGACTGGCACTGCAATCAGTCCATTGTGACAAAGTGCACAACTTGTCTAATCATGATTGCGACCTTGAATTGTTATCAAGAGCAGAGAGGCTGATATTTTTTATTTTTTTTTTTTTCTACTATAAGAGAACTTGCATGGTTAAAGAACCTATTTCTAAGGCAGTTGGGTGACAGGTAGCTAATCATTTTGTTGGGGCCGGCCTGTAACCGCTGATGCTGTGTCCCTATGACAGTACAAACCGGGACTCATTCACTGACCTCGGAGGATGACAGGCTGAGTCAAACCCCAGCCTGATTTATTCAGCGACAAGCGGGGCTCACCAGACCCTAAGATCAAAGCCCGCCACCTAACACTAACTAACACAAGGCTTCCAAACTATTTGAATGCAGTATTAGAGATAACACATGAATGTGTATATATCTCTTTGATCTCCTTCAATAATCTCGTTCACATTTTGTAGAGAGTAAAAATATTACAGCATTCTAATGTTTTTGTACGTTCCTCTGCAATGTTGCAACAATAATGCACCATTATCATACTGGGTAAAATTACTAAACGAACGAAAATGATTGTCAGGGGTAACAGTATCTTGAATTTGCTTATGGATTAATTTCGTGATCAGCAACGTAAATTTAAAATGTAATTGAAATTAGAACAGATTGCAAATATAAGCAAATGATATTTTTGCTCGTTCACATGCCCTTGGTTATTTGTGAAACACGTTAATATTGTTTTTGCTCTTCGCTTGCAATGTCAAGACTAATTAATCATACCACATTCCCCAGACACAAACACGAATACCACTCGGCACTGTACACTATCATGGTAGATTGTGTGTACACTGTTATGTCTATGGACCACATAGTTTCGATCTTTGAGGGTGGCCACATCTGGCAGAATCCGTGAGCATTCAACCACTCAACATGTGACGTGAACCGAGTAATCAGAGTTAGGATAGTGTCCTCGATTGGATTTTAGTAAGGTGCCCAATGCGCCATCTACTGGAAAATGTATATGAATATTTTTTACTTTTTCTTGATTTCAATTTTATTTCAGATGAATGAAATGGCTTTACAAAATTACACGGTAGAAGATTCGAAGTAGTATGTCAGGAGAGGATTGCGCAATGACTTTAGGGGGTACGTAGTGAGGTGCGTCAATTCCTCCTGTAGTCACCACGCAGAATAATTGGTGATTGAATGCTTGAATGGTAGTTTAAATTCTCAAGCTTGTCATCCTTCGAGGTCGGTGAAATAGAGTACAGTGTTCTGGTAAAAGAGGGCAATGCATCAGCGGCATAGTGCGCCCCCAGAAATGATGGCAGCAACAGAGGCTGGCTGCACAAGATAGCTGCAATTAAGAAATGGATAATCATTATGTCCTAATTTGCGAAGGAAAATTTGAAACTCAACTGGATGATACAGTCTAAATATTGCAGAATAAAACATGCTCACGATGGAAATATGGAAGATTGTAAATTTGAAATTTAAATGCTAAAAGGAGGCTTGTCAGGTCAAATACTTGCGGTTTAATGGGCAGGTGAAATACAGGAAAAAATTGAATCTGTTAAAGTCCATGGTGCGGTGAAAGGTAATTTGAAGAGGTAATTGGGCAGCAATCCTGGACAGGGTCGCCATCCGAACAGATATCATGTATATATATATATAATAGTTTATACTGCATACAACAGACAGAGAGGTCCTTCTCAACCCTCTCTGTCTGTTTGTAATGTTTTCTGTTTATTTGTGTGCAGGAATATCTTCAAAAGTTGGGACGGACCAGAATGAATTTGGTGGACAGGTTGGGTGTGGGGCAATGACGACTGAGACATTTGCTGAAGATTGATCGATCCGCCGACTAGAATTTTTAAAGTGGATTCTTCACCATTGAGAGACAGGGCCAAAAATGATATGTAGCATGAATATCTCAAAAAGTTGCTGGACGGATTCGGCCAAACTTGGTGGACCGACTGGTTGGGTGTGGTGACAAGGGCGGAATTGGTTCGATTTGTGCTGAAGATATGAATCCGGATCTGGATACAGAGAATTATTTATTTTAAAGTGATTCTTAACCTTTGAGAGATTGGGGTCAAACGATTTATGCATGATATCCCAAAAATGTATTGGGGCTGTGGGTTCTCATGGATCAGGCATTGTGTGGCGGAGGTAATGCGCTCTAGCAAGGTGCTTTCTAGTTTCATTCTGTTAATTTTGGTCATTCTGTTCTATTCTCCTAAATGCGCCTCGACATTGTAACGCAAAAGAAAATAAAAGGAAAAATTAAAAATCTAAACCAAACAGTGATTGTTGTGTTCTGTTTCTGTTTCATATTTTCATGTTGTTCAATAGCCAGTTTGAGTTATATGTGTTTAAGTTAGCATCTTCATGACCTCCACTACAAAGGTGGAAGGAGATAATGTTTTTACCCCTGTCTGGAACAGGATATCTACAAGGTTGTGACGGATTCAAAGACGAAATTTGGTGGAGAGGTGGGAGTGTAACAAGAACAAACTGATTCGAGTTGGTGAAGATATGAATCAGATTCGGCACGATACTTTTTTGAATTTGTTGAAGTGATTTTCAACCATTGAGAGAATGGGGCTCAAAAACGATAATATAGCACGATATCTGATAAAACGATGTGGGACGAGTTAATGAAAAACTAGGTGGATTGAATTTGGTTCGTTGAAAAAGACGAATTAATTCGATTTTGTTAAGGTCAGATCCAGATGCCGGCTATCAGTCATGGGATACAAACGGAAACTGTTCAGCTGGCGAGGTATTGTTAACGAATTTGGAGCCTTGTGACACAGACAGACAGCCGTCCCTAGAGCTCAGTTATAGCGTAATGTGTGTTCTAGTTAGGCGTCCGTCCTAGTCTAATGGGATTTCAATGTTCATGCGCGCGGATTTTATTTTGATAGCAGGGTTCTTTTAGTTTACATCCACAACCATTGCTCTAACAGCAGCAACAACACTCGCTCGCGCATTCTTTACGCGGGCGCGATCGCCAGCAACGCGCGTGCGTGGGCAGAGGCTAACGTGGCATGGCGTGCCCTCCTTAGCCAATCGGGCAGGGAGGGGGTCTCAACCTCCCGTCTGACTCAACACGATTCGCCATTAAGCATGCGGCAGAGGTGAGGAAGGTGGGGTGCGGAACCACAAACGCCTCCGCATTCGGGACTCCGCCCAGAAGGGTGGAGTTGCCCCGCTACCCGTGCGTCTGTCCCAGGAGGGCAGCAGGGAATCGTGTGATCGGTTCCGGCCAATCAACGAGGCGAGTGGTCAGGGAAAGAGCCCCTCTCTCTAGAAAAAAGTTGGTGATTTTTTGGACGACGGAGGAGATTGATCTCGTCTGTCAACGGCGTTGCTCTCTTTCGTCCTGTCGCTGGAGTCTGGTTCTCCATCAGCTCGAGGCGTCTGGTCTGCTTGAGCGTTGGACGCATCTCCTCGACCTGAGCGTGGAATGCTCCTCGTACGCTGCTCTGGTCTGCCTGGATTATCAAAAGCTGGAGTCGCATCTCTCGTCGCGCTGGTCGCCTTCGTCGACACTGGGCCTGGTCGTATCTTGACGCCGGTCTGGTTCGTCGTCTTCGTCGAAGACAAGAGGCGGGAAGGTCCCCTTTGTTTTTTGGGTGTGGTCTGTCTGCTGGGCGTCTTAAAGTAGGAACTGTTAAGTGCTTGTGCTGTGCATGATTCATTTCTTTGTAGTCGTAAACTCTGCTTTGTGTGTTCTTCCACTATTGTAAATATATAATCCATTTGTTAATGTATCAGCTCGTTTTGTGTTCTTTCATGGCTAGCACGGTGCGTGTTGGGAATTGGGAAGCGGCAAATTGTATAAGCATTTAGGACTGACGGGACCCTCGTAACTCATCCGCTCGGTTACGCAGGGGTGAGACCGCTACGGCTTCGTCCATACGAGTGCCTCGAGGGTGTGATCTGGTAGCTCGCCCGTGGCGCTCTAGGTATTTGAAGTTTGGGAAATAACCCTGTCCATGTGGTTGATTTATTGATATTCATGGTCCTGTAAGGACCGATACTTTCGGATTTCCGAAAGGTACGATCTAGATTCCGGGTGTTCGGTAGAGTCGAACCCAGTCCACCCTCGCGGTCCGTGGCATCGCAAGACGCCGCCCCAAACAGTATGGCGCTCTACTCGAGTGACTATTTCTGTTTTCGCATTTGATGATCTAAGTAGAAAATCGTTTCAGTTTCACTTTTCAACTCAGTTTCGCTTTGAGAAGTCGTTATCAAATTCGTCATTTCATTGTGATGCAATGTGAATGGTGGACGAAAAAGGTGGTCACCAATATTTTTGGGGGATTTGTTTTTGATTTTAAGGGGTTATGGATTCAAAAATCAAAACGGTCTAAGGTCTTAACAAAGGTGGAAAAGGGTCTATGGTAAATATTATTGTTGCAAACGGGTCAAGGGTCTTAAGTGTGTATGGGTTGAATGGGTTAATGCTTACAGGGTCTTAGTGTACATGGGGTCTAAGGATAGAGAGAGCAAAAGGGTCCCTTAATAGGTTATAGTGTTCAAGGGTCGAGAAGGTTGAAAGGTCTCCAAAGGGCATACCCGGCAAGGTCTTACTAGGGTCCTTAAATGATCTAAGGATTGAGGGTCGAAAGAGCTCAAAGGGTATTAGGGGTCTTAAGGGATCATTGGCGTCTCAAGGAGTAAGGCTGAAGTAAGCAATTCATGTGGGAGTGCAATACGGCAATAACGGGCCAATGACCCTCATGCATTCCACAAAACCCGATTACCGGAAGTCATCGAGGTCACTTAAATCTGATCACGAACGTTTCGTCACTGATTCCATGGGAGCCTAATAGCAGCAACCGCGTCACGAAACACAAACAAGACAACATTTCAAATGTTAGACGTCTAATCTATGGATATTTATGTGTATATCATATATATTACACTACAAAGGCAGTTGGTGGCTGTGTGTGTGTGTGTGTGTGTTTGTGTGTGTGTGTGTGTGTGTGTGTGTGTGTGTGTATATATGTGTACTGTGTGTGTGTGTGTGTGTGCTACACTATGTGGGAGTGGCTGTTGTTGTTGGTTTCCACATGTAGGTGGTTTCAATCAGAGGTGAAAACAGGATCCCCCGGTCTCACAGGTCACAGTGGTGTGTGTGTATATGTTGTGTGTGTGTATGTGTGTGTAATGTGTTGTGTGTGTGTATGTGTGTGGGTGTATATACAATTGTGGGAGTGGCTGTGTTGTTTGGAATCTCCACCATGTAGGTTGGTTATCAACAGGTGAACAGAGATCAACTCGGACCGGCGGTCGTCGAGAAACGGCGGTCGCAGACAGACAGACAGACAGACAGACACACACAGAGATTTCTGGAATTATAGATAGATATTGTTGCGGGCTGGGAGTCGGGTGAGAAGACCACTAGGTGGGGGAAGCTATCTCGGTTCCCACCAGACTCCC
>CM068964.1:84227842-84245839 GCA_035128595.1 Eptatretus atami
TGAAACATTGCCCGAAATCTATTTCGAGTGGTCACAAGGCTACAACACATTAAAGATGGTTTGGCGATGGGACGCGACAGAAAAAAAAAGATATGTCGTGGTTGTCGCAAGTCAGTCGTGGGACCATCGTGAGTTGTCGGGGGCTGTTTTTCAGCGTGATCAGGTCGTGGTTCACTCGTGGGAAGCGCGTTCGACAGTCATGCAAACAGTCTAGCGACTGTCGCAAGACTGTCGCACAAAAGTCGTGGGACGCTTCGCGCGCCGTCTCCCGACTATTAACGTAGGACAGCTCACGACAGCCGCACAGAGACATAGATACCACAAAAATCGTCGAGCAAAAAAGGGCATGTCCAATTTGCCTCACGACGGCAACGGATGCCACGATGCTCAAAATTCGTAGGACTGTCTTGCGACGACCCCCGATGACCCACGATTTGCCCAAATTTTCTTGTCGTGTCGTGGCACAAATGCGTCGTGGGTTCGTTGTGACCAAGCCTTAAGGCACCGATCCCCAATCCTAACCGGCTCGGCACGGACTCGTCATCGTCGGCCGGCCACGCAGCCACGCCTACGCAGCAACGTGTCCTTTCATTGGTTGGTAAATAAATGGCCATAACTTGGGAAGCACTTGTCCGATTAATATCAAACCTTGAAAAGGCACATCCACAGGTCCCCAGCAATATAGCTGGCAAGTTTCAATAGATCGACCAGTGGTTGTCGAGAAAACAGCGGTCACAGACACACACAGACACACACACACACACAGATTGCTGGAATTATATATATATATATATATATATTATATAATTATATATATACTGTAAATACTGTATATTAATAATATATATATATTACGTGTCTATATATATACTGCATATACTGTACATACTGTTTATACTGAATATATATATAATATACTACTATATACTGTAATGTATGTGATGTATGTAATGTATATATATATATATATATATATATATATATATATATACATACATGGTGTCCATAAAGTCTCTTTATAATTTATACCGTCTTGATGTGCTTCTTGCAACTAATTGGTGCCCAATTATAGAAGTGTATTAAATGAGGCAAAAAAAAACTTCAATATCTCACTCCTCATTTTGTAATAATTTCCACAGGTTTATCTATTCATTTGCTTTTGTAATAAATTTTTTAAATTGTAAAGACACTTTATGGACACCCATATATAATAATATATATATATATTATATATAATATATATATATATATATATATAATTGCTTTTGCCATCACTTGTTGATCTTCACTTGTGATTTCACAATTATTAATCTAAATGGGGAAATCAATGGTGATGAGATGAAAAGCTTGCTATGTATTTTACATAACATGTACAGCTGCTATACATGATATGTAAAATGATAATTAATTTGACATTACAGAATTATCGAGGCTTGCCTTTTATAACAGAGTTGTGTTTAAGTTGGAATATTTTTCTTTTTTATCTTGTGTGCTGATTCACTTAAGTTGCTTTCTGAACGTGTAATTGAATGGCCGATGTATTTATTTGGCGTTTTGGAATGGGCTTACGTCTGCACAGCGAGCGCTACAATTTGAGATTCGGACGTGCAATCAAGGAATGTACGTGCCTTCTGGCTTAATCTGCATTTCTGCTTTGTTTGAACACACAAAAAACTCGTTATGGTGAATTGTTGTTGTTCCCACTGGGGTTAGATGGTCATTTTATCCCGTCCAAGCCACAGATACAATCGCGCCAAAGCTCACGATAGCCCTTTGATGCATATAAAATGGGAATTAAGTGAAAACTGCATGGACCCTGCATGGCCCATACAATCATTGAAATAATACTTATATACCCATCTTAATGACCTAATTGTGACGTCATATATGAGTTGGACAATCGGTGACCACTTTACCAAAAGGATGAAATTTTTGAATATTGCTCTGTATTTTGATGATGCGAAGGATGGCTGACGGCATGTCAAAACACCTGTTTTATAATACCCCTTCTTTTTACACCTTGTACTTCAATATTCGTTTTCACAACGTAGAGTAACTTAACGACTAATTTGTTCACAAAAAAACCTCATTGTAATTGGGAAGGTCCATAATTATATTTTATAATGAAGCACCAGCAGCACCTGTGACCTTGGTGATGACCCACACTCGCTCAGTGGTCAAAGCATCAGACCCGAACCTTGCCTGCTGGACAGTCGTATTCAATTGGGGGTTCCTTCATTTTTGACTTGATTTGAATGTTGGAGCATAGAAGTGGTGCTAATGTAAACATTTACACTACGAAAATGACGTACACATGCTAGACGAGTAAAGGATGACACGTTTGAATGAATGCGCAATCGCTTTTCCAAAGCAAAGCACAAGCCAGTTTATACTATATAAGTCGGAAAGACATGGAAGGCTCTCTAAAGGTATTACTCTAGCTGGTTTTGGCAAAAGGGTGGGGTGGGGCAAAAAAGGGTCGGACAAAGCAATTCGGTGTTCTGACATGTACGAAAATCCCGCGCCAGCCTGTGATTGAATTGGTCGATGGAGCTAACGGAACGCTGGGCGAGCGGCAGATTATCGCGCCCATTGTGCGCTTTTCCATCTCTCCGGTTGGAATACGGCAGAAAACGCTATGCGATTAGTTTAATCCAAGTAAGCTACCCGATGGCAATAAATCTCTGCTCCGCAGGTTATTATGCTCAAAATGTGCACTTGCTATTCGCTCATCCACGGATGACTTTTGTAGCTGCCAGCCTCATGACTATGCATACATTTTATTTTCCCGCAGAACAATTGCCAAGTTAATATCGCGCGGATTTTAGAATGCGCCATTGTTTGCAAACAATGCTGTGATCGTATCCAAGTAAGAAGCTTAATCTGTCGCGTGATCGTTACACGAACAGTCACAATGCGCAAACTCGTGAGTGTGCTGCACGCATTGAAGCACGGGTGTGCACGTTGCTAGCGAATGGCGAGGAGACTTGGCGAACCCTCCGAGAAATTAAAGGGTTAATGACGGCATAACGAGCGCGTGGCTCTTCGAGCCCTTGGCTGCACATCTCATACAGTGCCTTGCTCAGGCCCGTTCAATCACAGCCCACACAAAAGTGTGCTATTGCTATCGATTCATTAGCACCCTCTTCAAGCCCCACTGGTGAGCGAGCAAGCAGAATTTTGGAGTCGGTACGAGAATTAACATATACGAGCCGTGCGCTCCATTAACGAAATGCGTAAAGAAAAAAATTAACACCGAAGAAGAGAGTTATTTGCTGTTACTTATTAAGTCATTTGTTTGCAATTTTCAAACAGTTTTCAGTTCGAACAAGAATGGAAGCTCTAGTGTGTGTGTGGTGTGGTGTGTGTGTGTGTGTGTGCTGCTCACACGCACACGTGTGTTTGGGGAGGGGGTAAAGACACGTGAAAGCTTCCCCTGCAAAACGAACACAAGCGTTTTCAATCATGTTTTGTGCACAAACGCACCGACTGAGCAATGCATGTCAAACTGGAGCTTTTTCACAATTTATCGTTGTTGGCGCGCTGTTTTGTTGTAATTAATTTGATTCCCCCCTGGCAAATCCCAGTTTAATCAGCCTGCATGTAAGCCAGCGATGAGATATGTGCAAAGACGCTGAGACAATTTCTGCAGCTCTGGTGCATCTCTCCTTTTGATGCAGAGCTCACTATCCATATTGTATATATGTGTATATATATGTATATATATTATATATATAACATGTATATATATATGTGTATATATATCTTTCTAACCACTGGACTGACTGATATTAAAGATCGGTGCCTTCTGGGTGACGTAGAAAGCTGAAATTTTGCCTGCCGATGGACATCGAAGCAAGTGAACCAGAAAGAAATCACAGAATCGTTGGACAACATCCATAAATAAAAAAAATGCAGGCAAGTGACCCGAGACAATAGGGAAGCACGGTAATTGTGTGCCGATGAACATCAAAACCGATACACCAGGAAAAAATCACAGAACCGTCAGAAAGCATCCCAAATGAAAATATAAAATAATGAAAATAAATAAATTTTAAAAAATCAAATGCAGGTGAGCAACCCGAGACAATGCGGAAAACGATGGTCGTATGCTTACACAAAAGTGTAAGCACACCCCGCTCGTATAATATAAAAGCTCGTCTGACTCACTCAAATGACTGACTCACTGACCGATATTAAAGATCAGATCTTCCAGGTGACGTAGAAAGCTGAAATTTTGCGAGCCAATGGACATCGGAGCCAGTACACCGGGAAAAAATCACAGAATCGTCAGACAACATCCATAAATGAAAATATTAATTAAAAAAATGAAAAAAAATGCAAGTGAGCGACCCGAGACAATGGGGAAGCACGGTAATTTGTGTGATGACGGACATCGAAGCCGATACACCAAGAAAATCACAACCATTGGAAAGCATTCGTAAATGCAAATAAAATAAATGAAAAAAATTAAATGAAAAAACAACACAGTGAGTGACCCACGACAATAGGGAAGCACAGTTCGTATGCTTACATAATTAACCATTGTGTATGTGGAAGCATAACCCACTAGTTAATATATATATATATAATATATATATATATATATATATATATATATATATATATATTGGTAGGTAGGCTGCAGATGCTGGGGTGCATCCTACGTGCATATGTAATAACTGCAAGATTTATTTATTTTGACGAAGTGGATTGTAAAAGAGTGTATAGGGTGTTATATATTGATGAGTGGTTTGTGGGTGCAGTCTGCAAAGCAGATAAATAACTCAAGTAAATCAAAGGAGTGATGAGAGTGACCTCTTTATTTCACAGTTTCAAGGTATATTAATTTTTCATTTTAAGAGATTAAAGGTTTATGAAAATAAAACTATTGTTTACATTTGAATGGGTTGCTAGGCAATGCTAAGTGGCGGAAGTTATAATTCTAATTCGAAGACGAAGGTTAATAGGTGGACCTGAACTTGTAAGCTGAACTCTTAGCAAGCAGTCATTTTCATATTCTTGTAGCCGCTCCCACATTGCACGTCGTTAACAACAGCACGCAATTTGAGTTATCATGTTGTTAGCATCTTCCCTTTGATATGTTGATTGAACTTGGATTTGTAACAATTGAGCAATAGGCTTGTAGAGAGATTGCAATTCTGTCTGATGATAAATGTCATTCAGTATAACAGTCATTTTCCCCACTTTAATAGACAATGAAGAAGGCATGCTTTATTGGGTTAGTCAAAACTCTGCTGTGAAACACAAATTTACCATAGTGTGTAGTAGGCTGTTTTAAAACACTTCGTTATAGAGCCAGTGTTTTCTCCATTTCAAAAAAAACCTAAATTCCATTTCAAAAATAAAAATCCCTTACATTTGTTTGTGCCATCCAAATGACTATTATAAGCTTTGGTGAGATGCTCTCTCGAGCCTCTTCCCCTGACTGTTTCAGCGATGAGTCCAAAAAAGCCTCACAGCTAAGTGTCTCTGTCCTCTTCTTCAGGCATGTCCCTGAGTAGTTTATTTTCCACAGGGTGACGCATATACAAACTAAGGGAAAAATAAAATCATTGTGTTTTTGACATTTTTTAAGATCATTATTATATGCAATCTCTGTATTTCGACAATTTTCTAATGTAGGGCCTTGTGTTTGTGTTAAACTTTCGAGGCCAAAGCAATAGCTTATCCGGGTTTCAAGCAGTGTAGATCGTGAATTCAGGATAAGTATGCATTGACTAAAATATGTTCTGAATGTTTGATACAACCACAGTTCCTGACACAGTGGTCCCATGTATATGTAAACGTGCAATACTCAAAATATGCATTGTAACTGTTGACACTGTACTCGTCTGCAAACGAGAAATGTTTCAGCTTCCTACCACTTATACACCATCCACATCCACAGACTTATATGCAAATAACAAAGATCCACAGACACTTCTCATATCATACCAGCATAAAACCGAGAAACAATCAGTGAGCGATCGAGCCAGTGCAAGATCACATGGTGCCACTGTCTTTAGTCACCATGACCAACTGTAAGCAGAAAAAGAAGGGGGAGGGGTTGTAGAGGCTGCACAGGCCTACTTTTGTTCAGACATCTTCATTTATGAACATTTATGGACAGTTGTGTTATTTTCCTGCAGTCTTGGCTTTGAGTTACATCAGTTTGCAAAATTTCAGATTCTAGTGCAGCGATAAAGTAATAAACATTATATGGGTGAGTGGGTTATAAAGAGAGAGATATACTGTATATATAATATATATCCCTATATCTATATATCTATACAATATATATTATATATATATATATATATACATATCCTATATCATCTATACACATATATATCCCTATATCTATCTATACACATATATATCCCTATATCTAATCTATATATATACATACAATATATATTGTATATAACCTCTCTCTCTCCTCTCTCTCTCTCTCTCTCTCTCTCTCCTCTCTCTCTCTCTTCTCTCTTCTCTCTCCTCTCTCTCTCCTCTTATAATTATATATATAATCTATCATATATATTATATCTCTCTCTCTCTCTCCTCTCTTCTCTCTCTCTCTCTCTCTCTCTCTTCTCTCTCTCTCTCTCTCCTCTCTCTCTCTCTCTCTCTCTCTCTCTCTCTCTCTCTCTCTATATATATATAATATAATATCTAATATCGATTCGATCATCGTATCTATCTATCAATATATATATATACCCTATAGCTGATCTTGCTGTATATATATAATAAGGGGTCCTCGGACTTACAATCGAGTTCCGGTTCCTACGACGCGTCGTAAACGCCATTCCACGTAAGTCGGAATCACACCTTTTAGTGTGTTCTGCCCCTGCACCCCCCCCCCCCCCCCCCCCTTTCCTTCAAACAACTTTTACTTCTCCTGATCAAACATAAGGCTCATTGGGATTACGCCGTTGATGGTGGTCTTCCAGCCAAAGCACTACCGTTAAAATTCGGACTATTCGCCGCAACGTTTCCCTCAACTTCTCGACCTCTGCGGCTAAAATAACATGCGGCTTGTTTATGGATTTTTCCGATGTGCGGTTTTCTCCGATGACGCGTTCAGGCCCAAATCAATTTGTTGTCCTTCAGTCTCCAGTCCTATGTTAGATTCACATTAGGTTTCAAAAGCTGATTTTGACTCTTCGTGAATTTTCAAAACTTCCACTGAAAAGTTCCTTTCCGCAGAAAGTCAATTAATCTTTCCTGACTCATCGCAGGAGGTTATTCTTCTTACTGGATGGACGTCGTTTATTATCGATATGGTATTTATATTTACGTTTATTACCTTGCATGTTAACCGAAACTGAAAAAACGTTATGAATGAGTGGAGGTAAAACCACAGCTGAGCTAGAAAAAAGTTAATTCCCACACTCAAGTGTCTCCCTGATCGCCGCGCTGCTTTGTGTGTTTCCCTGCTTTCTTCATGATGAGTTGGCGACCTCAGAAATATATTTAGAGAGATATTGATTTGGGTAAGAGTCGGATGAAAAACAAGAGGCCCACGAGGAATTCAAAACTCACAGAGAGGGGCGAACTTTCCGCTGCAAAAAGTCAACAAAGGCTTTCAGAGGTAGGAAATGCCGAATGGCCGAACTGGAAGACGAACTTGAAGACGAACTTAGACTGTCGAACACACAGAGAAGTGGATTCGGGGTGTTTCTATTGTTTAGATTAGACTCAAAGCAGATCGATACTTTTAGTGTGCTAATTTTCGGACGTTTTTTGCCGCTTGAGTTTTTTTCTTAATAATTTATGGGAAGATGCGTCGTTAACCACAGAAACGTCGTACGTCGAGACCCGTCGTGACCCAAAGATTGCTGTAATATATTTAATATATATATACTATATATATATATATTATATATATATATATAATATATATATCCTAGCCGTGTTGGCGCAGTGAGTTGGCAGCGCTTGGGATCCAAGAGTCCTGAGTTCAAGCCCCGTTCGGCCACTGAATTAATACACCAGGGGTTGCTCAGCCCTGTCATCCTCCGAGGTCGGCAAAATGCACCAGATACTGGGCGTGTAACCTCGGTTGTACCGGTTACCATATTACATATATGGTACACCTACAAAATAGGTGACCATATCCCTGTGTTCGTAAGAGGCGACCAGGGTTGCATCAGGAAGGGCATCCGGCCGTAAACATGGCCAAAATCACTATGCGGATCATACGGATGATCCGCTGTGGCGACCCCTAACGGAAGCAACCGAAGGAAGTAGAGAAGAAGATATATATATATCCTATAATATAATATTCCTATATATATAATATTATTCTATAACTCTACATTATATATATATATTATATATATATATATATATATATATATAGTTGGTGTTGGCGAGTGGTTAGGTAGCATGGGATCCAAAAAGGTCCTGATATCAAGCCCCGTTGGCCGCTGAATTAATACACACCAGGAGGTTGACTCAGCGCTGTCATCCTTCCGAGGTCGGCGAAGTGATACCAGATGTACTGGCCGTGTATGCCCCAGTAAAATAGGTGCTACCTCCCCAGTGTCGTAAGAGGCGGACCAGGTTGCTCAGGAAGGGCATCCGGCGTAAAACCGGCCAAATCACTATGCGGATCAATACGGATGATCCGTTGTGGCACCCCTAACGGGAGCATCCGAAAGAAGAAGAAGAAGAAGATATATTATTATATATTGTTGCGATTTGCGCCCGCGCTGGTAGGCGACGGCCACGTGACTCGAATCGCGACCGCCTCGCCCACCGGACGGAACAATTCAGTCGTGAACCCCTCTCGAACTAACGCCGGGAGCCAGTCACGCGTGGGGTTTAAACCTCAACCACAAAAACCCAGTCCGCATTCCACCCGGTGCGAGGGATAGGGTGAACGCCGAAAATCGATTATACCTTAAGTACTCGCACGGGTAACCTACCGAGGTTGTACCACGCCACAGGTCGATTCGGACACGACACCGCTAAGCGGCTCGTTTCCGTGCTTACAGGGATAACCGAGCGAGTTATGTCGAGCCTGGACGGTCAATTAATCTATTCGGGCGTCTCCGGCCACTCGAACCCTTTAACGTGAAGCAAGATTGAGACCCAACAGAGGAAAAGACGCAGTCCAAACGGGGGCGGCGAAACAATTCAACAAGGCAAGCATTTTATTTACACAGACAGGCACAAGCACACATATAGTCACACGTAAGCAATGCACATATATCAATGTAAGCGAAAAAAACAATAAGCCAATGACGACGCAGAGCTACAACACTAACCGAACACTCGGCAACACTATACAGTTTACTTCTCCGGACAGGGCGCCACACACACACGTTCACACAGAACCAAAGAAATGGAAGTCGCGACTTCCCTGGTGTGTCGAGTCCTTTGGCGACCGTAACTCCGAGCTCCCGGTGCCTTCCCGTTCCTGCGACGACGAACTCCTCTTGCAGCTCCACACGAACGCGAGGAAAAAAACCAGGGAACCCACTTGACCTTGGTTCGGAAAGACAGCGCGAGCTCCTCTGCCACTCCGTCGCCTTCGCGTCCCTTTTATCGCGAAGGCCCCGCCCTCCACTCGCCCCCGTTTTTCGGCTCCACGCCCCTTCCGAACATGCCTGGAACTTCCAGAAGGGCGTGGTCCTCCGTCCGAATCGGTGACGCTCCACCGCCGTTGGCATCATTCTTCTCCCCTCGCAGGGGTGTAAATCCACCGCGACGGCGCCATTCGTTCGGGGAGGGGGGGGAACGGGGCGCTGCTTCCCTCGAAAGGCCAGGCCTCTGGCAACCGTTGGTGCCGAGGCGGAACCGGTGGTTGTTTAGTGGTGTGGTGGTTGGCGTTGTGTAGTGGTGGCGTGGTTGCGTTTGTTGTAGTGGTTTTGGTGGTCGGCGTTTTGTAATGTCTGAGGGTTGGAGCGTTGGTTGGTTCGAAACATAAAGAAAGAACAGAAAAACGACCTGACTCAAAGGACGCAGCCCGAATGATTCACTTAATTCCCTCTAAACAACGTTTGGAGACTAACTTACATACTAAAAGATATCTCACTACGGGACCTGAATTGTGGTTCGATTTCCACAGCCGAACAACTATATTATATATATATATATATATATATAATATATATATATAATAATATATATATCCTATATCTTCTATACATATATATATCCCTATATCTACATATATCCTATATCTCCTATATATATATATATATACATATAATATACATATATATATATCCCTATATCTACATATTATATATATATATATATATATATATATATATATATATATATTATCCCTCTATCTATACTATATATATATATATATATACAGTATATATATATAACCCTATCCCTCTACTATCTATTCTATATACAAAACATAATATATATAATATATATATATATATATCCTATTTATATATATATATATATATTTATCCCCATATATATAGGTAATATATATATATATATATATATATATTATATATATCCCTATATCTATATAATATAATATATATATCCCTATATCTATATATTATATATTTATATCTATCCCTATATCTATATATATATATCCCTATGTTATATATATATCCCTAATAATATATTACCCTATTAATTTTATCTATATATATTATAATATATGTATATATAATATATCCCTATTATATATATATATATATATATATATATATTAATATCTAATAATAATATATAATCCCTCTATCTATCTATCTTATACACTTTATCCCTATATATTTTTAATATATAATGACACACATTAAAATACACAAACACAATAAGAAACTACTTGTTTTTGAAACAGACACTTCAACTGAGTTTATTTCGATTTTAACACGACTGTTTTTTAATGAAATTTATACTCTGTATATTTACCGTGTGAATTGGGGGCAGATTATGTACTGAAAGCTTCCGCATGCGATATAGCTTTTCAAAGCACGTAACATTGAGAAACTATGGAATTATACAATTTTGTTTTTTTTTCAACTCGAGGCATTCCTGCGGAGATGCATTTGAACACTGTGTACCTTGAGTGTGCTGCACCGTTCTGCAAATCTGTGTTGGTGGTTTCACGTTCTCATTGAACCGTACCTGTGGTTTTGCGGCGCATTTAAATGAATAAAACTGCAACCACTTGAGTGCGCATTTAACCATAACCGCAGCTCTAACACGTACGTATTTACCCCAACTTCATGCATGGGCAACATTTAATCGTACCTCTGGCTCCAGACCGTGCCGGCATTTAACCGCGCCCTTGCTCGGCGACGCGCATTAACCGTAACTACCATTCACATGTGCGTATTCGTCGACTTGCATGCATCTAACGAACCGCAGTTACTGTGCGTTACCAATAACCGTCTCTGTGCATGAATTTATTCCAACGACGCTGGTCCATGTTATTTCATGCTGTTTGAAGCGCGCCATTAACCGTACTGCACTCAGTGCACAGCATTAACCGTACCTGCCACTCAGCGCACACATTTAACCGTACCTGCCACCTCAGCGCACACATTTAACCGTTACCTGCCCATCAGCGCACACATTAACCGTACCTGCCACCAGCGTCCATTTAACCGACTTGGCCACTCAGCGTGACATGCTAACTGTAACTTGCCACTCAGCCTACACAACATTTAACTGTACCTGCCGTTTGAAGCTGGGCATTGTACTTCGGCTTCATGCGGTGCATTAACCATACCTGCCACTCGGCGCAACATTAACCATACCTTGCTGTATGACACACTGCATTTCACTGTACCGCTGCTGCGCACGCCACCTTTGCCCATCAAAATGGATGTGTAAGCCAGCTTTGCGATTGACAGACCCGACTCCTCTCGCTACATCGCCGCTGCCGCCGATAAATGCACCGTTAGCCCGCCCAGCCCGCCCCCTCACTCGCTACACTAAGGCGCGGTCCAACACATGGCCCCCACAAACGGGACAAGCGCAACGGTCATGGAAGAGTCCGACGATGCGCCAGCGCTCCGAGACCGCTCCCGAGCCGGCCGCAAGGCTGGTCCGGGACAGCAGCCCAAGTCCACAGATCGCCATCCGGAGCTTCCGGACGTCGGACGGGTCTCCGTCCGGAGGAGCTGCCGGCTCACCGGCCTCCTCCGCAGTGCGCCTCATCACCGCCCGGACGGTTTCGGCATCAGTGCAGGCTGCTGGCTGCACCGCTTACTCGCGACCGGCGCAGCCTTCCTGCCGCCCTTGGTCGCAGCTCCAGACCCATGGTGCTTGGCCCCGACCGTCGTGCAGCTGACGGCCGACACTCGCAACGAACAGTAAGCACGTAAAAGTACCGCAGAAATGCGAACTGCGTTAGAGGTACCTCTGTGCTGGCATCATCCATATCGTGCGTTGCTGCTCGAGTCCGTTCGTATTTCTCAATATGCATTACAGGCACGACTGTAGAATATCTCATTTCAAAGCATAACATGCAGTATTAACATTGGTTTAATTGTTATAAATTAAACCATTTGTTTTTTACATTATCCTCTAATCTCAGATAATATTCATTTTCAATTTTCAACAGTAAAACAAAAATTTATTCAAATCAAGTTGGCCTGTTGGTTTGAAAATCCCATGAAAGAAAAATATAAAATCAGATAGTATTGCAGATTCCGTTATTGCTAATAATTACACGTTTTGGCAATTTAATTTGTTTAACCACCACACACACACACACACACACACAACCACACACCACAACATATTTATAGTATGTGAATATATATATATATATATTATATATATATAATATATATATATATATCCCCTTGTTAAAAACAAATATTTTATTTAACCCTGCATTGTACCATTTGTGTTTTTTTGTTTTTTGTTCCAAAGTAAACCATAATCACATGTTTAACGATTATTTGCCAACCGTTTTGGTTGTTTATTTTTTTGGATATTTTAGATGTATTAAAGCGATATCTAAAATTGTTGCACGAATGTATTTATCCGTTTTATCCACAAAATTTACCCTTCCCAACAATTGCGTCATTAATTTACCACCGATGCATTATGTGTTATTAATTACACCTTTAATCGCCCTTTCATAATTACCTCCAGCCGTGTGTATTTATCGTCGTCTCATAAATAACTTACATTTTAGTGCCAGGGGAATGAAATTATTTTCCTTGATCTATAAACAGAACGACGGAGTGACCAAAGCTTTTCTAATTGGAGTTCCAATTCCACAATCTGTTCCAGTTTCTGATTCGAGTTCCTATTCTAGATGTGAAGATACATCCGCGACACCAGGCACACAGAGAAAATCTTCAGCCAGAAGAAAGAAAAAAAGACGACATCGGTAATGACATTGTCAAACAAGTTCTTATTTTAGCTTCATGTTAACACATGGCTAATCAGTTGATTGCTACAAAATTATTACCAAATATAAGTATATGTGTATAATGTACACATACCTACTTTGTGACATTTTCAAAATCGTGATTTTTTGCAGTACATTGTTAACAAATATTTCAACAATCATCTCTGCGTATGACATGGACCATGTTTGAGGAAAATGTTCATCGTGGAATTATTATGCAAAGCATGCATTTTCTTTTATTGCTAATTTGCTGACTTGACTAACTTTTATATGGCCTGCCCTTAATAAACAGATTACCAGCAGCATTTAGTAAGAAATGGACAAAAACACACACACACACAAACCCCCAAATGTATATGTATGCGTTTATATTTATGTATGATTATATCTATTCATAGATATGTGTGTGTATGTTGTGTGTGTGTGGTGTGTGTTATTTATATATATGTTTAGATAGTTTGTGTATGGAACACTGAGATTGATATATATATATATATATAAATATATATATATATATATATATTATATATATATTATATATGATAATGATGACACAACATGACGGTTAGCATGTTAACTTCCAGTTTGGAAGTATGTGTCTTGCAATTAATTTAGTGCATGACGTCGGTATCATGTCACATCGAGGGTCAGTGTACTCCTTTTGTTCATTTATTATGCTTGTCTGCAAACCTCCTTCATGATATCAGCAGAGTAGAAGAACAATTGTTACTAACAGGTCATGCAGAAAGTGCTGCCGATGGGACTTCAATGTGTGCCTCCTGCCTCGTCAAGTTACGGGGTTCGATTGTGCATATGTTATATACATCACATACAAAACTCTTCTAATCACCTTAATTCACTCACTGACTGGACTCCACTGACTGATATTAAAGATCGGAACCTTGCTGGGCGACTTAGAAAGCTAAATTTTGCATGCCAAAGGGACATCGAAGCCGATTCACTGCGGAAAAATCACAGAATTCAGAAAACATCCATCATGAAAATATAAATAATGAAAATAAATAAACAAGTGGTGCCCAGGCACAACAATCGCCCGCCCATCAACAATATGCATTTTTTCACGATAGGATTGGAAGAGATTATAAGGGACAAATAGAATAAGGTTCACTATAGCTTAGTTTGAAGTTAATCAGATCATTTTGACGAAGTTATGAGCGGAAAAAACGATTTTTGATCTTTTCGTGACCTTTACCTTGATCCAATTGGACCCAAAAAGTTATGGGGTTCTTCCAAGTTCGGTAATTGCCCACCTGTGGGATTAAATTTAATAGTGTTGCAAAGCCGTTTTTCGGTAAAGTTTCTAACAGACAGACAGACAAACCAACAAACAGACCAAACAAACCGACGATTATACATATCTGTCCTCCCTCCGGGGAGCGGATAAAAAGAAAGAAAAAAATGCAGTGACTGACCTGAGACGATAGGGAGTACAGTAATTTTGTGTGCCAACGGACATCGAAGCCAATACACTGGGGAAAAACACCCAATTTCCAGGTGTGCCTGTGTGTGTGTGTTTGTTGTTTCATAAGCAGAACATATTCTCTCTGCCAAAACTCCCCTACCCCCCCATCCTTCTCGTCTTTGTCCACAATCCTTGCTCCACTCCCTACAATACAGTGTAGCACCTCCCTCCACACCTCTCTCGCTCTCTCTCTCTCTCTCTCTCTCCTCTCTTCTCTCTCTCTCTCTCTCTCTCTCTCTCTCTCTCTCTCTCTCCTCTCTCTCTCTCTCTCGCCCCTCCCTCTCTCTCTGGAAGGTGGTAGCCCAGACCATGGTTTATCTCCGGACATCCTGGCTGTGGTTGGTCCGGACGGTGGTTTATGTCTAGCCAGACCCTCCCTTCACATTGCCTTCACCTTGCCCTCCCCTCTGGCCTTTCTCTTCTCCCACCCCCCTCACACCCCCTCTTCCTCGCTCCCCTTACCCTCCGCGGTTCTCCCTACCTTCTTGCTTCCTCCACCCCCCCCCCCTTCTCTCTCCTCCCGCCATATTTTTCTCCCCCCCCTTCACTTGTCATCTCTACAGTGGTTATGTCTGGGCGGACCCTCCCCTCACACTGCTTTACCTTGCCCTCCCTCAGGCTGTTTCCTTCCCCCCTCCTTACTCGCTCCCCTACACCTCCTTGGTCTCCCTCCCTCCTCTCTCCCGCTCCTCCTCTTACTCCCCACCCCCCTTAATATTTCCATCAGTGAAGGACGGGTGTATTTGCTCATATATCAAGAATTAGGACCCCTTGTCCATGAAGCTCACCTGTTAGATCAGGAGCAGTCCCTCAACCTCCCCCCTCCCCACCACAAGACCCCCTTAGACCTGAATATTGTAATGCCGTGAATAACTGTAGTCAAGTTTCATCGGAAATCGTGTGTGTAGTTTCGGGCGAATGAGCGCAATATCTATTTTCGGCAGTCAACCCCCCCCCCCCCCCCCCCCCCATAGACCCCTTATAGAGCGCAGTTTTATGCAGACAAATATTTTTGGTACATCATGGGTTGATGAAGGTTGTGGTCAGTTTTATCGAGCTGTGTGTAGTTTCGGAGAAGAGAGCAAAATACCTATTATTTATTTATTTTGGGGGGGAGGGGCGGTCAAACCTTCCTGTAGATCTCCTTCAGATGAGCCACAGATTTTATGCGGTTTGATACCTTTGGATACATCATGGGTGATCAAGGTGTGGTCAAAGTTTCATCAAAATGGTGTGTGTTTCGGAATAGAGAGCAAATTACCAATTTTGTGGTTCAACCCCTGCCCCATTATATCCCTTAATGATTGCAGATTTTGATGCGTTCGATACACTTTGGTACATTACGGATGATGAAAGTGTGGTCAAGTTTCATTGAAATATCTGTGTGTAGTTTTGAGAGAGAACACACATATATTGATTGGTTTTGTTGGGGGGGGTCCAAACTTCCTGTAGACCACCTTATGACGCAGATTTTGATGCGGTCAATAAGCCTTCGTGGCATCTGATATTGAGCTTGCGAGCCAAGTTTCATCAAAAATCTTGTGTTTGGTTCAAGTATTATGATTGAATGTTTACTGAGCTGATCACTCACTCACTCACTTATAAGACACTGCTCAATCACATAACTCACCTGACTAAAGTCCAGGTGAGTTAATAATACTTCTCGAAACAACAGAAAAATATGAGTACGACAGGAAGGACACTCAAAGCAACAACAACCACAACTATTGATGACAGCAACAGCAACCAATAACTACTTGTAAAAAATGTTTACATCTCATTCAAGATACAGTAGACATCGATGTGTTTGTGGAAGTGACTTTGTCTTCTACAAGCCTTGACCATGTATACAAAAAAAACCGGGTCTTTTGATTAAACATCAGCAAAGCAACGGTAGCATGGCTAAATCAACTTTAAAGGTCCCATGACACCCAAAAGTACTGAAAATTGCATATATATATATATTTATATATTATATATAGCTCCATAGGAGTTTTTCATTCTATTCAGATTGACAAATGTTTTTTCACAATACTCGTTCTGTAAAATGTAAATTAAAAAACAAACCCTTCGGAACGCCCCTAAAAATTCTGCCGAAATCCACTGAAAGAGGCGTAACCACAGACGTCATCTCCAGACGATAAAGGCTGCACGGTAAATTACCCGGTTGGTGGGTTCACGTTCTCTATGGCTTCTGTATGTTCCACCATGATTGACGACTCAAAACGCTTCGTTGCATTTCTGCTTGAAAAAATCAAACATTTAGTTTGAATAAATGATGACATGGACTTTGATTGTTCTGGTAGTACAGGAGTGTGAGAGGAAATGAAGGATTTGGTCTGAATCAGATGGAGAATTGTCGATAACGTAGTCCGGAGGTGAAGTTCAGGCAGCTGGAGGTTTTTATTAACCACATCGTGTATTAATTAACCACATTGGTGGTATTAACACACTCAGGTATGTTTATTAACCACATCTGGTATGTTTATTACCCACATCTGTTGTTATTAACCACATCGGGTATGTTAGAACCGCATTCAGATTTTATTAACCAATTGGTGTTATTTAACCACATCTCGTATGTATATTAACCACATCTTATGTATATAACCAATCGGTATGTTTATTACACATCTGGTATGTTTATAACCACATCTGTATGTAAATGAACCACAATCTGGTATGGTAATAACCACATCTGGTATGTTTATAACCACATCTGTATGTTATTAACCGACATCTGGTAGTTTATAACCACTCTTGTATTGTCATATAAACCATTGGATTGTATATTAACCACATCTGTGTGTTGGTTATTGTATAGACCGATGAGTGTTCGGGTATGTTTATGAACCGCATTCAGATGTTTATAACCACATCTGATAGTGTAGATACATTAACCACATGCTCGATGTATATAACGGACCATCGTGAGTTGTCGGGGGGCTGTTTTTCACGTGATCAGGTCGTGGTTCACTCGTGGGATGCGCGTTCGACAGTCATGCAACAGTCTAGCGACTGTCGCAAGACTGTCGCACAAAAGTCGTGGGACGCTCGCGCGTCCGTCTCCCGACTATTTAACGTAGGACAGACTCACGACAGCCACAAGACATAGATACCACAAAAAATCGTCGAGCAAAAAAGGTGC
>CM068964.1:84282243-84302768 GCA_035128595.1 Eptatretus atami
TTTGCTGACGTCATCGGCCACTTATTAGGCAGCCATATTGTTCAAAAAATTAAAAAAAGTTTCAAAAATCTTCTTCTCTGAAATGGCTGAACCAGTCATCGCTGCCAGCATTTATAAAGTGGCAGTTCTAATTATGTTTCTTATTAATTACGTAACACACCAGTACACAAACGCCACACAAAACAAGTCCTGGCGAGGGTCTGCAATCTCTGATTTCTCTTTTTCTTGTTTTTATTTTAAGTAGGTCAATGATTATGACATAAAAACCTGTTTATATTCTCATGGATTGCCTGGCAATGCCAAGAGGCAAAGTTTATGATTCTAAGACGATGAAGAACGTTAAGAGGTGTATCTGGAGCTTATAAACTGAACTCAAAACAAACAGTGAGGGTAATATTCTTGTCACTGTTTCCACATTGCACATCGTGAATAACAGAGCCAATTTGAGTTATCATCATGTTAGGTTAGCACATTTCCTTTTTGATACGTTGATTGAACTTAGATTAGTAACAGTTGTGTAATAGGCTGCGAGAGAGATACATAGCTGCGTGCCTTACTGAGTTGATAAAAGGCTGCTGCGAAGCATAAATTATGGTTCCAAAAAAAACTAAATTCCATTTCAGAAATTCTATTTTCTCTCTGAGGTTCTTCACCTGACTTCCTGATCAGGTCTGAGCAATCCTTGCACAGCTAAGTGTGTCCATCCCTTTTCCTCGGTGGCATAGACAAAAGATGCGATTGTTTATTTTGATATTTCCGATCATCAGTTTTCTCGATCTAATCAATATTTGGATGATTTTCAACTGGAGGGCCTGTGTTCTGTGTTCTGTGTTCCACTTTCCAGGATAAGTCGATTTGTCTTTCTATCTGGGTTTTCCAGCAATGTGGATTGTGAATACGGTGTAAATATGCATTGACTAAAACGTGTTCTGAATGTTTGTTATAACTAGGGTGCTTGATACAGATAATTGATACAAAATGACTGCATGTAAACATGCAATACAGTAATATTCCTGGTGTTGGCTCAATAGTTAGGGTGGTGGGCTTGGGATCCTATGATCCCAAGTTCAAACCCCACTCGGCTGTTGAATTAATACCAGGTGGGGTTGACTCTGCCTGTCATCCTTCCGAGGTCGGCAAAATGAGTGCCAGCTTGCTGGTGTACTGTTGGAGTGGCGACCCATCCAGGATTGTGTCCAATAGCCAAGGAGTCTGCTTCGGCAGCACCAACGCTCTGCACAGAGTATGGTCCCGATGGATGGATGCAATACAGTAATACCTTGCTTAGCTCTCAGAATGCGTTCCTGGGAGAAGAGCGTCAATCGAAAATGCACTAAACGGGCTCCTTATACCATGTTTATATGGAGATGCGTTCCCGACAGCATTATTTCATATGCGTGAGCAGTATATGAGGGCTTCATTGGGGTTTTAGAAATATTTCTAATAATAATACAGATGGTAGATATGTTATGTGGAAGGTAGGAGGGAGATCCATCGCTAGAGTGTGGTAAGTGTAACATGGTCCCTGTGTTTTGAGTATGTTTGATAGGCATGTAACAGGGACCTGTCAGAGTATATCATTTGTTACATGTGACACTGACGAGGCAACGGAAGTTATTTATAGCCGGGAGATGGAATAAGGTTGTAAAATGCCTGACCTGTAAAGCGAGGCCGGGCGAGGAATTGTAAGTTTCAAGGCACATTGAAGCGTCTCGGTAGGACCGTCATGATCTGCCTGGCCAACGTGTGCAAGCCATGGCAGCAAAATAGGCTGTGGAACCTGGAAGAAGACCAGAAGACTGTTTTGTATTGGGGCCACCCCGTGGGCGGGATGGCCTGGGGTATGGACCTTGCACATTGTTTAGGAAACCAATGATGGGGCCCGTGGCAGGAAAAGGTGCTCCCAAAGTATGGAGGTCGAGCCAGAGGACTGGGAGTGGAGGAAGCAGGTTGGGACAGAGGTATGGGAACTGGAGCTGGACACACATAAACAGAGGTGGAGGTTGGAGCTGAACTTTATGCCATTAATGATATCTTGCCTTACCTATTTGGCTACCATCTTTTGTCTCCTGAACTTCTACTGAATCATCTTCTTCCATCGTCTTCGACCGCATAATCATATTCTATTGTCTTCCACCACATTGTCTTCTGTCTTCAACCAGATCATTCCTGTGACACTGCCTGTCCTGAGCAGCAATACTACCTGCATTTACCAGTCGCTTTGTGCCATCCAAGACCTCGCTTGCCCCATTGTTCTTTGTGCGAATCGGTATAGTCACTGCTTTAGCAGGGTATGTTTATTATTCCTTGTACGTAAGTTTGCGTACCCCCTCATTCCTATCTGTGTCTGTTGATTGCTTGATTCATACTGTTTATGATCGCGTCTCGTCTACCTTCTTCCCTGCACTTTTCTTTACAAATAAACCCTTTAAAAAGTAAGAAAACACGTGTCGAGCCATCTGCTTCCCATACATGTGCCGTCAATTTGAGCTCATTTGGGCAAGCTTGGGGGAATGGTAAAGAATAATTGCTGAACGCAGTGCAGCAAGATACTGTTTGGCCATTTCCCAGGACGAAAGGTCCTGGCGCTGAGGCATATTGCATTAATGGAACCTCAGTAGGGTGGATATACTGATTCTGGCTCACTTTTCCCCATGTAAATGAATGGGGGATTTTCAGCTCATTGAACCTATAAACATTTGTTCATTTCTCATATTCCTTCAATATTTAATTTTCTTTGTACAATAATCCCCATCTAAAATATTTTAAAAACAAAACATTTGAATCTTATTATTTTTTCAAGATACCCCTTTGTCCATTATGAAATGATATACTTCTCTTAATGATTCTCATCTGACCACCTCCTGAGTATGCATATCATTTTGAGATTATAGTAAATTGTTTTTCCATTGTTCAATTTGATTAACCCATCGAAGGTTTTCAGTCCGCTGCCGTGAAAAGAGGAAAGTGTTTTTCCACACGGCCTTTCCGTAAAAATTGAGGAACTGTTTGCACAGTCATGCTGTGAAAAAAACAGGGAACTATTTCTGCGATCCAGGTCTCGAGCCCAGGCTCCATTTTTTAAAAACATTTCTTTGCTGGCAATGGTGTTGCTGTTACTGTCTTTCAGTTGGCATGAGCTTTGTTTGCAGTTTCGAATATTTGTATTGGAACTAAACTTACAACTTGATGTACTGGATTCAAACCTATTATCTGTTGAGGGGTAAGATTTTTATTTTCCTATTTCAGTTCCTTTTAACATCGACTCATTTAATAATTAAATAACTTAATTAATTACATTAATTAAATTTCTTTCACAGGAAATTGTATCTGAAATGAATATCAAAATACCGATTTTGCCAACCAACTTGGGGCGAAATTGTTGGCTTGGTTGAAGACCTTATGAGCGACCAAGACCACAGAACGAGCTCGTCCTTGATGACCCAACCAAAGAGTTATTACGTTGGAGACCTCATGAGCGACCAAGACCCCACAGAACGAGCTAGGACCTTGAGTGGGATGACTTTGGTTCTTGGATATCGCACTATTTGCTATGGGAACTAAACTTTCAAGCTGATGAATGGATTCAAACTCTATTATCCTGTTGAGGTAAGATTTTTATTTTCCTATTTTCAGTTCTTTTAAACATCGACTCATTTAATTATTAAATAACTTTAATTAAATACATTATTATTTTCTCTCACAGGAAAATTTATCTGAAATGCAATATCAAAAATACCCGCATTGCCACACTTGGGGCGGAAATTGTTGGCTTGGGTTGAAACCTTATGAGGACAAGACCCACAAGAACGATGCTTTCCTTGATGACCCAACCAAAGAAGTTATACGTTGGAACTCATGAGCGGACAAAGCCCACAGAACGAGCTAGATCTTGAGTGTGATGATTTGGGGTTCCTTGGATACGACTATTTGTATTGGAACTAAACTACAACTTGATTGTATGGATTCAAAAACCTATTATCTTGTTGAGGTAAGATTTTTTATTCTATTTCAGTTCTTTTAAAACATCGGACTCATTTATAATTAAATAACTTAATTAAACATTATTATTTTCTCTCACAGGGAAATTGTATCTGAAATGCCAATATTCAAAATACCGATTTTGCCACAAACTTGGGGCGAAAATGTTGGCTTGGTTGAAGACTCATGAGCGATACCAAAGACCCACAGAACAAGCTCGATCTTTTGATACCCAACCAAAGAGTTATACGTTGGTGATATCATGATGCTGACCAAGACCAACACAACGAGCCTAGGGCCTTGAATGGGATTGAGCTTGTTTGCAGTTCGAATATTTGTATGGAAACTAAACTTCAAGTTGTGAAGAATTGGATTCAAAACTCTTATCTGTTGAGGTAAGATTTTTATTTCCTATTTTTCAGTTCCTTTTAAGCATCGACTCATTTAATAATTAATTAACTTAATTAATACATTATTTATTTTCTCTCACAGAATATATGTATCTGAAATGCAATATGAAAAAATACCGATTTTGGCCACAACTTGGCGAAATTGTTGCGCTTGGTGAAGACCTCATGAGCGACCAAGACCCACAGAACGAGTCGTCCTTGATGACCCAACCAAGAGTTGATACCTATGGAGACTTGGACAAGTTTGGTTTATTGGAGACTTGAAATGCTATCACTCTTTGGATCTTAAACCTATCGATGCTGTATTCTTGTGGATGGTGCTTGATGGGAGCAAGATCAAGAAAGTTCTGGGAAGAAAGTGCAGGCTTACTCCCCCTTTCTACGTCATCAAACCTGAAACCTTCAAAAGACAGGAATTTGGAAGAAGAGAAAAAAAAAAACGTAAAAAATATTATATGTGGAAATTCATTTTAAAAGAATTGTGTTGGGGGAGATTGAGTTGGGGTTGAGATTCTGAATTGTTAGGGTTGGACACACCACACAACACCACACACACACACACCGCACACACACAACACCAAATGCATACACACACACGCACACACACACGCATACACACACACGCAACCACACACACATACACACATACGCACCACACGCACGCACACACACACACGCATACACACACGCACACACACACACACAAGCTACACACCATCGCAACACACACAACGCACACGCACACACCACGCCACACCACACGCACACACACGCAACGCATCACACACACACGAACAACACGCACACGCACACGCACACGCAACACGCACACGCACACACACACATCAACAAACAAAGTAAGCCTTGACTATTCAGTTGAGGATCTGTGTTTGGGTTCACAGATCTAAGACGTCCCCCTTGACACATTATATTCTGTTTACACCTCGTTGGCCCTCGAGTGGTCCACAATGGTTTATAGCAGGAGGGAGTGAAGGCCAACCCATTGCCTCCCATTGCACAACACATTATATACTGTTTTTATACATCCGGACTTGGCCCTCGATGTCCACAATGGTGATTATAGCAGGAGGGGTAAGTGAAGCCCAAACCATTGTCCATTGCAACACATTATATGACTGTATACATCTCGGACTTGGCCCGAGTGTCCACAATGGTGTATAGCCGGAGGAGTGAAGCGCCAACCCATTGCTCCATTTGCACACACATTATATACATTTATACCATCTCGGACTTGGCCCTCGAGTGGTCCACAATGGTGTATACGAGGAGGGAGTGAAGCGGCAACCCATGCTCCCATTGACAACACACACCACACACGCACAACCACACGGCGCACACACACGCATCACACGCATACCACCCACACCAACACACCACACCACACACGCACACACACACACGCACACACACATATATAGCATACGCACACACGCGCACACACGCACACAACACACACACACCACGCATGCACACACACACACCACCACACACACGCATACACACACGCATAAACCTCACACACACACACGCACACACACACACGCACACATACATTACATACGCACACACACGCCAACACACACACCCACACATCAACAAACAAATGTTAAGCCTTGACGCATCAGTTGAGGATTCTGCTGTTTTGGGGTTCACAGCAGATCTAAGAACGTCCCCCTGACACACATTATATTGACTGTTATACACTCATCGGAGCTGGCCCTCTATGTGTCCACAAAGGTGTATAGTAGGAGGAGTGAAGGGGCAACCCATTTGCTCCCATGGGTATATACTGCTTAGTTTGTCTTTTGTTAGATTCCTGTGGAATAAAATTGAACCTAAAATCTCTTCCCCTTCCAAATCAGTATATCTATAAGTTCCAAGGAACCGTATCTATTACATCAACAATTTAAAAAAGTCGTGAGTCCAATCGTTTACGAAACCTTTTTCAAAATGAGATTTCACACCTGTATATTCTTACGATATCACCAATTTGAAACTTTAGGTTTTCTGGACATAATCTTCTTTTTCATATTTTAAATTTTAAATGTTGTTGATGGTTTTCATATTTGTTGACGTATGAATCGGTGTTTTTATACTTTCCACAATATCCTGAATAAAAGATGACCCATTGTTTGAAACCGAGTTGTGGTGAATTTTTTAATATTAGTTCTCTCTTTTAAAGGTACGGTTAATCGTTTCAACAACAACCGCCTTCCCTTCATTAAAGGTACTGTTATAAGTAATAACTGTTATTTTTTAGAAAATTCATAAAATGTTCTTTTATAAAACTCTCTACCCTCATCAGTCCACATTTTTAGGTTTTCTCTTTTTTATAAATATCTGTTGAAAGGCTAACATAAGAGTATTACCTGTTTTGTTTTTTAAAGGTGGCAAACCCAGGCGTATCTACTCCTCAAATCAATAACGTTAAAGCAACTTGTACCCCTTATCATTATTAGTTCAATAAATCAGGCAGACCAAGACTATAATCAACTTCCTTGAAAAACTTTCCTTCTCTGAAACTTTGTTATTGTTTTATGTAATTCATCAGCTTAATTGTCTTCAGTCCTTAATGACATCATTGAGCCTATACGTTTTTTTGAATTTCCAAGGTCCAAGTTTCAATTTAGCACTGCATCTCTTACGATGGAACCGATCAACTTTTTCTCTCAAGTTGGATTTTGTATCAGAAGACAAATTATACAACATTTCTCTATCGCTTCATGCTTTTTGCTATCAAGTTGTGTATTCCCAATAATCCAATATCGGTGCCTCATGCACACTTCATCAACCCTATTGCATAGGTTACTCCATGGTTTAGGATTGTCTGCCTCATTCTAATCTTTTATCCAAGTTTGTGCTGGACCACAGAAAGAATACCCTGTAGATTGTAATTCCCCGGTATTCCAGTCGTTTGTAAAATTTACTTCCTGATAAAAACTTTTTCATATCTCCTCCGAGTTTGTGTTGGAGATAATTGATTTTTTTTTGAACACACACCGAACATATACCTTTTGTATACCCTGTTATTTTTACTTTTAATATATGAAATTTTTTAGTATTTTTTCTTTTTACATTCGAGACAATAACTCATTTATTGTGATGAAAAATTCCTACAGAGTTGCAAAAAACTTTTAGCTTCCAACATGCACATTTGAATCTTAATTTTTAAAACATAAAGCAATCCTTAGAAATGCCTTCACTCTCTCCCTGCATTTATTTAAAGAAAAAAAAAAAATTAAAAACTTGAATTAACATCAATATTCCTCTCCTGAAAACGATGTCAATAGTCTTGTCGAAAGTATTGCAAATAGACTTGTCAATTCTTTGTTTCCTCCTCGTGGGTTGAGTTATTTTCTTAATACCCCTAATCTTTTTTTAATCTCACTGGTTTCCATATTTGATATTATTCCATTCTCTCTCTTTCCTCCCTCTCCTCCCTCTCTCTCTTCTCTCTTTCCTCCCTCTCTCTCTTCTCTCTCTTTCCCTTTCCTCCCTCATCTCTCTTCTCTCTATTCTCCCTCTCCTCCTTCTCTTTCTTCTCTCTTTCCTCCTTCTCTCTCTTCTCCTTTTCCTCCTCTTCTCTCTCTTCAACTCGCTTCCTCGTCCCTTACTATCCTTGAAACCACTTACCACCCATAGAATTATCATTACAATAATTCATCCAGGATTTCTTGTTACTTCCTGTACCAAAATAATTTTTTACAACAGAAAACCATAAAATTTCTTTTGAATTTCAAAAGATGCCTTACTTTTTCTTAACTTATTAATTTTTTCATTAATTTAACATTTTAGTTAAATTCCAAAGTTGTCGGTTTATTCAACATTCAGCATAAAGACCAATCTTTTATTGAAAATACATCTTCTTATGTTGTAGAACATTATTTATTAAAATACCGAATACCCTTTCTTGAAGGGTATGCTTGGACACAGAAATGATAATTTTCTTGAACCTTCTTGCCGTCATTTATGTATAGAAACTATATGTTAGAATAACTATTTATGACAACGAAACAACCTCCCCATCTTCCATAGTTTAAATCATTTTTTATTTCCCTACTTATTACATATAATTCCTGTTTTTTCTGTTTTCATTGATATAAACAAGAGCAAAACCATTATTATATTTACCCTTATAAAAATTCTTTATTGTTGTTTACTAATTCGTGGACAACAAAACTCATTCTCGATACCAAGTGGATAATATCTTCCTTACGAGGACTGATTTAATTGTTCCAGCGTCTTCGGAGTTAATTTTTACAATGACCAATTATACCCTAAATCATTCATATCATACCCCCATTCGTCTCTATTCTCATACAAATTGATACGCCCTCTTTATAAAATTTATTTTATTCGTAACTGTGAATTTGTATGACCTGGAGATAATATCAACACTTCTGTTATCTTTGGAATACAACGGCCGCTTTTATTGATATAATATTGTGCAATAATCGCTTAATCCACCAAGTCATTTTCGCGGTTCATCGGGCTTGGATAATTTTTTAATTTATAAGCATTTTTCATGTATAATATTTTGTATATATATTTATGTCGTTCAGTCTGTGCCTTGTTTAAATAATTTTTGGGAATTAAATTTTCAAAATATCCAGTTCTTGCAATACACCAAAGCATAGAACCATTCTTTACCAACAATAAGTCATTTATATTAGATAAAAAATAATCATCATAAAAATTTTTTATTTTTGTTTGAGTTGAAAATAACACATATAGACATAATTGACCACAACACTTAGAAATTAATTCTGGTATTAAAGTTTTGTAAACACCATTTCTGTAAATTTATAACTTCAACAGGTGGTGGAAGACCAAACTATCAAAATAATTATTTGTCTTTGACTATTAAAATAACAACCCAATGAGAACGGTCCCATTAATATCTCCTAGTTCATAAATATTCTTTGTATGTTTCGGCACATTTGTTAATTCATCTCTCATACAAATAACCACATTATGAATTTTAATTTCTTACAATATTTGACAAGTTGTAAATTTGATGTTGTATTCTTCCAAATTCTTTAAACCACTCATCAATGCTCATTTATTTTATTAGAAAGATATAATCCATTACCCCTTTTAGTTAATTTTACACCTGCTTGTGCGATAGAAGAAAGCATATCTCCAACTAACAATCTCGCTTTATCAGGCAGACCTTCAAGTTTTTCAGCAAAATCTACAATTACACCACTTCCACTAATTTGTTTCTCCAACTCTTTGTTATGTCTTTCCAATTCTTTTTAGCCTGGAGTTGAGCCTTCCTTTCATTGGCAGTTTTCACCGCTGTTGAAATACCACCCGTCAATGCTCCAACCGCACTTAAACAGCAAATAAAGGATTAGAAATGGGAGAAATCCTCCACTCGTCTCTCTTATTGAATATTTTTTCAACATTGGTTTTGTCATTTTAATTTTAAGTGAGCCAGTATCGTTCAAGATTTTAACCTGTTCTCTTGTGAGCAAAACATCAATTCTTACTGCTCCTTTTCTCTGAATTGTATTAACGTTAATCGTACAAGGCTTTTGATTTTGAACACAAGATGATAGTTTATGAAGATTGATTTGATTAACATATACCCCAGTTGGTACTTTGCCACTCATTTATTTAACAAAAAATTAAGTGAGACTAATCATAACACCATTATCTGTATTAATCTGTAATTCTGTTTCTTCCAAAAGCAAACAATATGTATCAACTTCTTCACTCTCTCCTCTTTCAATGTATAGGGAAGTAATCCACTCTATTAGACTTTATAGTTTCCTTTTGAGCGCTCAGTCAAACGCATAGATTGTATACAAACTTTTAAATGCTGTCATATCCAAAATAGGTTCTTATTTCCATTACTTTCACACACCTTTTGGTAAGACTTGTATGCTTCAGCAAAATCATTTTTTCCCAATTAATTCCAATCTATCTCGTGGATAAAATGTTCCATCTAGAGAAACGCGAAGTTTGTTCACCTTAGCATTATCACTCAATGCATTATTCTTATCAGTCCAGTATCACCATCTGGCTTTTAAAAATGATCCACAGGATATCGTGGCTTTCCTTCCAGAACACCCCAAATTCCACGGTGTAAGTGGTTTGGTTGAGTTTAACGTGTTGGCCATCTTCGTTGAGGTATTGAACACGAGTGGTTTCTTTGAGTTAAGTCTTCTATTCAACATCTCTTCGTTTTAAGATTAGGAGTATATTCACTAATATACCAACTCATTTCATCAATTACAAATTTATTCTGCTCACCAAAGGCACTACCAACACCAAAAAGTAATCTATTTTCATTATCATTCCTTTGTAGTTGAAATCTAATTTTAAGACCATACAGAACTTATCATGATCACAAAATCCATATACCTTTAAGAGGAACTGCCACAGTAAAACTATTACCTGCTTTTGTATCATCATTATACATTCCTTTCCTTTGATTATATCCAGGGTCTGTGTTTGTTCCCGTTGACATATCAGGAATAAAACCTTCGACAGCCCCCTTTCCCATTCTATCACCGAATGAATATAGTGTAAATTTCATCATTTCAGATACAGCAGAGACATAATCAACCGCCTTCAACTTCTTGTGTTCCAATGTACAAACGAACACTATCAAAACATTTCCAGAAGAAATCATTTACGAGTGTTGCGTTTGTGTTATTCCCAGCCTTAGTGAATGTAAATTTACACAACAAGAAACTTTCGGATAGATTCAAATAGGTTTGTTGATTATTTATTTCAAAACTTTTTGTACCATTTGTATTCCAGTCTGTTCCAGTATATGCATTTACCTTGAAGTAATCTTCTTTTTAGTGGAGTTTGAGATAATAATAGTATCATCCAAATCATAGATACTATCAATTGCTTCCATACTTGTATTTATTTAGGAAAAAAAGATGTTAAAACTTTGAACCCTGATCCAAGTATTCGAATTATTTCTGTCGTTCTTGGGGAGACAACTGAGTTTTGCCTTTCTTAATTTCTTTATTGCTTGTAATTTATGAGATTCCTTTTGGGCATCTTTTATACTCTTTATAGCACCTGCTACATTTCCCACAGCAGAAGCAGTTGAACCAATTAGGTCTTTATGTTTAAGAATAGTTGAACCGATACCCATTAGAGTATCAATTATCCCATCTCCTCGAAATTGATGTCGACACCCCTTTGTCTCATAGGTTTATAGTATCCTCTACCAAGATACATACCTTCGCCCTTGTAGTATGGGGAAAGGAACATCCCATCCCCTGTAATTATTTTATATTTTCCCAACTCGTGTTTCCTCACAATAACCATCGTATTTATTTATTGGAAACTTCACGTAGTGAATTCTGATGGATATAACTTCTCCATTAAAAGAAATCATACGATTATCTTGGTCGGTTATCCTAAAAATTTACTCTGTGTATGGTTTTTCCTGACACAGGAGATAAACCAAATTTTTGGGTTCCATATTGAATTTATAACCAAATGGGTTGAGTATGCGCTGAATGAAAATATTGTATTTGTTTTTATTCCATCATTATAAGCACCATCAATCAAATCACAGTGAATTAATACCGGAATTTATTCCTGAGGATATTGAATGACATTATCACTGTAAAAACGTCCCATTAGTTTCAATCTTTTTTGAGGAGAAACCCAATAACTCTCTAAATGAATTATCAATTGTGAAATCAACCTTGTAGTTATTTTTAAGTTTAATCGTTGATTTTAAGTATTGTTTTGAATGTCTATGACAATATTTTTTTGGTTCATCACCCTGTTCTTTCATAAGACGAGCAATTTCGGAAGATATTTGAGAAATCTCATATGCCCCGGGTGAGACTGTTATCGTTTTGTATCCACTTCCCGGATTATAACTAAACTTGTCATTTTTATCAGTTATATTAAATTAGGTATTATAAGTTTCCATGGACAATAAAGATGCCTCATATTCTGTTGTTGTGTCAAGTTGTAGTGGGTATGGGAATGAAGATGTGTGGTCGCTTGTTTGGAAATGAAACTAAGGATTGTGCTTCTCATCTTATTTAATATAGAGATAAAATGTCTTTATATTGATGTTTATTAATTATTTTCATGTTCATCAACTGGTCTAAAATGGCTGATGCTTCATTAAAACAATTGTTATTTCCAGCCTTCTTACTGCCTAACAAACAATAACAGTCTATTAACTAATTGTGATGGGTCATTTGGAAAAAACTAACACCTGAACCAAGGATACTTAAAGCCTGAATAATGTGTTTCTCCTTCTCATTCTTCCTACTTTACCAGAAAGAATAACCCTATAATCAACAGAGTTCAGCAGATCAATATATACTTTATCATCATTATTTCTCATATCCAATGGTTTCATCAATATACTTTGATTCATCCCTCACAGTTGAACCTTGTCTTCCATCTTTTGTGAGAAGAAACATTAATCTCGGAGTTAGTTTGACAGGGGGTCGAGCAGATTCAAGAACCTTAATTCATCATTAAATATCAATACCTTTCTTGAACAAGATGAAATATTGCTGATTGTTCTGTTGGAATGAGCCCTGCTTTGGTTTTGAATCCGCTGAATATTCATTGTTTTGAAGAGCATTCACAATATAATCAGGGGTCGATTCATCTCTTCAGTTGTTTGAAATAATCCTTCATCATCATATTCTAATTCTCCTATATGCTCTAATTCTTCCTCCGTCATTGACTGAAATCTTTTAACATTTGAGCTTTCTAGGAGTATATTTTATTGTGGGAACTGTGGAAACATCTATAATTTTTTCTGGGAAGTTTTTAAAAGTGGTTTTAAAAAATTTCTCTTGTTTTCTTTCAAATGCTTCTTCACCCGTTAGTTTTTGCCTGCGTTTCTCTTTATGTCTTCCTGTTGTTTTACAACTTTTGAAACCAACTCTTGATGTTCCCTAAATCTTCTTGCTCTTTCTTTCGCATCCATTATTATTTGAAAAATATCATTTAATATCTCATCTTGTTTCACAACAATATATTTATATTTTTCAGTCGTGTGTTCATGTAATCCCCAAATTCCTTTTTACTACATAATGTAGAACAATTGTCTCTCCAAAAATTGTTTATGTCTATTGAATTTAACTTGAATAAAATAAAAGTATTAGCATTGTTTCTGATGGAACGACGAGGAAGTTGAAAGTACGATTGACTAAGATAAATACAATTACAAGAAGAAATGTCTCCCTCTTGTGTAGTAGCTGTCCATTACCGTTTGGTTTCTCTCATTAACACAATCATCAAAGATGACGAGGTTCTTTTTTGGATTTATCCAAATCTTGGGGAGACGGTATATCATCCGTATTATCACTAAGAATACAAGTTATCGGTTTTGATTTCTTTTTACATCTCTGTGTATCACAAAATAGTTGTATTATATCTTCAATGTTATAATCATTTAGGTTTTTTTGAAGTTTAAATAAAACGATTATATCTTCTTTTTGAAGTCCAGCATTAAAACCTTGTGAGAGTAGTTGATATTTGCTGGTTGAAAACTCGACTTTGTGAAAATTATTAAATTATCATAATCGAAAAAGTTTGGAGTGAGGAGCATCTTTAAAAGTAAGCAGGTTTTTCCACATCCACTTGAACCAACTATGAGGCATCTTAATGAATTTGGGAGATTTTATGATTGTTAAATTTTATCTTATTTTCCCAAATGGTAAAAAATCATTCATTTATATATTTGGAAAACAGGTTATTTAATTTATCATTGGCTTTTTTAGAACTCTGTATTTTATCCTAAGTTCAGGTTTAATTTCAAGATAATCCATATTTTATTTATGCAATATCTTGTGTTGATATTTCCCTGAAAATCACATCCATGAATAATATATAACAACAATCCTTTGAACATTTCTCTAATCGTTCAGTTCTTCCCTTGTAAGAAAGGTGTGTTATCACCCTCATACTTTACATTCATTTCTTCTAATCAATCTTGTAAGTAATTCATTTTGTTGTAAATCTAAAAGAATTATTTTCCTTTTTATATTTTTATTATCATTAATTAGAAGATGATCACAGAATATACATTGTTTATAGGCTTTTGACTCTGTGTTTAATCCCCGTCTTTCACACGCAGGACAATTCTCAAATTTGTCATATGGAGAATCAGGGAATTCAAGAGGCTCAAATCGAGTAAACTATTCATATTATAAAGTAAAACTTTACTTAAACTGAAATTCATCTTCGATATCATCTTCGATACTTTCAGAATCATCTATACTTTCATAACTATCGTTTGAACACAAACTCTCGGTATCATAACCATCGTTTGAATGCAAACTCTCGGTATCATAATCACTCTCATAATCTTCAAAATCTTCAGTTGAATATTTACTCATATTTAATTAGTAGAAAAAACATTACCATCGATATCTATATACTTTTTTCATTAACAGATTCAACTGCTACATTTTTATATTAAAAGGTAATTTTAAAATGATCCTTAACTACAATTGAACGAAATGTCATTTCACCTGATACGTTTAACATCCTTTATTTCATCAGGATTTATATCTTTGAGGTTGTTTGAAAAATACAAATTTCTCCTTGCATATACAGATGGTCTTATCTTTCTTTCTAAAGCTTCATCCAGAAGGTTTTTATTTTTGATACTTTTTCTTGTTTCATTGCTTTTTCTAGTTTTGAATTTATTGCCAAGAAGGAGAGGAGAACTTTTGTTAGAGTACTTTAATTGATGTTCTTCCAGGTAATAACTAAAAGCCCTTCCACTGAAGTAAATTGAAGAACTCATATCATTCGCCATAATTGTTTTTATCCAATAGTTTGTTATATTTATCTTTGTTCAATTTTACATCCTTGACATATTTCTCAGTATCTTTAACAAATGAAGAGATTGATTGAAACTTGTCTTTGTGTCTTAAACATTGTATTTATTAGTGAAAAAGTTGGAGGATAAAATGGTTTTAAAGTACAGATTCACCTGTAAAATGAACGAAATTTTCATCAAGAAAATTTTAGTTAAGCACAGATTCACCTGTAAAATAAATGAAATTTTCATCAAGAAAATTTTAGTTTAAGCAGAGATTCACCTGTAAAATCAACGAAATTTTCATCAAGAAAATTTAGTTTAAGCACAGATTCACCTGTAAAATAAACGAAATTTCATCAAGAAAATTTAGTTTAAGCAGAGATCACCTGTAAAATCAACAGAAATTTTCATCAAGAAAATTTAGTTTAAGCACAGATTCACCTGTAAAATAAACGAATTTTCATCAAGAAAATTTAGTTTAAGCAGAGATTCACCTGTAAAATCAACGAAATTTTCATCAAGAAAATTTTAGTTAGCACAGATCACCTGTAAAATAAACGAAATTTTCATCAATAAAATTTTAGTTTCAGCAAAGTTTTATGTATATAAATATCGGTGAATACAACGTACTGCGATGTTTGTAATCACGAATATAAACATTATAGAAAACACCTCCGAACCAACAAACCACATTAATGCTATTTCATAAAATATCTCCTCTTGAGTTGGAAAGAAAACATTGTGATATCTGCTCAAAGATGTTTTGAGAGTAGTTATAATAGACATCTTCAATCACAAAAACACAAGAAAAATGAGTTTAAAGTAAAGGGAGACTATCATATTGAAAACACTGATGGGCATTTAAAGGGCATATAAAAATAAGGATTTTTCAATTTGGAGAACCCGGTCCATCATCAATAGCTGAATCAATTGAAATAGTGAAACCTGATGTGAAAAGTTATTAAAAAGACATTAAAAGAAATGAAAAACTTTAAAGTTTTATATGGGAGTGAAAATGAATATAAAAGACAAGATGAAGAACAAACTCCTTATATGAGAACAGATCTTCATTTTATTAACATCATTTCAAGATTTTTGAATAGTGGGGTTTATGAAGAACTATCAAGACAAGAGGAGGATGTTGATAATACATTGGTAGGAAGTGGATTCAATATTAAAAAAATCATCTTTTTAGATATACACATTCTAAAATCAAACCCTCTTTAAAGTTCTTCTTATATTTGAATTACCAAAAGAAATAAAACTAAAGAAGGCAGTTGTTAATATTAAGAACAATGATAATAAATGTTTTCTCTGTCTGTTCTTGCTCACTTACATCCACAAAAATGTAATTCAGAAAGAGTAAAACAAATATGAAATATGAGAAGACTTTGGACATTAAAGATTTTAAATTCCCATGCCACTACAGATATTTCCTAAATTTGAGAAAAAGAATAATCTTTCTATTATGTATATGATTAACGGATACAAACAAAGTTCAAATATTAAAAATTTACAACAACTATAAAAATGAAGAAACACACATTGATCTTTTATTATTTTAGTGTGGAAAGAATTACATTACACTACATCAATAATTTATCAAGATTAATCTCTTCTCAGGTATTCAGAACAGCAAAAAAATATATCCTTGTAAGCGATGTCTTAATTCATTTCATACAAAAGAACGATTAGAACACATTCAAAATATGTAGTAATCATAAATCAGCTGTAATTACAATGCCTTAAACCTGGTGAAAGATTTCTTTTGAAGATTATAATAAATCTATGATGCACCCATTTGTGATATACGCTGATTTTGAGTGTATCCTTAAAAAGATAAATACTTGCTTCTCCTAATCCAAAGAATCATATACAAATAAATATCAAAAAATATTCCTTGTGCTTCTGTTATTATATCAAATCATCTGTTGGAGAAAAACTATAATAAACTTGAACATTATCGTGGAAAAAATGCTTCACAAGAGTTTGTAAAACGATTAGAAAAGGATTGTATAAGACTAACTAAATTAATGAAGAAACAAATGAACCGATGAAATTAACCAAAGAAGAAAATTTAGAATTTTAGAAAGAACAATATCTGTCATATTTTGAGGGAGGAAATTGAGAGTCTAAAGTTAGGGATCATTGTCATCTCTTACTGGTAAATATAGATCGAGGTCCCGCTCATCCTGTTGTAATCTTAATTATAAATACTTCTTTTTATTCCAGTCTTTCTTCACAACAGCGCCAACTATGATACACATCTATTTATAAATGAACTTTCAAAACACCAGGGAATATTTCTGCCATAACAAACACAAGTCAAAAGTATAATTTCATTTTGCAAAAAATGATATTCACAAACCTATAACTCGTATTAGGTTTCTAGATTCTTACAAGTTTATGGGAACACCACTAGCCAACCTAGCATCAAAATTCTAAGCTCCACAGGCTCTTTTCCAAATCTTAATTCATTCTTTCCAAAAGAGGAAATTCTAACTAAAGAGGAAATTCAGATTAAAGAGAGAATTCAAAGTAAAGAGGAAATTCTAATTAATGAGGAAATTAATGAAGAAATTCTTACTGAAGAATGAAATCTTAATTGTTAAGAAAATTCAAAACAATGAATGAAATTCAACTAAAGAGGAAATTCTGATTATAGATGAATTCTGGTTAAAGAGGGATTCTAACTCGAGAGGAAATTCAAACAAGGAATGAAATTCAAAGTAAAAGAAATTCTTAAAGGAAGGGAATTTATCCTTATGATTATATGAATTCATTTATGAGATTTTAAAGAACACAACTTCCTTCAAAAGAAAGTTTCTATAATAACCTTTATTGAAGAAAGATAAGTGATAAGGATATAAACACGCAAAAGAAATTTGGAAAATATTTAAGATAAAGAACCTTGGAGAATATCATGATTTGTATCTAAAAACAGATGTTTTATTGTTAGCTGATGTGTTTGAAGCATTTAGATCACTCTGTCATAATAAAAATTGTTATGGATTAGATCCTGCCCACTATTTCACAGCTCCTGGTTTAGCTTGGAGTGCAATGTTGAAAATGACAAAACAAGATATTGATTTAATCAGTGATGTAGATATGCTTTTGATGATTGAGAAGTCTAAGAAGGTGGAATATCACAAGTATGTTCAAAAAGATATGCTAAAGCAATTAATAAATATCTTCCAAAATTATAAGAGTGAAAAAGATAGTAATTATTTGATGTATTTTTGATGCTAATAATTTGTATGGATGGGCAATGTCTCAATCTCTGCCTTATGGTAAATTAGAGTGGGTGGGAAGAAAAGGATTATGAAAAGGCTTTGATGAATATTGTTATTTCTTCTCAAGAGGAATTGAATGAGGAGGAAGAAGGTTATTATTTTGAAGTTGATTTGAAGTACCAAGTAATCTTCATAATAAGCATAAAGATCTTCCTTTTGCATGTGAGAAAGAAACCCCAAAGAAAGAATGGTTAAGTGATTATCATAAAAGTTTTAATATTAAAGGAAAATCAACAGAAAAGTTATTAACAACATTTTATGATAAAGAGGGATATGTTTTGCATCAAAGGAACTTGAGACAATATTTATCTGCTGGGTTGAGAGTAGCTAAAATTCATAGAGTTTTAAAATTTAAACAAAGTCCTTGGATGAAAAAGTATATTAAATTCAATACAGATATGAGAGCAAATACAAAAGTAAAAATTTGAAAGAGGACTTTTATTAATTAATGAATAATTGCTGTATTTGGAAAGACTATGGAAAATGTTAGAAACAGGCAAAACATTAGATTCGCAACATCTTTGGAAAGAAGCTTCTAGATTGATAAATAACCAAGTTTTGAAGAGAGAAGGTTTTTTCAGAGAACTTTTTCTGCTATTCATATGAAAAAGGAAAGTATTGTAATGGATAAACCAATTTATATTGGAACAGCAGTTCTTGATTTATCAAAGATTATTGATTATGATTATTGTTATAATGGCTTAAAGAAAGGAGTATGGTGAAAATGTTTCATTGTTGTATATGGACACTTGATAGTTTTTATCCTAGATATAAAAACTGATGATGTTTATAAAGATATGAAGAAAAATATTGGAGTATATGATACAAGTAATTTTAGTAAGAAGAGCGAGTTATTTTCCAAAAAGAATGAAAAGGTTATTGGTAAGTTTAAGGATGAGTTGGGTGGAAAAGTAATGAGTGAGTTTATTGGATTGAGAGCAAATGGCATATGCTTATAAGTATGGTGATCAGGATCAGATTGATAAAAGGTTAAAGGGAATAAAGAAATATGTAATAAAGAAATCAATAACTTTTAGAAATTATTATAATTGTTTTGATGATAAGAAAGAAGAATATAGGAAAATGAATACAATAAGAAGTTTAAACATACAATATATAGTGAAGAAGTAAAATAAAAAGCATTAGGAGCCTTTGATGATAAGAGATTTATTTTAGATAATGGAATAGATTGTGTTCCATATGGATATTTGTATGAAAGAGTTGTATAGAATAGATTGTGTTCCATATGGACACAAGTTTTAACAATGGGAAGATGGGTTAGGGTTTTTTAAGGGCTACCGCCACCGTTTTTTCACAATATATAAATGGTTAAACCAAGTATTAATCAAACTAAAGAGTGGAGAAAATCTCAGTCTTGTATATAAATGGAAAACATAATGAATGTGAAAAATATCAAATTAAGTCTTATTGAAAAAAAATACGAAAACAAAGGTAAAATAAAACAAATAAGCGAATCAATTTAAAAACTAGTAAGTTAGAGGATGTAAAGAAAAAAATAAATATCCTTCAATGGACTGAAAACTTCGATGGTTATCAATTGAACAATGGAAAAACAATTTACTATAATCTCAAAATGATTGTGGCTCAGGAGGTTGGTCAGATGAGATCATTAAGAGAAGTATATCATTTCGTAATGGCACAAAAGGGGTATCTTGAAAATATATAAGATTCAAATGTTTTGTTTTTAAATATTTTAGATGGGGATTATTGTACAAAGAAAATTAAACTATTGAAGGAATATTGAGAATGAACAAATGTTTATAGGTTCAACGAGTGAGCTAAACAAAAAACATTGGTTATTTGAAAATGAGTGTCCCTAGGCTTACAGGTTTCAGATATCTCTTCAGAATCACCTTGAACAAACCACATTACTACGTGCTACTTGAACCAATCTATCTTGTCGCATTGGTTATTTGAATAGAATGCCCCTAGTTAAAAGGGGAGACAAACAAATATACCTTGGGATAAAAAAAGGGGTGTAATTTTAGGGGAAAAAAAGAATCGCTGAAATCG
>CM068964.1:84303768-84331736 GCA_035128595.1 Eptatretus atami
CGAGAGAGATTGAATTACATTTTTGTGGATGTAGTGAGCATAGAACAGACACAGAGAAACATTTATTATGCATTGTTCTTAATATTAACAACTGCCTTCTTAGTTTTATTTCTTTTGGTAATTTCATATAAGAAGAAGCTTTAAAGAGGGTTTGATTTTTAGAATGTGTATATCTAAAAAGATGATTTTTTTAATATTGAATTCCACTTCTACCATGTATTATCAACATCCTCCTTTGTCTTGATAGTTCTTCATAAACCCCACTATTCAAAAAATCTTGAATGATGTTATAAAAATGAGATTTGCTGTTCTATATAGGAGTTTGTTTCTTTCATCTTGTTTTCATATTCCATTTTCAACTCCCATATAAACTTAAAAGTTTCATTTCTTTTAATTGTCTTTTTAATAACTTTTCAACATTCAGGTTTATATTTCACTATTAGTGGATCGTGGAGTTTCTCCAAATTGAAAAAATCCTTATTTTATATGCCTTTAAAATGCCCCATCAGTGTTTTCAATATGATAGTCTCCCTTACTTTAAACTCATTTTCTTGTGTTTTTTGTGATTGAAGATGTCTATTATAACTACTCTTCAAAACATCCTTTGAGCAGATATCACAATGTTCTTTCCAACTCAAGAGGAGATATTTTATGAAATAGATTAAATGTGTGTTTGTTGGTTCGGAGGTGTTTTCTATAATGTTTATATTCGGTGATTACAAACATCGCAGTACGTTGTATCACCATATTTATTATAATAAAACTTTGCTGAAACTAAATTTCTTGATGAAAATTTCGTTTATTTTACAGGTGAATCTGTGCTTAAACTAAAATTTTCTATGATGAAAATTTCGTTGATTTTACAGTGAATCTCTGCTTAAACTAAAATTTTTCTTGATGAAAATTTCGTTTATTTACAGGTGAATCTGTGCTTAAACATAAAATTTTTCTTGATGAAATTTCGTTGATTTTACAGGTGAATCTCTGCTTAAACTAAAATTTCTTGATGAATTTCGTTTATTTTACAGGTGAATCTGTGCTTAAACTAAAATTTTCTTGATGAAAATTTTGTTGATTTTACAGGTGAATCTCGGCTTAAACTAAAATTTTCTTGATGAAATTTTCATTTATTTTACTAGGTGAATCTGTGCTTAAACTAAATTTTTCTTGATGAAAATTTCGTTCATTTTACAGGTGAATCTGTACTTAAACTATTTTATCCTCCAACTTTTTCACTTAATAAATACAATGTTTCAAGACACAAAGACAAGTTTCAATCAATCTCTTCATTTGTTAAAGATACTGAGAAATATGTCAAGGATGTAAAATTGAACAAAGATAAATATAACAACTATTGGATAAAAACAATTATGGCGAATGATATGAGTTCTTCAATTTACTTCAGTGGAAGGGCTTTTAGTATACACCTGGAAGAACATATTAAAGTAGCTCTAACAAAAGTTTCTCCTCTCCTTCTGGCAATAATTCAAAACATAGAAAAAGCATGAAACAAGAAAAAGTATCAAAAATAAAAACTTCTGGATGAAGCTTTAGAAAGAAAAGATAAGACCATCTGTAATATGCAAGGAGAAATTTGTATTTTTTTAACAACCTCAAAGATATAAATCCTATGAAATAAAGGATGTTAAACGATCATCAGGGTGAATGAACATTTCGTTCAATTGTAGTTAAGGATCATTTAAAATTACCTTTAATATAAAAAATGTAGCAGTTGAATCTGTTAATGAAAAATAAAGGTTATAATAGATATCGATGGTAATGTTTTTCTACAAATTAAATATGAGTAAATATTCAACTGAAGATTTTGAAGATTATGAGAGTGATTATGATACCGAGAGTTTGCATTCAAACGATGGTTATGATACCGAGAGTTTGTGTTCAACGATAGTTATGAAAGTATAGATGATTCTGAAAGTATCGAAGATGATATCGAAGATTGAATTTCAGTTTAAGTAAAGTTTACTTTATAAATATGAATAGTTTACCTCGAATTTTGAGCCTCTTGAATTCCCTGATTCTCCATATGACAAATTTGATGATTGTCCTGCGTGTGAAAGACGGGGATTAAACACAGAGTCAAAAAGCCTATAACAATGTATATTCTGTGATCATCTTCTAATTAATGATATAAAAAATATAAAAGGAAAATAATTCTTTAGATTACACGCAAAAATGAATTACTTTACAAAGATTGATTAGAGAAATGAATGTAAGTAATGAGGGTGATAACACACCTTTCCTTACAAGGGAAGAAACTGAACGTATTAGAGAAATGTTCAAAGGATTGTTGTTATTATATATTCATGGATGTTATGATTTTCAGGGAAATATCAACACAAGATATTGCATAAATAAAATAATGGATTATCTTCAAATTAAACCTGAACTTAAGGATAAAATACAGAGTTTCTAAAAAAGCCAATGATAAATTAAATAACCTGTTTTCCAAATATATAAATGAATGATTTTTTACGCCATTTGGAAAATAAGATAAAATTTAACAATCATAAAAATCTCCCAAATTCATTAAGATGCCTCATAGTTGGGTTCAAGTGGATGTGGAAAAACCTGCTTACTTTTAAAGATGCTCCTCACTGCCAAACTTTTTCGATTATGATAATTTTAATAATTTCACAAAGTCGAGTTTTCAACCAGAATATCAACTACTCTCACAGGTTTTAATGCTGGACTTCAAAAAGAAGATATAATCGGTTTATTTAAACTTCAAAAAAACCTAAATGATTATAACATTGAAGATATAATACAACTATTTTGTGATACACAGAGATGTAAAAAGAAATCAAAACCGATAGAACTCTTGTATTCTTAGTGATAATACGGATGATATACCGTCTCCGCCAAGATTTGGATAAATCCAAAAGAACCTCGTCATCTTGATGATTGATGTTAATGAGAGAAACCAAACGGTAAATGGTCAGCTACTACACAAGAGGGAGATTCTTCTTGTAATTGTATTTATCTTAGTCAATCGTACTTTCAACTTCTCGTCGTTCCATCAGAAACAATGCTAATACTTTTATTTTTTATTCAAGTTAAATTCAATAGACATAAACAATTTTTGGAGAGACAATTGTTCTACATTATGTAGTAAAAGGAATTTGGGGGATTACAATGAACACACGACTGAAAAAATATAAATATATTGTTGTGAAACAAGATGAGATAGTTAAATGATATTTTTCAATAAAGAAATGGATGCGAGAAAGAGCAAGAAGATTTTAGGGAACATCAAGAGTTGGTTTCAAAAGTTTGTAAAACAACAGGAAGACATAAAGAAGAAACGCAGGCAAACTAACGGGTGAGAAGCATTTGAAGAAAACAAGAGAATTTTTTTAAACCACTTTAAAAACTTCCCAAGAAAAAATTATAGATGTTTCCACAGTTCCACATAAAATATACTCCTAGAAAGCTCCAAATGTTAAAAGATTTCAGTCAAATGACGGAGGAAGAATTAGAGCAATATAGGTCAGAATTAGAATATGATGATGAAGGATTATTTCAACAACTGGAAGAGATGAATCGACCCCGTGATTATATTGTGATGCTCTTCAAAACAATGAATATTCAGCGGATTCAAAAACCAAAGCAGGGCTCATTCCAACAGAACAATCAGCAATATTTCATCTTGTTCAAGAAAAAGTATTGATATTTAATGATGAATTAAGGTTCTTGATTCTGCTCGACCCCTTCAACTAACTCCGAGATTAATGTTTTCTCACAAAAGATGGAAGACAAGGTTCAACTGTGAGGGATGAATCAAAGTATATTGATAAACCATTGGATATGAGAAATTAATGATGATAAAGTATATATTGATCTGCTGAACTCTGTTGATTATAGGGTTATTCTTTCTGGTAAAAGTAGGAAGAAATGAGAAGGAGAAACACATTATTCAGGCTTTAAGTATCCTTGGTTCAGGTGTTAGTTTTCTTCAAATGACCCATCACAATTAGTTAATAGCTGTTTATTGTTGTTAGGCAGTAAGAAGGCTGGGAAATAACAATTGTTTTAATGAAGCATCAGCCATTTTAGACCAGTTGATGAACATGAAAATAATTAATAAACATCATATAAAGAACATTTTATCTATATTAAATAAGATGAGAAGCACAATCCTTAGTTTCAATTTCACAACAAGCGACCAGCACATCTTCATTCCCATACCCACTACAACTTGACACAACAACAGAATATGAGGCATCTTTATTGTCCATGAAACTTATAATACTTATTTAATATAACTGATAAAAATGACAAGTTTAGTTATAATCCGGGAAGTGGATACAAAACGATAACAGTCTACCCGGGCATATGAGATTTCTCAAATTCTTTCCGAAATTGCTCGTCTATGAAAGAACAGGGGTGATGAACCAAAAATATTGTCATAGACATTCAAAACATACTTCAAAATTCACGATAAACTTAAAAATAACTACACAGGTTGATTTCAAATTGATAATTCATTTAGAGAGTTATTGGGGTTTCTCCTCAAAAAAGATTGAAACTAATGGGACGTTTTACAGTGATAATGTCATTCAAATATCCTCAGGATAAATTCGGTATTATTACTGTGATTTGATTGATGGTGTTATAATGATGGAATAAAAACAAATACAATATTTTCATTCAGCGCATACTCAACCCCAATTGGTTATAAATTCAATATGGAACCCAAAAATTTGGTTTATCTCCCTGTGTCAGGAAAAACCATACACAGAGTAAATTTTAGGATAACCGACCAAGATAATCGTATGATTTCTTTAATGGAGAAGTTATATCCATTCAGAATTCACCTACGTGAAGTTTCCAATAAATAAATACGATGGTTATTGTGAGGAAACACGAGTTGGGAAAATATAAAATAATTACAGGGGATGGGATGTTCTTTCCCATACTACAAGGGCGAAGGTATGTATCTTGGTAGAGGAATACTATAAACCTATGAGACAAAGGGGTGTCGGACATCAATTTCGAGGAGATGGGATAATTGATACTCTAATGGGTATCGGTTCAACTATTCTTAAACATAAAGACCTAATTGGTTCAACTGCTTCTGCTGTGGGAAATGTAGCAGGTGCTATATAAGAGTATAAAAGATGCCCAAAGGATCTCATAAATTACAAGCAATAAAAGAAATTAAGAAAGGCAAAACTCGTTGTCTCCCCAAGAACGACAGAAAATAATTTCGAATACTTGGATCAGGGTTTCAAAGTTTTAACATCTTTTTTCCTAAATAAATACAAGTATGGAAGCAATTGATAGTATCTATGATTTGGATGATACTATTATTATCTCAAACTCCACTAAAAAAGAAGATTACTTCAAGGTAAATGCAATAACTGGAACAGACTGGAAATACAAATGGTACAAAAAGTTTTGAAATAAATAATCAACAAACTATTTGAATCTATCCGAAAGTTTCTTGTTGTGTAAATTTACATTCACTAAGGCTGGGAATAACACAAACGCCACACTCGTAAATGATTTCTTCTGGAAAATGTTTGATAGTGTTCGTTTGTACATTGAACACAAGAAGTTGAAGGCGGTTGATTTATGTCTCTGCTGTATCTGAAATGATGAAATTTACACTATATTCATTCGGTGATAGAATGGGAAAGGGGGCTGTCGAAGGTTTTATTCCTGATATGTCAACGGGAACAAACACAGACCCTGGATATAATCAAAGAAAGGAATGTATAATGATGATACAAAAAGCAGGTAATAGTTTTTACTGTGGCAGTTCCTTTAAAGGTATATTTGGATTTTGTGATCATGATAAAGTTCTGTATGGTCTTAAAATTAGATTTCAACTACAAAGGAATGATAATGAAAATAGATTACTTTTTGGTGTTGGTAGTGCCTTTGGTGAGCAGAATAAATTTGTAATTGATGAAATGAGTTGGTATATTAGTGAATATACTCCTAATCTTAAAACAGAAGAGATGTTGAATAGAAGACTTAACTCAAAGAAACCACTCGGTGTATCATACCTCAAACGAAGATGCAACACGTTAAACTCAACCACCACTTACACGTGGAATTTGGGTGTTCTGGAAGGAAAGCCACGATATCTGTGGATCATTTTTAAAAAGCCAGATGGTGATACTGGTGACTGATAAGAATAATGCATTGAGTGATAATGCTAAGGTGAAACAACTTCGCGTTTCTCTAGATGGAACATTTTATCACGAGATAGATTGGAAAATTAATTGGAAAAAAAATGATTTTGCTGAAGCATACAAGTCTTACCAAAAGGTGTGTGAAAGTAATGGAAATAAAGAACCTATTTTGGATATGACAGCATTTAAAAGTTTGTATACAATCTATGCGTTTGACCTGAGCGCTCAAAGGAAACTATAAGTCTAATCGAGTGAATACTTCCCTATACATTGAAAGAGGAGAGAGTGAAGAAGTTGATACATATTGTTTGCTTTTGGAAAGAAACAGAATTACAGATTAATACAGATAATGGTGTTATGATTAGTCTCACTTAATTTTTTGTTAAAATAAATGAGTGGCAAAAGTACCAACTGGGGTATATGTTAATCAAATCAATCTTCATAAACTATCATCTTGTGTTCAAAATCAAAAGCCTTGTACGATTAACGTTAATACAATTCAGAGAAAAGGAGCAGTAAGATTGATGTTTTTGCTCACAAGAGAACAGGTTAAAATCTTGAACGATACTGGCTCACTTAAAATTAAAATGACAAAACCAATGTTGAAAAAATATTCAATAAGAGAACGAGTGGAGGATTTCTCCCATTTCTAATTCCTTTATTTGCTGGTTTAAGTGCGGTTGGAGCATTGACGGGTGGTATTTCAACAGCGGTGAAAACTGCCAATGAAAGGAAGGCTCAACTCCAGGCTCAAAAAGAATTGGAAAGACATAACAAAGAGTTGGAGAAACAAATTAGTGGAAGTGGTGTAATTGTAGATTTGCTGAAAAAACTTGAAGGTCTGCCTGATAAAGCGAGATTGTTAGTTGGAGATATGCTTTCTTCTTCGCACAAGCAGGTGTAAAATTAACTAAAAGGGGTAATGGATTATATCTTTCTAATAAATAAATGAGCATTGATGAGTGGTTTAAAGAATTTGGAAAGAATAAAACATCAAATTTACAACTTGTCAAATATTGTAAGAAATTAAAAATTCATAATGTGGTTATTTGTATGAGAGATGAATTAACAAATGTGCCGAAACATACAAAGAATATTATTATGAACTTAGGAGATATTAATGGGAACGGTTCTCATTGGGTTTGTATTTTAATAGTCAAGACAAATATTATTTTGATAGTTTTGGTCTTCCACCACCTGTTGAAGTTATAAAATTCTTACAGAATGGTGTTTATCAAACATTTCAAGTCCAAGAATTAAATTCTAAGTGTTGTGGTCAATTATGTCTATATGTGTTATTTCAACTCAACAAAAATAAAAATTTTTATGATATTATTTTTAATCTAATATAAATGACTTATGTTGGTAAAGATGGTTCTATCTTTGGTGTATCTCAAGAACTGGATATTGATTTATCAAATTATTACACAAAGGCACAGACTGAACGACATAAATATAATATAACCAAAAATATTAACATGAAAAATGCTTATAAATTAAAAATTATCCAAGCCCGACTGACGCGAATGACTTGGTGAGATTAAGCGATTTATCACAATATATATCCTTAAATAAAACGGCCGTGTATTCCAAAGATACAGAAGTGTTGATATTATCTCCAGGTCATACAGAATTCACAGTTGAATTAAAATAAATTTTTATAAAGAAGGGCGTATCATTTGTATGAGAATAGAACAATGGGGGTATGATATGAATGATTTAGGGTATAATTGGTCATTTAAAATTAACCTCGAAGACTGGAACAATTAAATCAGTCTCGTAAGGAAGAATATTATCCACTTGGTATCGAGAATGAGTTTTGTTGGTCCACGATTAGTAAACAACAAATAAAAAGAATTTAATAAGGGTAAATATAATAATGGTTTTGCTCTTGTTTATATCATGAAAACAGAAAAAACAGGATTATATGTAATAAGTAGGGAAATACAAAATGATTTAACTATGGGAAGATGGGGAGGTGTTTCGTGTCAAATATTATTCTAACATATATTTCTAATACATAAATGACGGCAAGAAGGCTTCAAGAAAATTATCATTTCTGTGTCCAAGCATACCTTCAAGAAAAGGGTATTCGGTATTTTAATAAATATGTTCTACAACATAAGAATGATGTATTTTCAATAAAAGATTGGCTTTATGCTGATGTTGATAAACCGACAACTTTGGAATTAACTAAAATGTTAAATATGAAAAATTATAAAGTTAAGAAAAAGTAAGGCTCTTTTAGAAATTCAAAGAAATTTTATTGGTTTCCTGTTGTAAAAAAAATTATTTTGGATACAGGAATAACAAGAAATCCTGATGAATATATGTATGATATTCTATGGGGTGTAAGTGGTTCAAGGATAGTAAGGGACGAGGAAGGAGTTGAAGAGAGAGAAGAGGAGGAAAAGGAGAAGAGAGAGAAGGAGGAAAGAGAGAAGAAAGAGAAGGAGGAGAGGGAGAATAGAGAGAAGAGAGAGAGGGAGGAAAGGAGAAGAGAGAGAAGAGAGAGAGGGAGGAAAGAGAGAAGAGAGAGAGGGAGGAGAGGGAGGAAAGAGAGAGAATGAATAAATATCAAAATATGGAAACCAGTGAGATTAAAAAAAGATTAGGGGTATTAAAGAAAATAACTCAACCCACCGAGGAGGAAAACAAAGAATTGACAAGTCTTTTTGCAATACTTTCGACAAGACTATTGACATCGTTTTCAGGGAGAGGATATTGATGTTAATTCAAGTTTTTAATTTTTTTTTTTCTTAAATAAATGCAGGAGAGAGTGAAGGCATTTCTAAGGATTCTTTATGTTTTAAAAATTAAGATTCAAATGTGCATGTTGGAAACTAAAAAGGTTTTTGCACTCTGTAGGAATTTTTCTCATAAATAAATGAGTTATTGTCTCAAATGTAAAAAGAAAACTAATACTAAAATATTTCATATATTAAAAGTAAAAATAACAGGGTTATACAAAAAGGTATATGTTCGGTGTGTGGTTCAAAAAAAAATCAATTTATCTCCAAACACAAACTCGGAGGAGATATACAAAAGTTTTTATCAGGAAGTAAATTTACAACGACTGGAATACCGGGGGAATTACATCTACCAGGGTTCTTTCTGTGGTCCAGGCACAAACTTGGATAAAAGATTAGATGAGGCAGACAATCCTAAACCATGGAGTAAACCTATCAATAGGGTTGATGAAGTGTGCATGAGGCACGATATATTGATTATGGGAATACCACAACTTTAGAAGAAAAGCATGAAGCCGATAGAGAAATGTTGTATAATTTGTCTCTGATACAAAATCCAACCTTGAGAGAAAAAGTTGATCGGTTCATCGTGAAGAAGATGATCAGTGCTAAATTGAAACTTGGACTTGGAAATTCAAAAAACGTATAGGCTCTAATGATGTCATTAAGACTGAAGAGCAATTAGCTGATGAATTACATAAACCAATTATCACAAAGTTTCAGAGAAGGAAAGTTTATTCCAAGGAAGTTGATTATATCTGTCTGCTGATTTGATTGAACTCAATAATGATAAGGGGTACAAGTATGCTTTAACCGTTATTGATTTGAGGAGTAGATACGCCTGGGTTGCCCTTTAAAAACAAAACAGGTAATACTCTTATGTTAGCCTTTCAACAGATATTTAATAAAAGTAAGAGAAAACCTAAAAAATTGTGGACTGATGAGGGTAGAGAGTTTTATAACAAGACATTTATGAATTTTCTAAAAAATAACAGTATTACATTATAACAGTACCTTTAATGAAGGGAAGGCGGTTGTTGTTGAACGATTTAATCGTACCTTAAAAGAGAGACTATATAAAAATTCACACAACTCGGTTCACAACAATGGTATTCTTTATTCAGGATATTGTGGATAAGTATAATAACACGATTCATACGTCAACAAATATGAAACCATCAGAAACATTTACAAAATTAAATATGAAAAGAGATTAATGTCAGAAAACCTAAGTTCAAAGTTGGTGATATCGTAAGAATATACAGGTGGAAATCTCATTTTGAAAAAGGTTTTCGTAAACGATGGACTAACGAACTTTTTAAAATTGTTGATGTAATAGATACGGTTCCTTGGACTTATAAGATATATGATTTGGAAGGGGAAGAGATTTTAGGTTCATTTTATTCACAGGAATTACAAAAGACAAAACTAAGCAGATAATACCCATGGGAGCAATGGGTTGCCCCTTCACTCCCTCCTACTAACACCTTTGTGGACACTAGAGGGCCAAGTCCGAGGTGTATAACAGTATATAATGTGTGTCAAGGGGGGACGTTCTTAGATCTGTGAACCCCAAACACAGAATCCTCAACTGAATCGTCAAGGCTTAACATTTGTTTGTTGATGTGTGTGTGTGTGTGTGCGTGTGTGTGCGTATGTATGTATGTGTGCGTGTGTGTGTGTGCGTGTGTGTGTGTGTGTATGCGTGTGTGTATGCGTGTGTGTGCGTGTGTGGTGTGTGTGCATGCGTGTGTGTGTGTGTGTGTGTGCGTGTGTGCGCGTGTGGTGCGTATGTATATATGTGTGTGTGCGTGTGTGGTGTGCGTGTGTGGTGTGCGTGTGTGCGTTGTGCGTGTGTGTATGCGTGTGTATGCGTGTGTGTGCGCGTTGTGGTGTGCGTCGTGTCTGTGTGTTGTTGTGCAATGGGAGCAATGGGTTGGCGCTTACATCCCCTGCTATACACCATTGTGGACACTCGAGGGCCAAGTCCGAGATGTATAACAGTATATAATGTGTGTGCAATGGGAGCAATGGGTTGGCGCTTCACTCCCTCCTGCTATACACCATTGTGGACACTCGAGGGCCAAGTCCGAGATGTATAACAGTATATAATGTGTGTGCAATGGGAGCAATGGGTTGGCGCTTCACTCCCTCCTGCTATACACCATTGTGGACACTCGAGGGCCAAGTCCGAGATGTATAACAGTATATAATGTTGTGTGCAATGGGGCAATGGCGTTGGCGTTCACTCCTCCTGCATACCATTGTGGACACTCGAGGGCCAAGTCCGAGGTGTATAACAGAATATATGTGTCAAGGGGGACGTTCTTAGATCTGTGAACCCCAAACACAGAATCCTCAACTGAATAGTCAGGCTTAACTTTGTTTGTTGATTGTGTGTGTGTGTGTGTCGGTGTGCGTGTGCTGTGTGGCGTGTGCGTGTGTGCTGCGTGTGTGTGTTGCGTGTGCGTGTTGTTGTGGTGTGTGTGCGTGTGTGTGACGTGTCGTGATGTGGTGTAGTTGTGTTTGCTGTGTGTGTGTGTTTGTTTGTAGTTCGTGTGTGTGATGACGGTGTGTTATCGCATGTTGCTGTGCGTCGTGTCGTGTGTTGTGTATTGCACCTGTTTGTAGTTGTGCGTGTTTTGTGGTGTTGCTTTTTGTGTATGTTTGTAGTGGTAGTGCGTTGTGCGTGTATGTGCTGTGTGGTTGGTTGTGTGTCACTAACAAACACCTCAATATTCAATAATCTTCACCCCAACTCAACTTCCTCCCCCAACAACAATGTCATATTTTTCAAATGAGATTTCCACCTAGCTAATTAATTTAATTTAAACGATTTTTTATTTTTCTCTTCTTCCAATTACATGTCTTTAAGGCTTCAGGTTTGTGACTGCAAGAAGGGAGATAAGTTCTGCAAGCTTTCTTCAGACTTCTCGTTGATCTTGTCTCGTCCTGAACACATTCGCATTCCAACAAAGAATACTACAATCGTATATCGATTTGTATAGATATTCTTCCAAAGAGTATAAAGTTTCAAGTTAGCAATAATCCAATTGTCAGTCTACCAAGGATATATTTTCTGACATAATCTTTTTCATATTTAAATTTAAGTAATGTTTTCTCGATGTTTAATTGACTATAGTGGCTTCACTAAGGACTCCGTTCATTTGGGTCTTGGTCGCTCATGATGTTCTGTCAACGACCTAAGCTAATCAGTTCACTCCAAGTTGTGGCAAACTCGGTATTTTAGATAGCATTTCAGAAAATTTCAAAGTAGAGGAAAAATAATAATGTATTAATTAAGTATTTAATTATTAAATGAGTCGATGCTTAAAAGGAACTGAAAATAGGAAAATAAAAATCTTACCTCAACAGATAAGAGTTTGAATCCAATTCTTCAACTTGAAGTTAGTTCCATACAAATATTCGAACTGCAAACAAGCTCATCCCATTCAAGCCTAGCTCGTTCTGTGGTCTTGGTCACTCATGATATCACCAACGTATAACTCTTTGTTGGGTCATCAAGATCAGCTTGTTCTGTGGGTCTTGGTCGCTCATGAGGTCTTCAACCAAGCCAACAATTTCGCCCCAAGTTGTGGCAAAATCGGTATTTTGATATTGCATTTCAGATACAATTTCCTGTGAGAGAAAATAATATGTATTAATTAAGTTATTTAATTATTAAATGAGTCGATGTTTAAAAGGAACTGAAAATAGGAAAATAAATCTTACCTCAACAGATAATAGGTTTGAATCCAGTACATCAAGTTGTAGGTTTAGTTCCATACAAATAGTCGATATCCAAGGAACCCCAAAGTCATCCCACTCAAGATCTAGCTCGTTCTGTGGGTCTTTGTCGCTCATGAGGTCTCCAACGTATAACTCTTTGGTTGGGTCATCAGGACAACTCGTTCTGTGGGTCTGGTCGCTCATAAGGTCTTCAACCAAGCCAACAATTTCGCCCCAAGTTGTGGCAAAATCGGTATTTTGATATTGCATTTCAGATACAATTTCCTGTGAGAGAAAATAATAATGTATTAATTAAGTTATTTAATTATTAAATGAGTCGATGTTTAAAAGGAACTGAAAATAGGAAAATAAAAATCTTACCTCAACAGATAATAGGTTTGAATCCAATTCATCAGCTTGAAAGTTTAGTTCCATACAAATAGTCGATATCCAAGGAACCCCAAAGTCATCCCACTCAAGTCTAGCTCGTTCTGTGGGTCTTGGTCGCTCATGAGGTCTCCAACGTATAACTCTTTGGTTGGGTCATCAAGACGAGCTCGTTCTGTGGGTCTTGGTCGCTCATAAGGTCTTCAACCAAGCCAACAATTTCGCCCCAAGTTGTGGCAAAATCGGTATTTTGATATTGCATTTCAGATACAATTCCTGTGAGAGAAAATAATAATGTATTAATTAAGTTATTTAATTATTAAATGAGTCGATGTTTAAAAGGAACTGAAAATAGGAAAATAAAAATCTTACCTCAACAGATAATAGGTTTGAATCCAGTACATCAAGTTGTAAGTTTAGTTCCATACAAATATTCGAACTGCAAACAAGCTCATGCACTGAAGGACAGTACAGCACACCATTGCCAGCAAAGAAATGTTTAAATGGAGCCTGGGCTCGAGACCTTGATCGCAGAATAGTTCCTGTTTTTTTCACAGCATGACTGTGCAAAAACAGTTCCTCATTTTTACGGAAAGGCCGTGTGGAAAAACCTTCCTCATTTTCACGGCACGGACTGAAACTTCGATGGTTATCAATTGAACAATGGAAAAACAATTTACTATAATCTCAAAATGATATGCAACTCAGGAGGTGGTCAGATGAGATCATTAAGAGAAGTATATCATTTCATAATGGCACAAAAGGGGTATCTTGAAAAATATAAAGATTCAAATGTTTTGTTTTTAAATATTTTAGATGGGGATTATTGTACAAAGAAAATTAAACTATTGAAGGAATATGAGAATGAACAAATGTTTATAGGTTCAATGAGTGAGCTAAAAAAATACATTGGTTATTTGAAAATGAGTGTCCCTAGGCTTACAGGTTTCAGATATCTCTTCAGAATCACCTTGAACAAACCACATTACTACGTTGCTACTTGAACCAATCTTTATCTTGTCGCATTGTTTATTTGAATAGAATGCCCCTAGGTTAAAAGGGGAGACAAACAAATATACCTTGGGATAAAAAGGGGGTGTAATTTTAGGGGAAAAAAAATGTGAATCGCTGAAAATCCCCCATTCATTTACATGGGGAAAAGTGAGCCAGAATCAGTATATCCACCCTACTAACCTCAGGTCAGGTCAGCTATGGTAGCATGCCCCGGAGCAGCACGTCGCTGCGTCTACTTTTCGCCGGTACTCCAGGGGCCTCCGTCTGGCCATCCCCAGGCAGATGCCTGGCCCATCCCCATCTCTTTGAAATGCCGATCAACCTGCTGCAACCATGAGATGTGACAATATTACTTTAAAAATAGAAAGAATTTTTTTTTAATTATAATAATAATAATAACATAAATAAGTATTAACAAGAACATAAAATGTGTACAAACATAAATAAAAAGAATTATTGCTATCACTCCTACTCTGCTCCTACACTTCTTGCATGGCAGCAGTGGGAGGAGGCTCATCCTGCTGCAAATTGAAGGCGGAGTAAACAGCGCTGATTGGCTCAGAGTGTGTGCAGACAGTACAAACAATGGTGGCGGGTGCCGTTACTCAGCAAGCGCTGTGTTGTGGATTTTATTTTGTTTAATTTTCGTACAAATTTTGGACAGGACAGAGAGCTCTATAACGAATCAACATTCTATGGAGCAGCGTTAAGTGAAGTATTACTGCACTTAAAATATGCACCTTTGCACGTCTTAAAATTGATGCTTCCATTCTCAATTTCTAATTTCATCTCATCTGATGCTGTAATTAATTTAACATGCCTGATTACGATTGTTCACTGCTTCCTAACACTGTCCACTGTCGGTAAAGAAGAATGTTTCCGACTTTCTACCATGGTGCAATGTCGGTAAGTGACAAAAACACATAGGCATGTCTCCAATCGTTGTGCCATATATTATAACCGAGGAACACTAGCTCCCTTTGGAAGCGATCCGTGCAGGATTGTGACCTGCCATTTCTTTGGTCACGTGACCCGCCGTGAGCAGAGTGAGGCAACACCTGTGGACTTTTGTTTACGAGGATTCAGAGACTGATTTTATATTATTTCTATTTTCTTCCAGTAATATTGGCTTGGAGTTGCATCAATATTCCAAATTTCAGCACCTCAAAAGTACGACATATTTACATCAGTGATCAGTGGTTAGGAAGAGGTTTATATATACTGTATATGATAAGATAAAAAACCAAAATCAAAAGACAAATTATGGGAAACAGTGCAGAATGCATGGAAATCCCAATGATATTTCTCCAGAAATTTCAGGAAAGTATTCCAAAAAGGATATCTGTTGTTTTGCATGAAAACGGTCATCACACCAAATATTGAAATTCCATGCATTAATACTGTATTGTAAAATATATTTCATTTTTGTTTCTTTAATAAAGCATGATCATTATAAACACCTTTTTATTTATCGAAATATGCCAATGCGACAATAAAAATGTTTATTTTCAAGGAACCCGAAGACTTTTGCACAGTCTTGTACATATCCATATAATATTATTTATTTGTGTGCTTGCAATTCGGTAACATTTCAAACTGCTCTTAAGTTTAACCCTTTTCAACAACTTTCTTTATCATGACCCTACTTAAAAGTTCGACAAACCCATCTCTATTTTATCGAATTTTATTTTTGGGCCACAGACTTATCGATCAACCTTCATCCATCATACAATCTCATACGTAGACTCGCACGCAGATACCTGTTTGAAGTGCTTTTGATACGAGGCACCATAAGCGACGTTTATTTATTGACAACAAATCTCGTCAAGCAAGAGTCTGTCCACAGCAGAATTGTAAGCTGTGGAATTTCCTTTGAAGGTTGACAGTTGGACATCAATATAAAATACAGGAGCATCGATTAAACGGCAAATCAACACATTACACATGAGCCTTGTTGTTCTGTATATAAAGGCTCGAGGTTTTGTGGCTGTGCCTTCTGTGGATACTCGTTTACGTCCGTCGAACAAGTGTGTGTGCGGTTTAGTACGGAATTCGCAATGAGATGTAACGACATATAAAATGCAATAAAAAAAATAGGGGCAATACCCCTGGGTGCTAACCTGGTAAAATAATGATACTGGAGGAGGAAGTCAACGTGGGAAGGAATTAGGAAAATGTACCAATGAACCAATGTACCAATGTTATAGCAATGTCGTGAATAATCTTTGGTACATCATGGGTGATGAAGGTTGTAGTCAAGTTTCATCGGAATTGCATGTGTAGTTTCTGATAAGAACGCAAATACCTATTTTGTGGGACAACCCCATAGACCCCCTAAGTGCCCAAAATTTCATGCCATGAACAAAATTTGTTACATTCACTGTGTTGAACGTTATGGTAAACTTTCATTGAAATCACATGTGTAGTTTCAGAGAAGTTGCAAGTATTTGTGGATGGACGGACAGACGGACAGACGGACGGACGGACGACGTGCCATTCTATAAGCTCCCCGGAACTATGTTCCAGGTGAGCTAAAAACCATAACAGTACTCAGTAGAGCACATACCTCCGCCAGGCTGAACAGCATCTGAACCTAAACCAAAGTCTAATTGGCTTGTTCTTGTCAGCTATGAGACTCATTCACCAAGTTTTGTCATCTGTCGTTCATACCAAGTTTTGTGATAAATATCGTTTTTCACCTTATCTTTCAATGGTGAAGAATTACTTTAAAAAATCAATAATTCTCTGATCTATATCTTCACCAAAATAGAATTATTTCATCCTTTTCACACACCCAATATGTCCACCAGATTACGTCCGAATCTGTCCATAACTTTTTGAGACATCTTGCTCACAAACGGGGTTTATAGGGTCTATACCTATATAAAGCACACGATTCCCAATTGGCTGCTCTTAGAGCACCCTTATTCTGGACATTTCCATCTGTCTGTCTGTCCGCGAAACTTTGGTCAAGTAGGGGCTAAACCACTCAACCGATTCCAATGAAATTTGGTAGGTAGGACCAATATTTCTGGGAATCGTGTGCTTTCGAATATGGGACCCCGGGCCTAGCAACGGCATAGCAACGGCCCTTTAAAGTGGTCAAAAAATCGAAAAAAAAATCAAAAAAAAATCGAAAAATCGAAGCTTAGAGTTCTGTGTGCAATCTATCTAGCTCCCTTCTTGCCAATTTGCAGCCCTAACAAAAAATATTTGTAGGAGGAGATAGGTTTTGGGCGAGTACATGTCGAACATTTCAGAAACGGTTAATTGCGAATATCTCTAAGAGAAAGAGTCTGATTTTGATGAAACTTGGGTGAAATGTGTACAATGTGGTAGCATGTACACAAAAATGAATGGTTGCTATGCACACCTCCGTTGCTTAGCAACAGCTAAAATACTTTATCGTACATCGTACAATTTTTGTGGACTGTACAAAAAATCAATACCTCCGAAACTGGACCTCCGAGGGACCTGTTTTTTTGTGCCCAAGGAGAATGTCTTACAGCATCATATATAAAAAATAAAATCTTTAGCGAATAGATAAATGGAATTACCAGGGCTGCCATTCGTTAGAGTCTCTTTGGAAACATGCCTGAAATTTCACAAGGTGGGTTTCTGGGCGCAAACTAAGAGGGCTGTGATAATCATATTTATTGTGCTAAATTGATTGATAGCATGTACATGAATATCGGCTAGTCGCGTCGGCCAGCTTTCCATCTAGAGCGAGCAGCCATGTCTCCTACCGGCTTGTAAAGATATGTTTGTTAATTGTGGACCATAATGTCTCTGCGATTCGTGTGAAAGCTCAGAGACGTCTACAAATGTCCTGAAAGTGATGTATAAACTCTTCCATGAGCTTGGAATCACCATAAAAATATAAATTAAGGTGGATGAAAAGATAAGCGATCAGACAACAATTGTCTTCACTTTTATAAAAACAATCAGGCTGTTTTGTTTTTCTATGTATTGTTTCATTTTGGGTCTGGAAGGTGACAAATAACCAGAACGATAGGAAAGGATGAAGAGCATAGACATGTACTCAGAAACGAATATCTACAGAATACTTATCAAAAAGTGTGCAGTCCATCTTTGCTTCATCTCCGTTCCTATCCCTGTCTCCCCATGTTCCATATTTATCTTTTAGACCTGATCATACTTTCCCCCGGAAGATTATATTACATTCGCCTGCATAAAGTTTAGTTTGAAATTGCTTTAAATGATTTGATTTGAAATCTTCAATTGTTAAGTAGTTCTCTCCTTATTAGGATTGGGATGGGGGGGGGGCTTATAGCTGTTTTTGGGTTTGTTTCTACAGTTAGTGCCCCCTCTTTTTAATGGTACCTCGGAGTTTCTTTGATTCCTCGGAGTACTAAGCCACCATTTTTTTTTCTTCCTTCACTGCCAATTTCTCAGCTCTATCTCGCCCGTTGGGACTTTTGGAAACAAACTCTGCATCAATAATATGAATAAAAAGTATGCGGGTCGACATTTTTGGCCTTGACCTAATTTTAAGGTCATGACACAATTATAGGCATTTTAACATTTTTCACCATACCTCGTCTAAGTTTGTCCGATCAGAATGAAATTGCCCTCCCTCGATACCCTAGCTCTCAAGCTCGTCACATTTATCCTTGCATTGCATTATACCCCTCCGGGTTAAAGGTCAAATGGCAGTTTGAAAGATGGTGGTCATTGCTCAATTTTTGCCAATGAGGAATCTCAAAGGCCTTGCAAGATGTTCTTGCGTCATAATAGTGGATCTGCACTGAAGTTGTGTACCTGAAATTTGATTTGCGTCCTTGACCTACTTTTTTCGGATTGTGACCTAATTAAGATAAAACACCTTTTTGATCATAGCTCGAATAATTTTCCTCCGATTTTCATGGTGTTGAATCTAATGGATAGATTGTAGATGGTGACACATTTTCTTTATTTACACTCTATCCCTAAATGTTGAAGGTCAGTGTCATATGGCAGTCCGAAAGGAATTTGGCCCTCATTGGATCGCGGAGGCCAGGGGATGCGCTCTGTGATTGTAGATATCTAGTTTACTTAGAAATTGTGCATTGAGCCAACTTGCTGTTTACTACTGTAACTGTCATTAAACTTGAGTCTGTCATGTCAGTCTGATAGACACCAGATTTTTAGCTTTCAAGATTCTCGAATATTTTTTCATAAAGAAAGAGAGGATTATACGAAAGAAGGGGGATAAGTGATGGGGGAGATGGGTTTGGGAGGACATTGGAGGAAAGGGATCTTGACAGGATGGTGCAGATTTGTCTATGATCTGTCTAGTGTGGGTTTGATTCCCGACACAAACATAAACTGTCAAATTGGTGCCTTGAAGGCAGGGCATTTGCAGCAAAAGTGTTCCGTTTGTCGGAGGGCAATAAGCCGGGTGTCCCATCTGCTAGCAGTAGTTGGTGGACGTTAAATATCCCACAGTGTCATGAAGAGTAGACAAGTTATTGGTGGTATCCTGAACAAATTACAAGTTCTGCCCTGAGTACTGCTGGGAAGGCAAAGGCAAACCACCCAGTGTAATTCTTGCCGTGGGACTGATTTGGCAGCACTAAACCTGCCGAGAGGAAGAGATAGGGAATTTTGCTTAGAACTATGTCGTTGTTGTTCTTCTTTGCTCTTACAAGGTGAGGGTTAAGGTTAACAGCCTCTTCCTACTTCCCCACCAGAGAGGAAAACTGCTCTGCTGACATCATCATCACATCAGGGTTTTCATGACATATACATTTCCCAGTAATTTATGTGGATTAACTCGTATCTTCATCATCATTGACGAAAACAAATGTAGCATCAAATGTTTTATTTTTATAGAACCAGTTGTGGAGCCACAAACACTTTCTGAAACACTTTTTCACATACTTTATGTTTTCACATACTTAGAATGCATTTAATGATGCAGAGGTACAAGGCTTGCTGCTGTCTCATTGCAGACAGGATTGCAACCTCTCTTTTTTGCTCTACTGCCTCTTCTGGTCTAGCTTCTGTTGCTCTTTGAACCCTCTGACCCCTCCCAATTCCTCCAAGATGCACACATTCTTTCAGTCACCCTCATCCTGTTTAAACTCCCAAATTCCAGTCTTAAAGCATGCCTCAAGTCTTTCGCTCGTCTTTTCTCACGTTTGTGGAACCGCCTCCAGAGTCAGTTCAATTCCTCTTCCCTCCAGGACATTCTGCTTGCATTGCATCATCATCTCATGTCATTCTCCCATGTCATTCTCCCTTCCTACCCATTATTGTTTTCTATCCCCATTGATTCTCCCCAAACCCACATCTTGCTGACAGCTCCCCCATCCCACCCTCCTCCACCTCTGGCTGGAGCATCCCTCATTCTTCAGATAAGGCTGACAGCAGCCTCTTCCGTCTCTACAGACCTTAATAGAATTGCAAGCTGGTCAAACACTTGGAATGTTTGTCAACCATGGAAAATCTTACACTCACTATTTCTCGGAAAGGACCGTCTGGGGAATCCTCCCACACACATATTTATTAATTGATATTATTATGTAAGCATTACATTCTGCTAGCTAGCTATTGTGTGTAGCCTCTGGCTGTGGTTGCATCATTTTCTGGGGGTGCAGCTGTGCCGCTGATGCAGTGCCCTCTATTACTAATACAGTGGTACTCATTTTGCCGATAGACCATCCATCCATTGGGACCATATTGTGTACAGAGCGTCGGTGCTGCCGAAGCAGTCCCCTGGGCTATTGGGCACAATCCTGGACGGGTCGCCACTCCGATACAGGACACTCAAATGGCTCAATCATCCCAGCAAGCTGGTACTCGCTTTACCGACCTCCGAAGGATGACAGGCTGAGTCAACCCTACCTGGTATTAATTAAACGTAAAAACAGGGGCTCCAACTCAAGACCCTAAGATATTTAGCCAGCCACCTTAACCGCTAAGCCAACATCAGGCTTACATTCTGTTGCAGTATATTGTAAGCATTCTATTATATTATTGTTCTTATGAAATATTCCTTTGTTTTTGTACCTGCTTTGGGAGATTTTGGCAATGTGCAAACTTTTAAATGCAACACTTTAGTGCCCATCTCAAGTTGCCCTGGGAGTATTAAGAGTTAACCACGAAGTATTACACTGGCATGTCACATGTGCACCAAATTGGATGGACAGATCAGATCAGCGCCTCTCCAAATGTCATTAGTAAGCCAGTTGGGTTTTTACCTGCTGTCCGATAGTGCCATTGTAAATCTCCTGTGAGAAACTCAGTTTCCAGAACCTTGTAGAATCCAAATCCTTGACGACTACTGCTTTTATCCAGGTTTGAACCCACAATCCAAATGAACTACAATACCACCTCTGATCTGATGTAATTGGCAAGCTATATAAATATATTTGGATATAAAAAGTATGGAGAAATTTTTCTGTCAAAGTATTAGTTAGAATTATGCAAAGGTGAAGTCATGCAAGCATCTTGCATAATTTTGTTGTCGTCATAATGACGTCATTTTCAAGGAAATATGAACTGGCTGTCTGGGAAGTCTGTCTCCATAGATACCTTGATTGTTTCATTGTTGGCTTCGCTGAGTTAAATCATGGGAGTCGTACAAGGAATACCTTGAAGTTTTCCATATAAAGTAAATTGTATCATCTTTTGAACAACCCCTACCTCATCCCCAAAAGCTCTGTAACGTACCGCTCCAGTGGTATTCTCGGCCTTTCCTTACAAAAGCCATGTGTGGTATTCTTGCCTTCGCAGGACTATTTTTACTTCCTACCAACTAGAAGAACTGGAAAAGGCCTTTAACGAAGCACATTACCCAGATGTTTATGCACGAGAGATGCTTGCGATGAAAACAGAACTACCTGAAGACAGAATCCAGGTATGAGTGGAATACCATTTTCCCTCTTTCATGCCGAACATACATGTTCCAAGAAGCAAAACCGTTTTGTATTTCTTTGTTTTTCACAAGACATACAATTTTCACTGTTATCGAGTTGCAGCACCAGGAACCTGGTCTATAACCGCACTGAGCCATCAGTTTGACATATCTGTGATATTCTTATTGTGAGCTTCCAATGGAAAATTACTGAATGATGATTGCAATGTATACGAGAGATCAATGTATTGATGGTTTGTGAGATTTACTTGTTGCATTCGGTTCATGTTTTGTCCTTGTCCAAAGTTGGGAGTTTGTGAAGGGTTACCTGATTAGCAATCCAGACTACGTAATACCATCGTGTTCTGTGAATGATGTGTGAACAATAACATTGTTAAACATTTCAGTGATTTGTTGGTTCTGTCATTGAGGACGTGATTGCTTTTAATTCCGACGTGATTAATAGGGCATTCCTGTTACGGTCGCTTCGTTTGCATACAAGACTCAAATTTCTGGTTGAAGTTTAACGGAAGCTTCTTTCCTTGCAGGTATAGACCTGAGAGACACCTTTGTCATCCTAGCCATTTCACAAAGATAGCCAAACTGCACTGAAGGCTTCCACTATGATGATCATTGAAATATAATTTACATTGATTTGGTGCGTGTGTGCGTGCGTGTGTGCGTGCGCGTGTGCCTGATATACCATACTCTGTTTTGGTTCTGCCAAATCAGTATCTTGGCTTGGGGTCATGCTCGGCTGTTTGCCATCCCTCTCCCAGCAGTAGTTAGGGAAGGAGGGTGTAGGGATGGAAGGGAGAGTGTGGGGGATGGAAGGTGGAGTGGGGAAAGAGAAGAGAGGAGAGGAGGGGGCTTGGGGTGGGGGAAGAAGTTTCCTTCTGTATCCATCCTGTTCACCCCATTCCTCCCCACCCCATTGTTTGTGCAAAACTCAATATTTTGTCCTTCAACTCCACTGTTGGTGTCCCCCCCCTCTCTCTACACTGTTCCTTTTGTCCTGTTGCATCCTAATCCATCCAGTGTTCTCGCTCTTCCACGAGCCTTGACTCTGTATACAAAAAAAACAAACTTAAGGTTGGCAACCATTGTGCAGGCTTGATGGTCCAAATGGTCTCTTTGTGTTGAAGTTCCTTGGAAGGGAAGTATATATATATATATATATATATATATATATATATATATATATATATATATATATATATATATATCCTATATATTATGTCTGTTAACATCTGCGCGTAATTTGACGTTTCTCCTCCGAGACTGCCGGACGGATTGTCGCCACTTTCGGCATGCGGGTGCTCTGTAGTCTAATGAACAGCATGGGCTATGTGAGATCGTGCCAGACAGACGGGTTTGGGAATTTTTGGCGATTTTCTAATTTTTACATTCGTTTGCATGGCGACGTGTGACGTCACCGCTGAGAGGCGTAATGATGTCATGACATCGGTCATTCGCTGACGCCATTACGTCTGTCGTCGACAGACCATCACCGCCGAGAGGCGTAATGTCACGCCGAGAAAACAGCGTCTGCAATGTAAAACCCTCTTCTGCACATGCTGACTACCTCAGAAGGTGAATTTGACACAAAAAAATGTAACAAGAAACATTGTATATAAAGAAATTCGATAAATCTCATTGTGAACACAGGATATATTGATGTCCCAACGAACCTTCACTTTCGAAACTTCGCGCAGAGCGCGGGTTTGGCTCGTATGTATGTATATATATAATTATATACTGTATTGCGAAACGTGGTGTCTATCCTTGCGTTCGTCTGTCTCCCGTTTATGGGGGCCTCTTCCTGTGCTGCATTTGAAAAGCTCAACATTCACTTTTGAAATGGTGGGAGAATAGGCATGAATAATGTTCGATGCAAAAAATTATTTCACAAACGATATTTTGTCCTCTTTTCAGACAAATTGAACCTCCGCCGTCCTACGGTGCACCACCATTTTATGGTGGACGGTATAAGTAGCTCAGAGCTTTGGATCTTATTGAAACCAATAGTGCAACACAATTAACCTTTTTTTAAAGTCCATGAAATAATTTAAGTTGATACATTAACTTAAACTTTTCCTGTCACTTGGGATGGGTATTCTTATTATTCTGTCACTAGTATGGTATAAGATTGGGGCGGTTGGGATTATACATTTTTTTAAAAGAAGAAAGGGGCATTCAACCTAATAAAGTAACTAGATCTACTCTGCTAATCTTACTCTTAATTTGCAATTGGTCATTGGCTTTGACACCAATAGAAATTTATATTACGCACCCTAGGCATTAAAAAAGCTACAGATATAGAACAAATAGTTTCAAATGGAGCACGTCACTGCTATTGGAACATTTAAATTACATCAGATATGGCAATAAATGTGAATTGTTGCTCCCAGCTTACCGGCTCTGACTGAAGACACCATTTGCATTTTTGCAACCTCCATCCGTACTCCATTTGGAATGCTGTGTGGCCAATGGACATTGACAGCTTGCTAGTTGAAGTAATAAGCAAGACAAGACCCGGTCTCGAGTCATTTTTCAACCGTTTCTCAGCGAGCTGAATTTGGCTGCACCTTTCTTATTTTTGTTGGTCTGAGGTAGCTCACCAGGAAGTGAATAAAACATCGCCTGAGACCGGGTCTGCTCTTGTTTATTACTTAAATTAGTGGAGTATATTGAGCTGCTATTTTTGGTTGGATGTCCTTTTCTTCTTCTTCTTCTTCAAAAAAGAAATACGGTGGTGTGTGTGGTGTGTGTGTGTGTGTGTGTTGTGTGTGTGTGTGTGTATATCTCTATTATAATACCAAGCTTGCACACTAAAAACTCGGCTCGCCGTCACACGATCCCTATGAAATTGCTGTGGCACTTAGCGGACATGCCGACAATGTTTTGGAAGTTTTGGCGTTCCATAGTACCACTTGCATTTTGCACAATGCGTATTTTTGTCATTCCCCGTGTACGGTCTGTCGTCTGCTACCAGCTATGTTGTACTGCTATCCCGTGCATGTGCACGCGGTATCACTAGTATATATATATATATATATATATATATATATATATATATATGATTGACCCCTCCCACACTCCTCTAGCCCAAGTAGCTGCATAAGGCAACCCAAGAAGACTTATACAAGGTAAGTGCTACCGCTGTTTCGAACCGTTCCCAGAGTTCAACAACTATACAGAGACATGACAGAAGTAAATAGACACCTTAAATTTCTTCATTACATCTGCATAACACAGTTTTACTCAGTGATTTGTACTCGTATTCAACTATTTATTTTCAGAAACGAGTTCCTGGGTCTTGTATGGCAATTAACTCTGCCTCGAACCCAGGGAGCACACGACCTTTCCGATTTTCAAAGTGGACGAATTGGTGGCTATTTGGAAGGTTTTGTCAGCCAGCGTCAGAAAGCTCATAACCTTGGCATTCCGCTTTCTACAGTCAATCGGGTGATTGTGCAATTCACCAGCGAAGGCAAGGAATCCACAGCTTCCCGTTCTGGTCGATCTGGGCCCTCAGAAAGGTGTCTTCGAGCTGTCAAGCAGTCCGTTGAGAAAACTCCCCGTTGGAAGGCAGCTGATGTTGCAGAGGAGGTCCAGGTTAGCTGAAGAACTGCCATGCGGTACCTTCATCAACTGGGCTACTATGGGAGAGAAACTCGGAAAAAACCTCTTCTTAGACCAGCCAACATTCAAAGGAGAAACAAGTGAGCTGACGAGATGGCCAACAGACCCTTGGAGTTTTGTCAAACTGTAATTTTTTTCAGATGAGTCCCAATTTGCTCAATTTTCTGACTGTGGATGCATATGGGTCTGGAGACTTCCCAGTCAAGAGTTTTCTTTGAACCGATTGCAGCCAACTGCCAAACACGGTGGTTTTTCAGTGATGGTGGGGAGCAATCTGGAGCGCTGGTCGGTCAGAGCTTGTGGAGTGTGTTGGCAACATCAATTCTACAACACACATTTCTATCCTTGAGGATGGACGTCCCCCTGTCTTCTCCACTGGTCAGATGGTCAAAAACAACACTATGTTCATGGAAGATGGAGCTCCATGCCACACTGCAAAAAACACCAAAGAATGGCAGGACAGAAATGGGATCAAGCAACTTCCAGGGCCAAGTCAGTCTCTTGAGATTAATCCCAATGAACACCTCTGGGCCATATTGGATCGAGCTGTGTGGAAAAAGTCCAGGAAATCAACATCATGGACAGAATTGCTAACCCATTTGCATGAAGCCTGGCCAGAAATCCCACAAGAGAAAGTTTCAGAACTCATTAGTTCTGTGCCTGAAAAAGTAAAAGCATTGAAATCTGCAAATGGCAGCGGAAAAAGTCCAGGAAACCAACATCATGGACAGAATTGCTAACCCATTTGCTTGAAGCCTGGGCAGAAATCCCACAAGAGAAAGTTTCAGAACTCATTAGTTCTGTGCCTGAAAAAGTAAAAGCATTGAAATCTGCAAATGGCACGTCTACAAAATACTAGTGTATGTATTAAAATGGATCAAATATACTTCAAATGGTCAATAAATATATTCTTTAAAAATCATGGTGTCTATTTACATTTGTCATGTCTCTGTAAAGATGTTCACAGGTGAGAGATGTGGGTGGGTCTTTCTTTCCTTATATATTGACTGCTTTTGACGTTTGCACGTGGGTCATTCCATGTCAAATCATCAAAGAATCTGCCGTCATCTCTCAGATTTTTGTAAAACTTTGCGAACCAATTGGGACCCATGAAAAACGGCAAAACTCAAAATATTTTGCTAACAGCCTCTTAATTAGTGAGATACAGACTAACGAACTTGTGACTAATTAGCACGACGTCGCGAATTCAAATGGTCATATCTCTAAAAGTATAACACCTAGAGAGCTGGTTTGTTGTGTCATTTTAAAGGTATTTTCATGCCCTATGAATTTGTCTGGGCAACATTTTCCTACCTCCAACCACAAAAAAGTTATCACAAAATATAAACTTCAATCGTGAATCCCCAAAAAATGTATCCTTCAAATTTCCTCAAATTCATCCCAGAGGTACCTTATGATGTCAAGAAGCTTCCACATAAATTTTGTGATGGGCACTCCAATAGTTTCTGAGATATGAGCAATAATGTACATGTACGTATGGCATATAGGTTCGAAAATCAGCATTTGTAATGTATTATACAATCAATAAGTGAGTTCAAGTACACAGTGTTCACTAACCTGACTTAGGCTTTCAATTTCCTCTTCAATGCAGCAACAGCAGCACTTGTTTCTTCCCTTCAGGCCCAGTTGAAAATGAAAGTATATGATACTTCAAAGCAATTGATGGTCGTTCCCTGTGTTCCCTGTCATGGCTAGGTTAGAATGATTGTATAATACATTACAAATGCTGATTTTCGAACCTATATGCCATACGTACATGTACATTATTGCTCATATCTCAGAAACTATTGGAGTGCCCATACAAAACTTATGTGGAAGCTTCTTGACATCATAAGTACCTCTGGGATGAATTTGAGGAAATTTGAAGGATACATTTTTTGGGATTCACGATTGAAGTTTATATTTTGTGATAACTTTTTTGTGGTTGGAGGTAGGAAAATGTTGCCCAGACAAATTCATAGGCATGAAAATACCTTTAAAATGACACCAAAACCAGCTCTCTAGGTGTTATACTTTTAGAGATATGGCCATTTGAATTCGCGACGTCGTGCTAATTAGTCCAAAGTTCGTTAGTCTGTATCTCACTAATTAAGAGGCTGTTAGCAAAAATATTTGAGTTCTTGCCGTTTTTCATGGCGTCCAATTGGTTCCCAAAGTTTTACAAAAATCTGAGAGATGACGGCAGATTCTTTGATGATTTGACATGAAATGACCCACGTGGTACATGCTTGGAAGCCTCATTGCTGTCTACGCTATCACTGATGATTCGGCAATAAGTGATGAAACCGGTCCGGTAGCTGAGGGGGTGTATAGCATTAGGATTATCACGTGTGTACTATGTGTGAATGTCTTTATAGCTGTTGAGGAACTCTGGGAAGGGTTTGAAACAGCATTAGCACT
>CM068964.1:84399838-84410653 GCA_035128595.1 Eptatretus atami
CAAAAGATTCTTAGGGATGGGGATAGACGGTCAGGACAGGTTTGCCGAACAAAGACGATAAGGGGCGAGGGACATGTTATTATAAAATAAAATAATAAATAAATTTTAAAAGTCTAAAATTTTTTTTTTTGCAAGCTAAGGGGGTGGGTAATGGACAAGGACAGGCATAGGCGATAGGTTGGAGGAGACCGTAGGGTAGGTCCGAGCCCATTTTCAGACCGGCCGGCACCACCGCACCTCCCTCCACAACCTCACGAGACCAGACCGAGGCGGCCCAGCTTCGTGTGCCGACCTCCTCTTGTACTGCATCTTGCTGGTCTGCGTTTGCCATGCCATGCTTTGCCTGCTTTGCCTTGCCTCCATACCTGCCCATGCCTTTGTTTGCATTGTCATTCACTCACCATGTGCTCCAGGACCATCTCTGAAAGTGTTTTGCAAGGACTGCCCTGCAGGCAGCCGCATTACCGGGGACTGCATTTGAGCAGCCCGGATATCTCCTTGTTGTTGCATGAAGGCTAGTTCAAATGGACCGGGGACTGCACTGTGCAGCCCGGAGATCTTGTTGCATAAAAGCCAGTTCAAATGGCCTGTGAAATGGTGTATGGCCTGCCGTGTTAGGATGAGTTGCCTCCAGCAGCTGCAAAAAAAAAGGAGAATTCAACGACAATCAAGGGACCTCTGAAGGCCCTCAAGACGTCTGACCATCAATACCTGCTGTGCACTCACCCACAAATGGTAACTTTGCTGTGTTTCTCTCCTCAAGTCACAGGTCCTGAGCCATGGTAGTGTAAATATTAGGACTGTACATAATTTTAACCCACCTGTTTGTTTAGCGCCGCAATGTAATTAAGTTGTCCGAGTGAGTCTGCTAGTTAGTTTATTTATTTTTGGGACATGTATTCCAAATGTTGCACTCAGGGATCCGTAGGTAAAACATACTCGGGGAAACCGACACCTGCATGCCACACGAAATTTAACGACTCGGGTCAAGTCTATAAAAAGGGGGGGGGGGTAGTGTTTCGGATCTGGAAGCATTTGCATTCAACATACAGATGTCCAAGTCAGTTATGTTGTTAAGTGTGTGTAGTCAGATCCCCTTCCTTTTGTCTAGTGGGAGAATCAAAGGCGTGCGTTGCGATTTCTTTTAGTTAGGTTGTTACATCTAACAAGCCATCTAACAACCATCCCATCTGCATGACCCCTCGGCCCATTACGATCCACGGTACCATCGTGCTTGCAGCACTCGGTTCGCGGGCCACAGCGCACTTTTGCCCGAGACGGATTCCGAGGATGTTGAAGCAATTTCACCACCACGACCTTTCTCGAACACGCACGGAGGGGAGGGTCAGCTTTCTCCAACAAGGCCGAAACTCCACCCCGGAAAGGTATGCCGTGGGACCCTGTCCAATCAAAGCGGACAGCGAGTGTGTTCACCAAGGTCCCTCCCCGCTGAGGGAGGTCCATAAATTCCCCGAGCACTCTCTGAAAGCAGAGTTTTGGTGGGTTTTTGCTGTCACGAAAGGGTTTTTGCTGTTACGAAGGGGTAGTAACAGTGGTTGTTACGAGGACTGTCACGAGGGTCGAGGAGAAGGTCGTCGAGGCGGCGAACGTGTCTCTGCTGGCCCTCTACAAGGAAAGAGCGACCCCGACCCCTCCGTGGACCCCGGCCATTCACCACCCGAGCTCCGCCACGAACCTCGAGTCCCACACGTGCGACTGGGACCAAACCAGCGACCAGTCAGGTGCCGCAGCACAGAGTACCCCCTTTCTCCGATGGCCAGGTACCCATCCGAACTCTGACCCCAGCTTGTCTCTCTCCTCGGCTGCGAGGGTCCAATAAAGAACTCTGGGTTTCTTTTCATTTGTGTGTGTGTCTGCGTGTGGGCCCGTCTGGTAAGTAGAACTGAATAAGTGTTTTTGGAACATTGTAAATACTGCTTGCATATTCGCATTGTCTTGCTTTGTGTCTTCATTTACTGTAAATAAATCATCACAAATGTTCCCAGTCTGTTTCCGTCCCTTCTTACATTGGTCCTGCATGGTTCGGATCTGAGTTTAGATGGGGTTTTATCCCGAATAATCCGTTCATCCCAGCCGGCACGGCTTTGACAGTTTCCGCTCGGCTGCACCCGAACCGGAGTTGGTAGTCGGTAGTTGGAACTCTACCGCAGTCGGTAGTGACCGGGTTCGAGCAAGACGTGCCGAGGCGTGGTTTCCCGGTAGTCGAAATCGCGGTTAATTAGGTAAATTGGTTATAGACAAATAGACCCCACGCTACGCGGTTGAAATATTGGCGAGCACGGTCGGTTAAACGACCGCCGTGTCACGAAATTATCCGGAACAACGGCCTACATTCCGGGGAGTCTGGTGGAGACGACGTAGCTTTCCCACCGAGTGGTCGTTCTCGCCACCGACCCCCAACAATATATTCACACACACACACACACACACACACACACACACACACACGGTATAGCAAAACGATGAGACATGTTTGAAATGTAAATATATTTTAATTACAGAAGTTATTTTTTCAACTGCATTAATACTTGTATAGTACAGATATTGGAATTTCTTCAGAACAGACGAGATTTTGTAAATGTCAGTTAAATTTCTCCCTTGACGGGTAACCCCATTCTGCTGTTCTGGTACCCATAACCCTCAAAACCTTCACAAGAAAGTCGGAATGGCCTGAATGTTTTCTCTGTTGATCGAGTGTGTGTAGCCTGTTCCTGTACACTCTGTCTTTTAAATATCCCACAGAAAATAATCAGGAGGGCTGAGATTAGGTGATCTGGGAAGCCAATTCACATCTCCAAATCTGGAGATCAGCTTTCCAGGAAAATGCTCTTGCAACAATTCTATGTATAGCCTTGCAGTGTGGCATGTAGCCCCTTGTTGCTGTTTCACAGATGTTTGCCACACATCTATTTATTATTTTTCTTGATGGTGCTTCACAAATTGGGAAATGTTTTCTGAATTATCTTTGTGCTGACACTATCGAAGATCTATGGAAGAAATACTGCTCAAACACAAATGATAGTTGTTCACATGTCCAATTTGCCATCCCCAAGGATTCATGTTTGTTTGTTTTTAATCTCCAGTTCATCTGATACCACCTGAAAATAAAAAAAGCAATAATTACCTTCTATTATCACATAATTATTCCACCATAAAATTAGTCCCCTTTTTACTACACCCAATATATACTATTCAACAAAAACAGCAACAATCACCCTAATTGCAACATGACGTTGCCCGTCATGTGCATAAATTACGTGAATGAAATATATATATATATATTGTTACGGTTGTGGAAATTCACAGAACACCATTCAGGTTTCCCAGAGATCAGTGATCAGTTATGTCGATAAGTGTGTGTTTCAGATAGATTTCCCCACCGAGTCAGGGAATTATTCTGTAACCGGGCTGTGATCTTTGAGGTAGGATTATTCTTTTGCTATCTTTATTTTTGGACAACAACCGCAATTCAAAACCACCATTCTTCAACAACCAGCAACTCAAACAACCAGTGCCATCCCACCACCAGCAGCCAACCACGCTTGCCTCACCATAGTACAACCACAAACCCCAACTTACCATCCATACACTTGCCGACATCTCCACGAACACCAAAGGCAAGCAACAACAACTCCACCTCCCTCGGAAAGCGACGGTTTAAATATTCACTTTACAAGTTCTTCCGAAATGGTAAACAAGATTGACGGTTTTGGAACTCAACTTTCCCGCCCCAATTTCCCTTCAGATCGGTGTAAACAAGATTGACGGTTGCGAACTTAACTTCCCGCCCAATTTCCCTCAAGAATTGGGGTAAACAAGATTGACGTGTTGGTGAAACAACAACTAATCCAGCCGTTCTCTGTTGGATGTTTCCCCCCCCCCGCGCACCGCGAAAGGACGGGCGAGGGCGCCAGGGGTGGGATACAAAAGGGCGCGCTGAACGTCACAGGGAGGAGGAGTTTGTGGTTGTTTGTTGTGAGGAGAGGGAAGAGGTGTGATGGAGAGGTCGGAGTGGAGTGCTGTCTGGGTTTGCTAGTCAGGAGTTGAGCTGATGTTGTGAAGTCGAGAAGGTCGGACTTTTGGGGGTCGCCATTGGAGTCCGGAAGTCTGTCGGGAGCTGCGGAGGGCGTGGGAAGCTGTGGGAGCCGGAGAGGAGTCTGCCAGCCGGTGATCGCCGTTTGAAGGCACGGTGGTGGAGACGTGTGGAGAGTCCAGCGGAGTCGGGCAGGGCCACCGAGCTGGTCGCCGAACCCGAACCCATGAGGCGTCTCAGGGGCAAGGTAGCCGCACAGCCTCTCGGAGCTTTTTGCTCGTCTTCCACGGCTCCGTGATTATAAAAGGCCTACGGGCCCAGTCTACCCCTTGCTTTCCTGGGGTTTCTTCGTATGAATGTATGTGGCACCATGGTCCTTAAGTAGACCTTGTTGATAAAGTAATTGTACATAATAAATAGACGGTTGTAGTTCTTTTCTTGCTCGTGTTTTGTTCCCATACGTGCATTGGTTGCATACATGGACTGCATGATTGCATACGTTGCATTGGTCGCATACATGACTTGCATTTGAATGCATATGTGTCGTTTTATAAATAAATGTCCTTGGTGTGGAATTGCTTTCACACCGTTCGTTGCGTCCTTTTCCTTCAAATTGAACTGCCGTATTGCATTCAAAATAATAGCTGGGGCTTTTTAACAGCCGATAAATAGATATCGGATCTAACGGGGCTTTCGCGATGTGAGGGGGCTGTGGGAGGGGGACGTAGCCTTTAGCGCTAGTTAGAGTTATTGGAACGTGCTATATTTAAGGGATGACGAGGAGCACGAGGTAGTTGAGGGTTTTAGTGAAGTAAGAATGGCAGTGTTTCAGCGATGGGAGCTGGTGAAATGAACCAGTGGGGCACGGGGGGGGCCCGCCAGGATGCGGGCCCGGTACCCGGGTGCCATTGCCGTAAGACCTGTGGGCAGTTGCATTTGGGCACGGGCACCCGGCGGAAGGGGGCCGTTTGGTGCAAGCCTGCCATGTGAGTGTATCGAGGGGGAGTAGCATGGAGGGCACTCCCCAGTTTTTTAGGGAAGCGGTAGGCTCAGAGACAGTTGCAGGGCCCGGGGCGGTGCCATAAGTTTGAGAATCGACAGAGGGTAGTACTAGCCAGGGAGCCAGGCGTCCCAGCACAAGGACGTGCGAGGGCACGGAAGGGAAATTTGAGGGCAAGCCCCAAATTTGTAGGGCACCAATCACAGGCGACAGGGAATTCTTGGTTGGTTACAACCAATAGATAAGTGAAGAGGCGGTTTGATGAAAGCCCAGGGTAGTTTAAGGTTATAATGTTAGCGGAAGGTTAGGTAGATAGAGAAGTGTACCCCTCCGCACCATTCCATTCCCTTAGCTCCTCGTTTTGTGGGCCGGCTGACCCACTGTTTGGGTAAAAAGATCGCTGAATATGAGAGGCCATTCTGATGAGGCTTCATTGGGCCTCGACACAGGACACAGGCTCTCCTTATTCCCCTCCAGGAAGGGACACGATTAGGGGTTGGGGAGTAGGCTAGGTGACACTTATCGATAGCTTTAGCCGTTAGAGACAGATAAGAGACAGATGTTAAGAGATAATAAGGGGGTTAGGGAGACGATTTATAAAGGAAAAAACAAATAATAATTATAAAAAAAATACGATGGGGCTAAATTTGTTTTGCAAAACTAAAGGGAGTGGGTATGGACAAGAGAGAGGCCAAAGGCGATTAGGTTGGGAGGAGACAGTTAGGGGTAGTCGGCCTGCCTTCCAGGACCGGTCTGGCACACCGCACTCCCTCCACACACCTCCAGAATGAGACAAGCAGGCCGGGCCAGCTTCACCTGCCGGCCCTGCAGTCGTTTTGCTACAACGGCCTGTGCCTCGGCCTTGCCTTTGCCATGCCTTGTCTGGCCTTATGACCTCTGCCTTGACCCCATGCCTGCTAGCCCTTCCTTGTTCTGTTGCATTTTCCCCATTGCATCCATTACCATGTGTGCCAGGATCATCGCCCGAGCTGCAGGGACTGCCTTTGCAGGCAGCCGCACACGGGACTGCATTTGGTATGCAGCCCCGTGCCCCTCATTCTTGTGTGTTGCGTTCAGTGCCCATCCGGGGCTCTCTGCAGCCGGATCTGCCTGCAGAGCAGCGCACACGGGGCGGGCTGCGTTGGTGGCAGCCCGTGCACCGCTCTTCTTGTGTTGCTTGCGTCAGTGCCCATTCCAGAGGGTTTCTGCAGGGACCTGCCCTGGCAGGCAGCCGCAACGGGGCGCTGCGTTTGGTGCAGCCCCGTGTGCGGTTGTGTTCAACCTGCAATTGTTTCATGAGCCAAGAGACTTGCATTTTGAGCAGCCTGGCTCCCTTGCTTCAAGAATGGTGTGGGATTGGCGGAATAGCCGGGTTGGGGTGAGTTCCTTCAGCAGCTAAGACAGGAAAAGGTTTTGTGACAGACAACGGGGCCTTTGAACAGGCCCCGAAGAACATCTGACCTTCACTGCGGGGGCGCTCACCCTTGAAAATACGTTTTCGACATTGCTATGTTGGCCTTTTTCCCACAGACAGTTCCATCAGTCCTGGGGCCATGGTTTAGTGTAAAATTTGTAAGTTATGTTAAATTGGTAAAATGGGTTTTGCTCCCCCTGCATGTTTGTCGTAGCGCCGGCAAATGTTAAAGTCGTCTGCATGATGTGGTTACTGTTTAGTTTAGTTACGCGAGCCCGTAGGTTATTTACTTTTGGACCACGGAATACACCAAATGTCGCACTCAGGGAATCCGAAGGTAAACACTAGGGGAGAACTTGCACCATGAAGGCACACGAAAATTGACGACTCGGACGAGTCTGTAAAAAGGGGAGGGGGTAGGTGTTAACGGTTGTGGAAATTCACAGGAACACCAATTCAGGTTTCCCAGAGATCATTTATGGTCATAAGTTGTGTTCAGATTAGATTTCCCCACCTGATTCTAAAGGGAAATATTCGTGTAACCGGGCTGTGATCTTTGAGGTAGTATTATTCTTTTGCTATCTTTATTTTGGCAACAACCTTGCATCTCAACAAACCACATCTCAAACAACCACACTCATAACCACCCACCCCCACAGCGGCCAGCCACAACAACCCACAAACAAACTTCTCCCCAACCGCCGACATCATCCACGAACACAAAGGGCAACAACAACAACTTCATCACTCCCTCGGAAAGCGACGGTTTAAAAGTATTCACTTACAAGTTCCCTCCGAACTGTGTAAAACAAGATTGAGGGTTGGAACTCAACTTCCCACCCCACATTTCCCTCAGAATCGGGTAACAAGATTGACGGTTGGAAACTCAAAACTCCCGCCCCCAATTTTCCCTCAGATCGGGTTAAACAAGATTGAGGGTTTGGAACTCAATCCCACCCAATTTCCCTCAGATCGGGTAAAACAAGATTGACGGTTGGAACTCAACTCCCGCCCCAATTTCCCTTCAGATCGGGCAAAAACCAAGATTGGACGGGTTGGAACTCAAACTCCCGCCCCAATTTCCCTCAGATCGGGTAAACAAGATTGACGTTTGGGGAAACAACAACTAATTCCACCGAATCTCTGTTGGAATGGTCCCCCCCCCCCCCTCGCGCGCACGAAGGAAGGGGCGAGGCGCCAGGGGGGATAATAAAGGCGTGCTAAACGGTAAGGGAGTAGGAGTTTGTGGTTGTTGAGGTGAGAGAGAGGGTCGAGTGGAGTCTGTCTGGGTGGCATGTCAGGGTTAGAGCTGAGTTGTGGAAGTCGAGATTCGCGGGGGCTAGTCGCGTTGGAGTGCGGAGTCTGTCGCGGGAGCTGCCGGAGTGGTCGTTGGAAGTTGTGGAGCCGGAGAGGAGTCACCAGCAGCCGGGATCGCCGTTGGAAGGCACGGGTGGAAGGTCCAAGCGCAGTTGCGGGCAGGACCACCGAGGGTCGCCGAACCCGAAACCCATCGAGTCGTCTTCCAGGACATAGGTAGCCAGCACGGCATCTCGGTCAGGAGCTTTGCGCGTCTCACGGCTCCGTGATTATTAAAGGCTACGGGCCCAGATCTATCCCTTGCCTTTTCGAGGGGTTTCTTCGTATGATCACGTTGTGGCTGCATGCTCCTTAAGTAGGACCTGTTGATAAGTAATTGCTAACATTAATAAATAGCACGGGTTGTAGTTCTTTTGCTCGGCTTTGTTTGTCCCATACGTGCATATGGTTGCATACATGACTGCATCTGATTGCATTACGTGCATTGGTCGCATTACATGACGCATGAATGCATATGGGTGTCGTTATTCATAATAAATGTCCTTGCTGTGATGTTCACCCCGATTCAGTATGGCATCCTTTACTCTCTTCGAAATTGAACTGGCCGTAATTTGCATTTCTGGAGAATAGCTGTGTCTTTTTAATAGCGATAATAGAATCGGAATTCCTAACGGGCTGTTTCGCAGCGATAATACCCCCGCTTGGTTTATCCAAACACGAGCGAGCTTGCTTTAAGGGCTCGTTCAAGCAGGACACACCGTTGAGTTACAGTCTCTCGTTTGTCGCCCGCGCGATTAATTAGGGTAAATAGACCATTCGGCCGATCAAGACCCTGTTAGCCGCGGGTAGGGCAGTGTTGGACTAGGCTTGTTGGTGTGAGATGCATCAAAACACACCCGCTAGCGGGCGGGAGTTTCGGCACGTTTGTTCGAAAGCTGTCGACTCGATTGCTACTATGACCTGCAAGCGGTGGCCGAGAGCGCGGCCGCTATTGGCTAAACGTGGGCCGCCCGGTACGCCGGCGGAGTGAAATCTGTCACAATCTATATTATATATTTTTGGAATCATCATTAGGTATACACACATAATTACATTATGTATTTAGCTATTACTTATTCAATATATATGTATATTTGTCATATATTATATTCTATATATTGATACTATGTATGTATATATATTATATGTATATATGTATATGTATCTGTATATATATTGTTGCGGAATTCGCGCCCGTCGGCGTGATTCGGCCACGGTGAACTCGAAATCGCGCCGCCTCGCCCACCGGAGCGGACAAATTCAGTTCGTGACCTCCCGGCTAACGCCGGAGAATCCAGTTCACGGGTGGACCTTTCGGCCTCACCACAAACCAGTCCGCAATCTCTACCCGCGCGGAATAGGGTGAATCGCCGAATCGGAAATGTCGATATACCTAAGTACCGCACGGTAAACCTACCGAGGGGTTGTAGCCTGCCACAGGCGACTTCGGACCACGATCCGCTTAAGCGGCTCGTTCCGGGCGCTACACGGGATAACCGAATGCGGTGTTATCGTCGGGCCTTGACGTTCAGATTATTATCGGGCGGCCCGCCCACGACGAAAACCCTTTACGTGAAACAAAGAGGTAACCCAACGAAGGAAGGACCGCAGCGACACGGGGGAAGAATATCAATCAAGGACGCATTTATTTACCACAGACGGACACAAAGTTCACACGTATAGCAAACAGTCAGAAATTGCACATATCATCCCACATAGAACAAAAGAACGCGCAGAGTACAACCGACTAACGCGACACACGGACCACTTCACAATTCTACTTTGCGGGACCACGGGCGCAGCACACCTACACGTCACCAGACACCCCAAAAGAATGATGAAGTCGCGGACTTCCCGAATTCGGGTTCCTTGCGCGCCCGTCACTCGCCGTGGTCCGCTGACGCTCTTCTTCCTCCCGCCGCCTCGCGCCTTGCCCGTTTTACCACCTTCTCGACGCCTTCAGAGAGAACCAAAGAACCTCCAAGCAGAAGTCATCGACGAAGAAGTGAGAGGACAAGAGAGGAAAAATAGCGAACCAAGAGAAGGAACCAAAGAAACCTACACAAGTGCAGAAGCATGTTCGAACGTAAGAATGAGAAGAGAGAAGGAACGCCTTCATCCCTCTGATGCATTCTATATGCCGCCGGCGCCACGCTCCGTTCCTGCGGGCTCCACCTTCCTTCGAGGGCGCTTCGAGAAGGGGGGGGCGATTCCCTCTCGTTCCCTCCACCTGCGTCTTGGTGGGGGGCGACCGGCGAAGCCGTTCGACGGCCTTTTTCAACGCGCACAACCGTCGTACGTAGACCGCTGAGGATGGCGTTCGTTGCTGTGCGTAGCGTGGTTGAGATGGTGGCGTGGGTTGTGAGTCTTCAGGTGGCGGTGCTGGCGCTTGTTGGAGTGGCTGGCTTGGTTGGGCGTTTGTGGTTGGCGTTGAAGTAGGTTGGCGTTTTGTGTGGTTTGGCGTTGTTGGCGTTGAGAGTGCTGGACTTGGTTTCGAAACAATAAAGCAGAACAGAACAAAACAGAAACGACTCCTAACTCAAAAGTAATGTCACCGTCAGCCGAATACATCACATTCCAATGTCCTCATATACAACGGTTTGGAGCCTTAACTACTGAATTGTACTTCAGAAAATTACTCACCTAATGGGACCTGGTCGCGTGTTTATGCGAATTTCCACAGCTAGCGTAAACAATACGATTACATATATATGTATATGTATAATGCCTGATTATATTATACGTTATGATACTGTATATGCAAATAACCTTACTATATATTTTTATTTATATATACTAATGTTGTAGATTTCCGCCCGTTCTCTGCGTCTACGGACGACCGCCTTAGCCCAATTGCGGTCCGCTGGCGCGCCCACCGAACGCGCGAATCTAGTCGTAGCTTCCGGATCTCAATGCTGAAAACCCAGCTACGGGTGTTTTTAACCACACCAGACTGTAAACTAGCGAATCCCTCTTGTCCCGCGCGAAACA
>CM068964.1:84426569-84439226 GCA_035128595.1 Eptatretus atami
GAGAGGAGAGGAGAGGAGAGAAGAGGAGAGGAGAGAGAGCGAGAGGAGAGGAGAGGAGAGGAGATTGGACCATTAATCGTGTTGCAGAGCGTTGGTGCTGCTTAAGCAGTTTCCCTTTGGCTATTGAGCACAATCCTGGACGGTGCTCGCACTCGACACAGTATACCTGCATGCTGCATTCATTTGCCGACCTCGGAAGATGACAGGCTCGAGTTAACCCCACCTGGGTTATAATTCAGCAAAGCGACGGGTGCTTTGAATTCAGGACCCAAGCGATCCAAAGCCGACCACCCTAACCACTTAAGAACACCAGCAGGCATATGACAGATAATATAGCGTGGTTGACAAAACAAAACTGGATATTTGGGGAACGAAGAGAGCCGACTGTTATGTTTGTTTCACTGTTTGAACGTGAAACTCGAATATATTAAATGAATCGGAATGATTTCGAGACGATCAAAACCGGAATGAACAAGGAAATTAGAATCCGCTAAGAAAATAAATGTGGGCACTTGAAAATAGAGCAGTTGAAGAAAAATAAACCAAACACCTGTACCACAACACTCCAACATGTTTTTGTCAATGTAACTTTAACCTGGTTGTTAATGTGTGAATTTTCACAAAAACTTTTATAATCAATTACTAATTTAGAATGTCCGTTATCTGACCTTTACAAGTTTATTTACGTAACTTTAGAATGTTATCCATCGAAAACTGATCATGTATTTCCAAAAATTTTTAACCATTTGACTGCGGACATAAAATCTCATCAATGAATTATCTTCCTTTCCTGCTTGCAAATGGTAAACAGGGGACAGCATGCTCAATGGTGTTTCCAACGATGACAATTTTTACTCATTACAGTCAGTTTACTTCCTTTTCTTACATAACATTGTTTTATGTATTTTCAATTCAGCGAGAGCAGAGAGAGGAGAGAGAGAGATAGGGAGGAGAGAGAGATAGGGGAGGAGAGAGAGATAGGGGAGGAGAGAGATATAGGGTTGAGATAGAGAGAGAGCGAGACGAGCGAGGAGAGCGAAGTGCGGAGAGCGAGAGAGAGCGATCGAGAGCGAGAGAGCGACGGAGAGCGAGAGAGCTAGAGAGCGACGATGAGAGCGAAGAGAGCAGAGAGCTAGAGAGATAGAGAGATAGAGAGAAGAGAGAATAGAGAGATAGAGAGATAGAGAGATAGAGATAGATAGGATAGATAGATAGAAGATAGATAGATAGATAAAATAGAAGATAGAGTAGAGAGAGAGAGGAAGAGATGGGGTATATAAGTTTAATGCTTTAGAAATTCACATTTTCTGTTTATGTATGGAGCGAGGGAACATGGCCTTGCTTTGCTAAAGTAAATAGGTATATTGGTTTAGTTAACAAGACTCGTTTATTTCTTTAAATTATCAGACATTTCAACAACGATTTCGACACTATTTAATCCGGAACAATATTCGATCCTCAAAAAACTGAAATAATATTTAGATTACATCTAACTTTAATTAGCTCCCGAAGAGAGTAGGTAGTGGAAAATCGCATCATGATATGTAGAAATTGCCCAAGCTCATATTTGCAAAACTTCATAGTCCTTACAAAAGCGAGTACTAATGATTGTACTTTGTACTATGATGAACAGCCATCGAATTTTGAGATGAGGAAATTGAAGAAAAAAAACTTATCGTTGAGAGATTGTGTGGCCGTTCCAAGTCAAGGCGAACCTGTACCAGAAACCAAGAGATGAGGATTCAGCAAAAGTGCTTCCTTAGCAGTGGTTGGCCTTTAAGAACTATTGATGCATAGTCCCATCAAGTGGATGACATGGTCATTTACACATTGTTGTTGACTACAGGATCGAAAGTACAGTAAATGCACATGCAGGATAAACCAACACAATGCAGCGTAGCGTGATATTATACAGAGTCGTCGGCAACATTTGATGCAGAGAAGAGCAAACTAAATTAAAAACCTTTGAGCAGTTGTTTTTGCGGAGGGGGAGGGGGGAAAACTACAAAGAGCAATCATACAATTTTAACACACAATTAACGTAGGCTATTCACTGTGGAAGTGGCTATACTGCTATGAATCCAAACACTCGAGAAGTAAAAATTTTACAAGTTATCGCCTGTACGACATGCTCCAAGGGTACTTTTTTCTGTGACACCTTTTCTGTTCAAGCAACAGCCTCAAGCAATGCCATCCAGCCTCATCTATCACAATAATATTTAGAATTCAGGAAGAAAACTTCACCTGCATCTACGTCTGCCAGCAAAAATCAGTGAGTTTTTTAAAAAACTATAAAGATGAAACTCTCAATTCCAATGTGAAATCAGTGTAATTATATGGTGCATCATGAGACAGGGAAAATGAGCAGGAAATGGAACGCAAACTCATGGTCTTCCTCAATCGATGGGTGTAAGCATTCCTGAAGATCTTCACAAGAACGCAGCACGGACACTCTAGCAACATCAACCGCACTCGGCGATGATGGGTACGACATGTAATGACGATAAACCAAGCCATGGCCGGTCTGACTAAATAAGCCACCGTTGGACACCAATGGGGAAGAAGAGGACTACAGACTCAAAACGAATACACAGAGCAACTCAAGACTCCAAAAACACAGAGAAGGAAGGTCGTTGTGAAAATAAACTTCCGGTCAGAAAGGGAAATTGCACTGGGGTATGCAAAGAGGATTGCCTCACCTGCAACACTTCTTCGCAAGAACGAGCACGATAAGCATATCTCGCTGGGCCCTATGTGCTGAAAGGAACAAATGGTCTGAAGAAAGAAGAAGAAAAGAAGAAGAAGAGAAGATGATGATAGCCGTTTTCTAATGGGAACTCTGTGCTGGCATCGTTTGCGTGATATATATTGAGTCCATTCATAAGCTGGTTCAAGTTAGCTTCATGCAGGCAATCAGGCTTCTTCTGTTAATCTGAGCGCAAGTGTTTAATGTGATGCAAGTGGAGAGAGAATTCCTGTTCGCATGTGTAGTAGATCCAAAAACATGTTAACAGAACAAAAGTGATATTCATGATTGTGCTGTATGAAGTGGAAGTTAAATTCCAAGTTTGCAGATTAGGTTATCCTCCCCACATAATTTCTTCAATTCGTCAGTTGTTTCCTGATCTACATTCAGCACCAGGGGCACTTCAATTAGTTCAGCTTGCCAATTCTGCGTGTTGCCCGCAGCAAGACTTCCAAATGAATGACTCGCTCGCAGAACTCCAACGTCACACTCACAGAGTGCGAATTCCCATCACATGCCTCCATCATTACCACATTTCACATAAAGGTCCGCCAGTGTGAAAATTTTACAACAATGATGGCAAGCGTCTCCATCGAAATACCTTTAACCTCTATCGTAGACACACACACTGGCATCGAAGTCCCCATTAACCTCTCTCCATACGCGGGCGTTCTAACTTCACACACAGCTCCAAATCTACAACTGACGATGCCTGGAATCACTGTCCAAGCCCAGTGCTTACACACAAGTTTCATCCGAACTTTCACCTCTCCCACTCCATATAATATCATCCTCATTGCGGCACCGAACAAGATAGAAGCGGCACACAGCACACCGGAAACAATCTTCCCTATCAATCACAAAGCAAATGAACTTGAACAAAGTACGTGTGTCTTCTGTGCAAGTCCACAAAACAAGACCTGCACCAAGCTCACTTTCTTTGAGCGATATTAGGTAGATGCCTGAGCACTCAGATTGTTCCCACCTCATATACTAATTTGTAACTACGCATGCAGCTGCTGCAAAATCAAAAGCTAGTGCTTGGATCCTACCATGCTATGAATCGTAAATCTGTTCGTCACTTGTCTATTAAAAGTGATACTAGACATTGGAGCTGAAATAGCATGGTACTCTGTCTTCATTACCTGTTCAGAAAAGCAATTTTTCGTGTGCCAGACACAATCTGAATGAATGGCTATATGCTTAAAGAATTTTAGACGCCGAGTCCAAAATCCACTGTTTCCACATCGAGAGTAATGTGACACAATTCGGTCATTTTGGCAATAAAGATTACACCGAACATTAAAGCCTGACGATTTGACACAGAGAATTATGAAGAATCAAGGTTCTTCTAGACCTGATATGCATGTCATAAGAAAACTCTGTGAGGTCCTTAAAATGATACAATATGTTATACAGAGTATAATTATCAAAGAAATACCACTATTCACTGTTATTTTACTTAAGATGTTATAATAAAGGTCGTTTAAAACCGATGCTAGTACTTTAGCAGTTACATATTTATTACCGTGTCCCCGGAAAGTTCTGGACCGACCAAAAGGCCTCGAGTTGACCAAGCAAAACTTTTTCTTATAAGGCAGCCACACTTGGCTATCTAAAGGTAGTTACATGACTATTAAAAGCGCGTTACAGCCTATTAAAGCCTAGTCTACATTGCTATGACGGTTTATTACTATAAATCAAAAGACAAAGGACTCGCCTGATGAAAAGTAGAACGCGCCACAATGAGGATACTGTCTTTAATTAGCAATCTCCAGTTCATTTTCTGTGCTCTGAAGCTGGATCGTTGCTGAACTAGGCTCTTAGATCTGCCTGCTATACAAAACCAAGTCACTATTACATGCGACACCCAACTCTGGTAATACTACTTTCTGTAGTTTAGATCACCTTCAGTTCAAAAAGCAGCTTGTTGACACCTGGCCATTCACAGTTCGTCGTCGTCGGATCATCATCTAGTTCCGCTTGTTCATCATCCATAAAGTTCCATTTTCTGCACGGCTCGTCTGTTCATCGTATGGCACTAGTTTTGTACACCACAGCACTCGTGCACGGACGAGTCCTTTTGTGTACCAGCCCTTTCAAGAACAGTGGTTGGTCTCGCAATTTCATTCTTCTTGCTGATTACATTTCGTCGCCCCTCTAACAGTCCTTCGGCGCGTCTGTGATCGTGGCTCATGCCATGTTATTGTCGTGAACAGTCATGGTGCTCTCATTGCATTCACCCATCCTGTGAAATGTAGATGCTGGAGAAGGGCCTATAACCTCCTCAGTCGTCGCGAGGTGCATGTGGGTTGTGCCGGTCGGATCCGCAGAACAATAGTCACTCTTTTGAAATGCAGCATCAGATGCAGTGATCTTCTTTCGAGCCCAGCGGAGTCCTTGATCGGCAGTTACCAAACAGTGCACACGAGGACGATTTGCTAACAAATGGTTGATGTCTAGTTAACAAATCCATTGAAGTATTGTTGCCCGCAGTGTTATGGATGAAGATTTTTAGTGGTGGGTGGGAGTGATGGGTCTGGGGGGAGGGGGGGTTTCTAAGACTGAGTCTTTCTGCCGTGATCAAAAATGCTCCTGCGAGTTCTCACACAAGGGCCTTTTCCATGCTCACTGGCCTGTTCCTCTCTCCTGCTCCTTGTCGCTTCAGGAACAGGAAAGGGAAAGCCGGAGCACAGCGTTCTCCGATCATGTACTTTGGCACTGTGCTCCATAGGTCGGGCACGCAGTGAGGCGATGCTATGCTCCCTCCGCCACCCTGTGTCCTCCGTCCCGTCGTCTCCGACGCGTCCCTGCCACCTTCTGACCCTCGTCCTGTCTCGCTGCAGCCTCCATGGTCTTCTTGTGCATTGCTGCACAAGGTATGCATTTCCCGACTGAACGGCACCTACACGCACACGCACTTTAGGAACCGAAGCGCCACTTTACAGTGAATATGTTCGGAGCCATATATTATGCAGCGTCAAGTATCTATGCACTTCAGTTTTGCCGATATACTATTAACAGTCACAAACTCGATTCGTTAGAGCAATTTGCCCTTTGATTGCTGCACATGCAGCTGAATCACATGTTACAGATAATTGCAATCAACTTAAGCGAGTTCCATAGTAAACGTAATTGCAATTCTCTCAAATTTTAGACCATCTTGTCCCTGGTCACTCAGTTAAAAACTGGGCCAAAGACCCCTCCATTTGATTGCCTTGTTGAAACAAGCCCCACCCCGCAACTCCCGTAACACTGAAGCACAACAAACCCACCCCACCTCCACCCACATATGGTGTGTACGTCAATCACGCACGTGCCTCAAATGACAAGGCCCCTTGATGTATATAAAACTAGAAGGCGGAGTCACTCTGATAGCAAGTGAAAAAACCTCCGCCGCCCAATACTGCTAGTGTCACTCCAATTTCGAACCTGATTATCCTATTCATTCAATTGACGTCAACAGTGCTCACAGAGTTATATTTGCAACTTTCCCTTTTACTTTTAACTTTTACATACTCAAGTCATTTGTATAACTAGATTCCTGAGACAGAAATTGATTTTACAGCGTCGGCTACCAAGGATATACACCTGAAGTTTCCAAAATCAGCGCAATTTATAATTTTGGCATGTTTTTTTTTGACTTGGAAATCACTTATAACTGTAGAAATGCAAAAAAAAAAAAAAATCGAAATTTTGTTGAAAAAAAAAGTTGCAAATTTTTTTTTTCTCTAAAAATTTTTTTTGGGTTGGGGGGGGGGGTGGAAATCACCTAAAACATGTAGAAATGCAAAAAAAAAAAATATTCAAATACTTTTTCAAAATGGCCGCCATAGCGGCCATATTGGATTTTGACCACAGTCCAAAATCTAATGCCATGTCCTGTGCGACCATCCTAATCCCCCCACCATTCGTCGAAACCGTCGAGGAGTTTTTCCGTGATACTGTTCACAAACAAACAAACAAAACAAACAAGGCAGTCATAGACTGGTACTTACGAATCGTCAACTTGACTCTGACCTGTCTAATAAAAGCTGTCTCTAGAGAAGGTAGCGACGCAAACCAGAAGTTTCTACGATGATTCTGTCTACCAAACCATCAAAAATGCTAACGTCGACCGAAGCAAAAATCTCCATTTCTCCACGCAATATTTATTATTATTTTATCAAAGTCACACAAACCGTAATATTCGGCCATCCGACCCAACAATCTTTACATAATCGCGACGGCTCTTAGCGGAGTCAGGCATGCGACGATAACCTTTATGGGATAAAAATGACTTTTAAAAACACCATCTTTATCGAAAACACCGTCAGCGCTCGCACACGGAAACCATTACGTATCAACGCCGCCTCTGCTCAAGGGCACTGCACCACGTGACGACCCGTGACGCGGCGAGTGAAATATTTTTTTATACAATCTTTAAAACGTCTCCAAAACATCGATTTTTACCAGAATTTCGACAACCGAGTTTTAAGCGTCCTAAGCGATCGCAAAAAACCGAAGACAAAATAAATCGAAGTTAAAAACGAACTCGTAACGTCGAGCGAAGCAAATCTCCATTTTCTCACGCCAATTATTATATTATTTTATCAAAGTCACAAAACCGTAATATTCGGCCATCCACCAACAATCATTACATAATCGACGGCTCAGCAGTCAGGCATGTGAACGATAACCTTTATTGGGATAAAAAATGACTTTTAAACACCATCTTTATCGAAAACACCGTCAGCGCGCACACGGAAAACCATACGTGACTCAACGCAGCGTCTGCACGGCGCACTGCATCACGTGACGACCCGTGATGCGCGCAGTGAAATATTTTTTATACAATCTTAAACGTCTCCAAAACATCCGATTTTTACCAAGATTTTGACAACGAGTTTAAGCGTCCTAAGCTATCGCAAAAAACCGAAGACAAATTAAAATCGAAGTTAAAACGAACTCGTAACGTCGAGCGAAGCCAAAAATACTCCATTTCTCCACATAATTTACGGAATTATGTTTGACCTCACTGTGACCTTGACCTTTTGACCGATTTTGACCAAAATCTAATCAGCGCTAGCCATCACCCTCCTGAATCACGTGGTGTAATTTGACATTGGTAGCTTCTTCCGTCTCGAGTTATCGTGCCTACAAACAAACAAACACACGAACAAACAAACACACAAACAGAGGACGGAAGTCATCAATATACTTACGAAATCTTTAGATTTCGTAATTAACAACCGAAAGGGGGTGAAAACAGTACCTCCGATCTTCGATGGCGGAGGTTATTATAACAGGTTTTGCCAAGTGCTGTGTTAACTGGGTCCACATGTCCAGAGTGTTTTTCTAACCAGTTGCTAACCAGGTAAAGGTGAAACACAAACTCCGGTCTCCCTTATCGTCCCCACATTCCAGTTGTTGTCCATTCCTTTATATCTTTGTACTGTATATCTCTAGCCTGGTGTTAGCTTATGATTAGGGTGGCGGCTTGGATCCTAGGGTCCTGAGTTCAAGCCCGCCGTCGGCCGCTGAATTGATCACCAGGGGTTGACTCAGCCTGTCCTGGTGTATCAATTCAGCGGCCGACGGGGCTTGAACTCAGGACCCTAGGATCCCAAGCCGCCACCCTAATCACTAAGCTAACACCAGGCTAGAGATATACAGTACAAGATATAAAGGAATGGACAAACAAAACTGGAATGTGGGGGACGATAAGGGAGACCGAGTTTGTGTTCACCTTTACCTGGTTAGCACTGGTTAGAAAACACTCTGGACATGTGGACCAGTTACACAGCACTTGGCAAAACCTGTATAATTAACCTCCGCCATCGAAGATCGGAGGTTACTGTTTTCACCCCTTTCGGTTTGTTACTTACGAAATCTAAAGATTTCGTAAGTATATTGATGACTTCCGTCCTCTGTTTGTGTGTTTGTTTTGTTCGTGTGTTTGTTTGTTTGTAGGCACGATAACTCGAGAACGGAAGAAGCTACCAATGTCAATTACACCACGTGATTCAGGAGGGTGATGGCTAGCGCTGATAGATTTTGGTCAAATATCGGTCAAAGGTCAAGGTCACAGTGAGGTCAAACATAATTCCGTAATTAATGTGGAGAAATGGAGTATTTTTGCTTCGCTCGACGTTACGAGTTCGTTTTAACTTCGATTTTAATTTTGTCTTCGGTTTTTGCGATAGCTTAGGACGCTTAAAACTCGGTTGTCAAAATTCTGGTAAAAATCGGATGTTTTGGAGACGTTTTAAGATTGTATAAAAAATATTTCACTCGCGCATCGGGTCGTCACGTGATGCAGTGCGCTCGAGCAGACGCGTCGTTGAGTCACGTATGGTTTTCCGTGTCGCGCTGACGGTGTTTTCGATAAAGATGGTGTTTAAAAGTCATTTTTATCCAATAAAGGTTATCGTCACATGCCTGACTCGCTGAGCCGTCGGATTATTAAAGATTGTTGGTGGATGGCCGATATTACGGTTTTGTGACTTTGATAAATAAATATAAATAATTGCGTGAGAAATGGAGATTTTTGCTTCGCTCGACGTTACGAGTTCGTTTTAACTTCGATTTAATTTTGTCTTCGGTTTTTTGCGATCGCTTAGGACGCTTAAAACTCGGTTGTCGAAATTCTGGTAAAAAATCGATGTTTTGAGACGTTTTAAGATTGTATAAAAAATATTTCACTGCCGCGTCACGGGTCGTCACGTGGTGCAGTGCACTTGAGCAGAGGCGGCGTTGATCACGTAATGGTTTTCCGTGTGCGCGCTGACGGTGTTTTCGATAAAGATGGTGTTTAAAAGTCATTTTTTATCCCAATAAAGGTTATCGTCGCATGCCTGACTCGCTAAGGCCGTCGGATTATGTAAAGATTGTTGGTGGATGGCCGAATATTACGGTTTTGTGACTTATGATAAAATAATATAAAATAATTGCGTGGAGAAATGGAGATTTTTGCTTCGGTCGACGTTACGATTTTGATGGTTTGGTACAGAATCATCGTAGAAACTTCTGGTTTGCGTCGCTACCTTCTCTAGAGACAGCTTTTATTACGAAGGTCAGAGGTCAAGTTGACGATTTCGTAAGTACCAGTCTATGACTGCTTGTTTGTTTGTTTGTTTGTTTGTGAAAGTATCACGGAAAAACTCCTCGACGGATTTCGACGAACTTGGTGGGGGATTAGGTTGGTCCAAGGATCATGGCATTAGATTTTGGACTGGTCCAAATCCAATTGGCCGCTATGGCGCCATTTTGAAAAGTATTTGAATATTTTTTTTTTTTGCATTTCTACATGTTTTAGGTGATTTCCACCCCCCCCCCCCAAAAAAAAAATTTTTAGAGAAAAAAAAATTTGCAACTTTTTTTTCAACAAAATTTCGATTTTTTTTTTTTTGGCATTTCTACATGTTATAAGTGATTTCCAACAAAAAAAACATGCCAAAATTATAATTGCGGCTGATTTTGGAACTTCAGGTGGATATACCCACGTAAAATCAATTTCTGTCTCAAGGAATCTAGTTATAGAAATGACTTGAGTATGTAAAAGTTAAAAGTAAAAGGGAAAGTTGACTATAACTCTGTGAGCACTGTTGACGTCAAATTGAATGAATAGGATATCAGGTTCAGCTTGAGTGACCTAGCAGTATTGGCGGCGGAGGTTTTTCACTCTACAGAGTGCTCCCCCTCTAGTTGTATATACATCAAGGGGCTGTCCATGTGATTACGTAACACACATGTGGGTGGGGTGGGTGGGTTGTTGGCTCAGTGTTACGGTGAGTTGCGGGGTGGGGCTTGTTTCACAAGGCATCAATGGAGGGGTCTTTGGCCCAGTTTTACTGAGTGACACAGGGAGCAAGATGTCTAAAATTGTGGAGAATTGCATTACGTAATCTATGGACACCTCCTTAAAAGTTGATGCAATTATTGTACATGTGATTACACTGCACTGTGCACAATCAAAGGGGCAAAATTGCTCTACGAGTTGTGGACTGTTAATAGTATAAGCAAAAGATGCATAGGATATGACGTCTGCATAATATATGCTTCCAACAACTTCAACTGTAAGAGTGCGTTCGGTTCCAAAGTGACGTGTGCGTGTATGCCGTCAGCGGAATGCATCCCTTTGGCAGCAATGCACAAGAAGACCATGGAAGCTGCAGCGAAACAGGACGAGGGTCAGAAGGTGGAGGGACGCGACGAACGACGGGACGAGGACACAGAGGTGCGGAGGGAGCATAGCATCGCCTCACTGCGTGCCCGAGCCATGGAGCACAGTGCCAAAGTACTCGGCCCTGCTCCGGCTCCTTCTGTTCCTGAGAGGCGACAAGAGCAGGAAGAGGAACAGCCAGTGAGCATGGAAAAGGCTCCTTGTGTAGAACTCGAGGAGCATTTTGATCACGGCAGAAAGACTCAAGTCTAGAACACCCCCCCCTCCCCCCAACCCATCACTCCCACCCACCACTACAAAATCTTCATCCATAACACCGTGCGAAAATACTTCAATGGATTTGTAACCAAGACACTCAACATTTGTAACAAAGTCTCGTGTGCACTGTTGGTCTCGATAAGCTCCGTGGGCTCGAAAGAAGATCATATATGTGAGCTTGAAGACACTTTTCACGCCTTTTGCTCCTCCTCAAGCCTGATGTAAGGGCTCATATACCCCCCCCCCCAACTCCCCTTTGCTGCTGAGTGCCAAAAGAGCACCTGCACACCCTAAACAAGGTGCGCTTTTAACCAAGAGATCTGCTCACCTGCGCGTGATGGGATAATGTATGTACTTTTATATTTCGTCATAGTAGCCTTTGACCTATATGTAATGTTTGTAAATATTTGACCAGTCTGTACACGAGAGAATATCGATCCACTTAATTCATGCCGAAACGCTGATCACAGATTAATATTAACTTTTCAAATGATGCAAGTTATTGTACATAATTTGCTTAAGTTAATTTCCACATACTTTTGATTTGCTATCACCTTTACGTTTGTGCACTTATGTACAGAAAGTCTGAATTGTTTTCATTTTCACTGCTCAAGATAAGTTAAGACACTGCGTTATTCATCTGAGCCGAGTGAAAGTGTCCACCGAGTGGTGGAACATCTCATTGTACACTTAAGTATACCTGATTGTACCTGTTGAGAATCATACTATCTTATATTACAACCTAATGCACTCCACCCCCAACCTGACGTCACTGCACGGTATTTCCCATCAGATAGGCGATATACTCGATGTCTACCCGCGTGAAAGATTCACCACCATGAGAGTGACAAATCTCTGTATCACCTTTGACGCAATTAAAGAGTCTGAGCGCCACTCTTACACTACCCAGACATTGCAGCTGATCTCAATATGCTGGGTTTGATTCCCCACCCGATTATAAACTGGCATCACAGTCAGGGATGATACATAGATACTTCACAGCAATGTGTTTTCAGAGAAGGCCATTAAGCCGGCTATACTTCGTATGCTAGCATTTGCTGTAGTGCATTAAAGAGCCTCACGGACGTTTTCGAAAAGAGTCGGCCACTGAATTCCGATGCCTTGGGCAAATTATTGCATCAGCGGTGCACCTCAGTTATGACGCAACCAACCGGACAAATTCGAAATTTAATTGCGATGTGCATTGGGCTATAAGTAATGCAGTGATGTCTTTCTGTCTCACCTTGACTGCAATAATCTTGGCACGTGCACCTAATACTGCACATGCCATGGAGACTACGTGCCTAATACTACAACAGCTGTATATGCTCACTGGTGTTTTGGGGTTATTTTCCTAACAAAATCGAGGCTTGTGGAAATGGGAAGATATAGAGAGTATAGAAAGGCAACGTACTGATGGAGGGTGACCTGCCAACTTGACGTCTTGAAAGGAAGAGTGAGATTGAACTGATTCAGGAAGGCGCCTCCA
>CM068964.1:84472646-84488236 GCA_035128595.1 Eptatretus atami
TGAAAAGAAAGAGTACATTCTCTTACGCTTGCAAAATCAGATATTGCTGAATTTCCCAAGAGAAGACATCAGTCGCCTTTCTCCATGTGCACACGAAGAAGCCGACACTAGGCTACTACTCCATGCAGCAGACGCTGCTGCGAATGGATACCAGAAAGTCATGTTGCGTACTGTGGACACTGACGTGCTTGTCTTGGCAATATCATTGTTCAACCAAACGAACCTGAGTGAAATATGGGTATTATTTGGCACAGGAAAGAATTGCAGACTCATACCAGCACACCATTGCCCATACCTAGGTCCAGATAAATCTTGTCTCTGCTAATGTTTCCACGCCTTCACCGGTTGTGATCAGACGTCATTCTTTCTGACCGAGGAAAGAAAACAGCATGGAACACAATGAAGGTTTTCACAGATGTCGTAGAAGTCTTTGCGACTCTTGGTAGAGTACCTCCTTCAGACGAGACATTGAAAGAACAAATGCAAAAATTGAACAGTTTTGTTGTCGTCATGTATGACGGACAAGCTGCTGTACAGTGTTGACGATGCCGAAGAGAGTTATTTACTCAAGGGGAGATCCATTGAGTTCATTCCACCTACTTCAGCTGCACTGTGTCAACACACAAAGCGGGCAGCATATCAGGCAGGGCATTGCTGGGGCAGGCATTACTGCGAGATCCAGAGTTACAGATCCGTGACTGGGGATGGTTTAAAGGGCCTCACAGTTGTGGGAACTCTGTGGACAACCCTGCTGAAGCATCCAAATCGTGCAAAGAACTTCTAAGTGGGCTGCAAAGTGGAACTTGGATGCTGCGCCAGTGCAAGTGTGTGAAGGCAGAGATGGCATGTACAACATATTGCAAGTGTCACGGAGACTGTGAGCGTCAATAACATGATGAAGCAATATTCAGCATCATTTGTGCCTAGAGGTAGATTGCTGTTTCTATATATAAACATTAACTAATGATGCTAAAAAACCATTGCTGAATCTTGTTGTCGATGCGATGACTTAGATCTCATTATAAAAGAATGAATGCTGCACCATATTGATAGACGTTTCTCTTGAAAAACAAATCATAGTAAAGGCACGGCTACATGTGTTAGTAAGAAAGAAATATAATTTGAAGAAAAACTTGACTTCATTATGGATACATTAGCTTTTCAGTTATCCACTTAACATTGGGAGATCCACCTCTCTAGAGAACTAGAAATGGAGGTTAAAAACGGTTATTTTTGTCCAATTACTTTGTATTTACACATGATAATATTCCAAATCTTAAAGACGCATTGCGTAGATGAAAGCTACATGTCATAAGAACGCTTTGCCAACTGCAGAACTAATGTGCTTTATTATAGGAAGGGAGAGTTTGCATTCCCCTTTTATTATGCAAATGAGATAGGCAACAATTTGGTTTAACGATGTAATTTGGTTTAAATATATGAGGCAATATGCGACTCAAAGCATGGAAAGAATATATCAAGTAGCGTGGATGTTATTCAGCAAAAACGACCCTTTTTACCTCCTTTTCAGAGAGGTAGATCTCCTCAACTGCTTCAGCATATTGGCCATCTTGGATTTCTGCACCATTTTTAAAATTGTTGAAATATGCAAACATCAGTAAAGAAACTAACTATGCAATATCACGGTTAAAGAGCATGAAAAATATGAAATTAGTACATTTGAATATTATAAACAAGTCAGAAAGCAGTTTTTTACTCAGTGGCGGCCATTTTGAATTTGGCGGCCATCTTGGAAAGAAACTGAAATGGCCCCATATCTAGAAATGTTCAGCACATTAAAAGCTACATCTGTGCCAATTTTCATGCTTATCACCCAAAATGCACAATTGGTCTGTTATGTGGCACCATTCTGCAGCACTATCATGGAGAGAGCCCTCGGCACAAAACTTTTAAAACAGAAAACTTCACAGCTTGGTCCATGAATCGTGACCCCTTACTGAAATGAAAGTGGATAATTTGAGCCCATCCTTGGAGGACTCCATATGTAAACACACACAAACACACACACAGGTCTCTGTTTCACCTCCTGAAACCCACCCACATGTGGAGATAGCAGGCAAAAGCAGCAACTTGCACGTACACCCTTCCGTCATGGTAATACAGTTTATATACGTACACACGCATAAAATACATAAAAACGACAAACACAAAGATTTACCTCTAAACAGAGTTCTTTGAAAGAGGATTTCAAGTGGGAAATTAGGAAAATTCAACTGAAAAATATATCAAGACAGAACACAAAATGTCGATCTCTGCTCTCTGCCTTCACAACCAGATCACGGCAAACACGTGGTCGGATAGACCTTATTGTTTTTATATATGTATCGATGTCGAAGTGAGGGGTGGATTATATTAGGAGATCGCACTAAAGGTTAAACAAAGCGATATCCTGTAAAAATAAAATTGCACCTCCCAAGACACCGACCACAGGCGGAAACGTACTGTACGTCTGTCTAATCGATGTTCCCTTGAGAGCATGGATACTTTTACCGAAACGAACAACCAAGCCGCTTGGAGAGCACTCACCAAGTGGCTTAAGCACTCCAATGAAACGGTTGTGAAGAAATGGCTAGTTTGGCACGCAATTAGCAACACATTAAACATACGCCTCCCGGAGACGCCCGAAATGTCAAGCCACGAACGCTGACGTCTCCGGATGTTTATAAGCATTGTAATAGACCGAGCAATTCTTAACTATGATGAACAGGCATTCGATAACATGAGTGAGGAAAGTGAAAACAACAACTTTATCGTGAAGAAATCGTTGCGGCCTGTTCCAAGTCAGAGTAACGTTGAGCAGGCCAAAAAACATGGCGGCTTCAGACCCCAGTGAGGTTACCGAGGAAACGCCTAAAGACCTCAGACAGCGAGGTGGTCGAGGATCGCCTGATGAAGGGTATAATTAAATAAGGCCGTTAATTAAATCTTCAAAAGGGGTGTTTTAATGAACCCAAACATCCAATTTTCAGCTTGGCTCTCTGTTCAGCTTGGCTAACAGCTTGGCTCTCTGTTCACGACTCATAGCACGACGACTCAAACTAGACAACGTGTAAAACACGACCTGTAAAAAAAATCACACAACGAGCGCAGTCAACCATCACCAATCATATATATTGCGAACGACTGACACAACCCGTTCATTCAAGTTGTGTAAGTGGAGCACACAGCAGGTTCAGTCCTGTTACTTTTTAGACGGACCTCGTATATGTATATAGTCGTGGCGCTGGCGGTCCAGGTTAATCCAGCCCCCCTCCCCCGACACAATTTGGTCGAGCCCGGATGGTCGAGCAGTTTTTCCTCATTCGGTCGGAGGTGGACACGTTTATCCTCGGAGATTATAACGTGTGCGGAAGGGGCAGGGCACAATGGCGGAGCGATGATGGCACAGGGAAGCACAAGATGGGTTTATACTCGAACCCGACAAATACATGGATACAGCTACTTAAAATAACCTGTTTTAATGAAAATAGACAAATATTTACAGAGGACAATAATCAGAATAAAATAACATGAGGTAAACTAATTATAAAGTCTAAATCGAGGCACCTCTACACACAGACAGGGGAAAGAAAATCCTTCCTTTATTCTGGCACTTAGCTTGGTCCAGAGATGGTCTTTCTGGAATGTGGAATCGAGGCGCTTCAATTTGCACGTGCAGACGCATGCAAAATTGCGCCGAGCCACTCTCTCGCAACAGGAACGTTCATCAAGCAATTCGTGAGCGGAATTTATATATATACATATATACATACCAGTGTGGGGTTGACTGCCTGTCATCCTTTCGAGATCGGCAAAATGATTGCTGGTATCCTGTGTTGGAGTGGTGACCTGTCCAGGATTGTGCCCAATAGCCAAGGAGACTGCTTAGGCAGCACCAACACTCTGCACAGAGTATGGTCCCATTGGATGGATGCCATCTGCAACTCAACTCTGGCCAGATATTCACGCTCAAAGTCAGTTTACCATACTGACATTTTTAACCAAGTGAGTTGTACCGTAAAAACTCCTTAGATAAGTGGGGGAGCTTAATTTTTAAATTAAACCACTAATTACATACAGGTGAAGCCTATAACACTTACTTTGTAACCCTTCAAACAAATAATTTGCTCCTGAAGTAATTTTGGGTCAATTAGGCAAAGGGGTTGAATACTTATGTTACTGAGAATCATCTGAATCACTTTTGCAACTTGAGAACCAAACTCTTGGGATCCTGGCTGACATCAAAGCAGAACACTGTCACAGTCAGTGGAATGTTAAATGTGACTATAAAACAAGCATGTAAAAACTAAATAAATAAATCAATCAAAGGACAACACTAAAAACAGCCAATCAGTGTCCTGAAGACAAATCCAAGTTCTGCCTTCAAGCAATGTTGTGCGTCACAGGATCAGTGGTCATGTGGGTAAAGGGCGCCCCCTGGCCATTATGCGGGTTTTCATTTCTTTTCCCCCCACATTCTGTACTTCCATCCAAAAACATGCAAAATACCCATGAGAGAGAAAACTCAAAAGTCCAAAAAGGAGCAAAGGAATGAATAACTCATGAATTTGATGCACTACAGTGAATGAGTAGTTACAGGAAGGATTTCCACCACTCTTCAAGGACAGAAAGACAATCATTCTGTTGCTATGAGTTTACATAAGAAGAGTTTTTCAGTCAATCATTGAACAACTCATCCTTCCTGAAATGATCAGAAACCTTGCAGCAAATGCTGGTGTGTGACACATTTCGGGTTCACGGTCACCATACCAGTGAGATGATTATTACCTCCGCCACCGAAGGTGAAGGAGGTTATGTTTTCACCCCTTTCTGTGTTTGTTTGTTACTTGGAAAATCGAAGATTTTTTTCAAGTATATTGGTCAGTTGATTTGGTCTGTCTGTCTGTCGTAATCAGGTCACCATTTCAAACCAATCTTCACGAAACTTCACCACACGGTAGAGTTTGTCATAAGGAAGAAGCCTGTTGCTTTTGAAGTCAAAAGTTCAACATAGGCCAAAGGTCAACAACTTAAGTGAGATGTCTAAAATCCTCAAGATTGACATGAAATTTGAAGAAGATTTATATTTCAGGTCACTGAATTCAACCACCAATTATTTTGGAAGTTCACATAGGCCAAAAGGTCAACAAAGGCTGGATTTCTAAAATTGTCAATTTTCATCCGATTCACTTGAAATTTGAAGAGGAGTTGCATTATTTTTGAGGTCAAATTTGTTTTATGGATTTTGCAAGTATCGTGCTCTGCACGACATAGTCTTCTTCTTTGTTTGTTTGTGTGCATGATGTCTCAAAAAGTTGTGGACGGATCCGGATGGAATTTTGTGGACAGGTTGAGTGTGTGACAAGGACGAACTGATTAGATTTTTGGCCCCATCTCTCAATAATGATGAATCACTTAAAAAATTCTCGTATCCGAATCTGGATCTTGACCACAATTAAATCAATCCATCCTTGTCACACACCCAACCTGTCCACCAAGTTTTCTTTTAACTCATCCACAACTTTGTGAGATATCCTGTTCACAGACAAACTAACTATTCTGTAAGGTATTGTCCTGACTGAGAATTTCTGTGCTGATGCCTTGAGTAAGTTACCACTGCCTGTTAGCCCAGGTCATGTACCTGCACCAGGAGAGATTTTTTATGGCAATGAGTGTGTTGGAAATGTGATAATGCTCCAATCACTTCCAAATTGAATCATGGACAAATGTGGAAACAACCCTATTTATGGTCAAACAATGTGTTATCAGTGGCAGATGGTCAACTGTCCCCATACGAGTTCCACGAGAAAGTAAGAACATACCTGGCTCGTAAAAATGACCTGTCCTTGCATTCCAGTTGTGATAGGCTCATTAAAACAAGGTGTTTTGAACAACATGGATTGTATCCAGGTATTGTGACCATCAAGGCAATTTCTAGGAGCCACGTTTGGTGGCCGGGTATAGACGAAGATCTAGAGAGCTACGTTCATCATTGTTCCACGTGGCAGGCTACCACCCAAAACTCACCTGAGACACCGCTTCACATGTGGTCCTGGCCTTCTAAACGATGGTCTCGATTTCACGTATATCATGTTGGATCATTGTTCAGGGAGATGTTTTTGGTTGTAATCGATGCTCATTCAAAGTGGATCGAATGTTTAGCCTGGTCATCCTGCAACAGCGAAATCATGGTTGAGAGTTTACATGCCATGTTTGTCACTCATGGTTTACCCGATTGTGTGGTTAGTGATAATGGCTCATGGTTTTACCAGTGCTGTGTTTCAAGATTTCTTGAAAAAGAATGGCATCAGGCACTATCGCAGTGCTCCTTTTAAACCCGCTTCCAATGACCAGGCTGAGAGAGAGCTGTGCAGGTGATCAAGAGTGGTCTCAAAAAGGTGAATGACAGCTCGTCTCTGCAGACCAGGTCGTCACGTGTATTATTTACATTAAGGACACGCCCGCACACAATACTGGAGGCATGCCCACGGAAATGATGGGTCGAATGCTAAAGACACGCTTAGCTCTGATTCATCCTCATGATTCGTCCAGAGTTACTGACCACAAGTTTAAACAGAAGTGGTACCATGACAGGACCTTAGTTCCATGTGACATCAATGTGCTCGATCCCGTTTCGTGCTGAATCCTGGCCAATGGCGATGGACCTAAATGGCTCATTGGTCATGTAATCAATCAAATTGGCAAGTCTGTATTTGTTGTGGAACTGTCCAATGGACATACAGTATGTAAACATATTTACCAACTCTACATAAGCCATTGTGAACCCAATCCTCCAACCCATGTTCAGCTCGTTGAAAGTGAACCCTCGGTATCTATACCAGTTGTGAGCCAAGTGCCACAACCCAATGTATCTAAACCCACTGTCTGAACCCACTTGTGGAAAGTTGGAACCTGCACCTTCTCTTCCTCCACCTCCTCCTGAATATGCTGCTATCATCACTCCACAAGCACGGTCACCTCTTATACCACACACTCTGCCCGTATTTGAAAGGCACTTGAATGGTTGAAGTTGTAGTTGGAGGGGGGGGTGGATGTTATCATGTTCTTTGTGATATTACCCGGACATGCATGCGCAGTGCGGGTGTACCCGGGGAATGAACATTCTGGTCCGACTTGGGTGTGTTCTTGCCTTTCAATCCTTAATCCTGCGGATACATCTCAGGGTGAAGCACAGAAAGAACAGAGGGAGGAAGACCAGAAAGAAGGTGACAGAAGAGATAGACCACCGATCAATCTGCAATATGAAAGTGATAGGCTCATTGACTCAGCTTCATCTGTATGCTGCACCTATTAAATAATGGAGACAATAGTTAGATCAAGGGGAGGCACCTGACCTGAGGATGAGTTAATACAAGTCCCTTTCACGTCATCCAACACAACAAAATAAAATTAATGGATATCTTTAAGACACTCCATTTTTACCTCTACCACTGAAGGGGGATGGAGGTTATACGTTTTCACCCCCGTCTTTGTGTTACTTGCAAAAATGGAAGATTTTTCAAGTAACCGAACATTGGTTGGTCACGTGTATTATTATGTTTGTCTGTGTGTTGCTTGCAAAGTCGAAGATTCGCAAGTATATTGGTTCGTCTGGTATGTGATTGTCTGTTTGTCTGCATGTCAATCGCCTACAGGTCATGCAATTTTAAACCGATCTTCACAAAACTTCACCAAATGGTAGTTTGTCATAAGCAAGAAGCCTATTGTTTTTGAGCCTATTGTTTTTTGATGACAGGCTAATTTGTCAAAAGGTCAACATAGGCCCAAGGTCAACAACTAAGGTGGCATTTCTAAAATCCTCAATTTTCATCCGATTCACTTGAAATTTGAAGAGACGTTGCATATTTGGTCATTGAATTCAACCACAAATTATTTTTGAGGTCAATTTTTTTTTCATGGATTTTGCAAGTATCGTGCTCTGCACGACGTCTTCGTGTTTGTTTGTTTGTATGTCAATCACCTTCAGGTCACATTTTTACTCCAATATTCACGAAACTTCACCACCTCGTAGAGGTAGTGACAATCTGGAAGCCTATTATTTTGAGGTCAATAGGTCAAAATGTCAAGGTCACATAAATCGTCAATTTTCAGCCGATTCACTTGATATCTATGTATATACTGCATTTAAATCTGAAAAAACACAGGTGGACGGTGAACCCTCGTCAAGGTGAAGACACTTGGGAACCTTTAGGACCCTGCAGACCCTATAGAACCTTAGTCCCTTAAGACCCAATCTGGACGCAACAGGACAAACAAAACGAACATTAGTGAAGGTGGGGGGGGGGACCACCAACAGTGGAGATGAACAACAGAATAAAGGGACAATTGGACAAACAAGGCAGTAGGGAGGAATGGGGTGGACAAGATATGCCTGGTGTTGGCTTAATGGTTAGTGTGGTGGGCTGAGGATCCTCGGGTCCTGAGTTCAAATCATGCTCGGCCGTTGAATTAATACCAGATGGGGTTTGACTCAGCCTATCATCCTTCTGAAGTCGGCAAAATGAATACCAGCTTGCTAGGATGATTGAGCCATTTGAGTATCCTGTGTTGGAGCGGTGACCTGTTCAGGATTATGCCCAATAGCCCAGGAGACTGCTTCGGCAGCACTCACACTGTACAGAGTATGGTCCCAATGGATGGATGGATGGATCAGCTTTGGTGTGTATCGGCACACTAAATTACTGTGCTTCCCCATTGTCTCGGGTTGCTCACCTACATTTATTTTTTCATCTATTTTTTTTTTTCCATCTATTTATATTTTCATTCACGGACGCTTTCCAATGGTTCTGTGATTTTCCCGGTGTATCGGTTTCGATGTCCGTCAGTACGTAAATTTTCAGCTTTCGACGTCACCCGGCAGGTACCCAACACCAACATCAGTCAGTGAATCAGTGGTTAGAATGATATATATATATATCGTTACGGCCACAGGTACGAGTGTATTATGAGGGGGTTATCCTCGTTTGTCCTGGGAAGAAGCCGGACCTGGGGCCACCGCTCACAATTAACTTCGTGGTTACGGTGGGTTGCTTTAGAACCACGAACGCCACTCAGTTAACCACGAGTTCCAGTGTCCACCGTCTAATTTGGCCGTTTAACTAGAGGTCACGTGGCTTCCTGAATGGAGAGCGTGCCCTTGGCAAGGCACCAATCTTATCTTGATTAGATCCTAATTAGGGCGGCCGAGCATTTATCGCTGGTGCGATAAAACATTGACTGTTACAGGTCAATTTGTGTGTTTTACCTCCCAATCTATCTCGGTTCGGACAATGCTGGATCAATGGAAGAAAAGGACTAGCATGGACAGGGTGGAACGTCAACAAAGGAATTTATTAATAAGGAAAAAAAAATCAAAATAACGTTTTATTTCCTTGTGGTAAAAAGAAGGAAATTCAAATCAGTCAAAATAATTGCAAGCAAATAAAGAATTAATCAGGCACTGATAGAAAAAGAGACAAAGAGCAGATGCTTATCACTATGCCTTAATTAACAATTAAACACGAGACAAGGGTACCCAGCAGATCAATCGGGGGGGGGGAGAGAGAAATCCAGTCTCGCTCACCAAATAGAAGTCGTCGTACGTCAAATAAAACATCCTGAAATGTGTGAGCGTGCCTTGTCCATTGCCAGCGCCCAGCCTTGCCGTGCACCCACTCGCAAACAGGCTTGAACGCCAGTCGACGTCACCCCCAAGAATCAGGTACGCCAAGAGCAGGTCTCAAGCAGAACCAGCATTAACGGTCCGAGCATCACCCACCGTCAGGAGCCAACAGGAACCACAACCGACGGACAGCTGTTAGGAGCTGTGAAAAGCTGAGGCACTGTGAGAAACTGTAAGGCTGCAAGGCTGTCATCAACTGTCACAAACTCAACTGTCGCCAGCTCACCAACCATCTGACTGGAACCGACGATAGCCGCTGCCCAGCTATCGCCAACTGACTCTCAAAGCTGTCAGAACCGCAACCAGTTTTCACCAACTGACTCTCAAAGCTGTCAGAACCGCAACCAGCTATCGCCAACTGACTGGAAAAAAAACGGTCCTCTCGTCCTCTTTATTGGAGGGCGTCTGGGCGGAGCCTCAAGCAGACTCCAGCCAAATCCACCCCGCCCATTTGCGTGTCGTTACATGTGACAACCCGCCCGTCACGCGATCATTCCTGATCTACGATGCCATGTTTGTGGTGCTGGCCGAACGGCAGAAAGCAGCCATTTTCCAGAATTACCGAGCAAAAACGTGAAGCGCTCATAAAACGTCAACAACAATTATCACCTCAATGTTCAGCCCGATACGAAAATGAGCCAGTTAGTGTCCATAGAGCTGCTGAACGGGGTGTCAAACGTCGATGAAAAAAGGTGGGTGTCAACGTTGATGGAAAGAGGTGGCTGTCGAGCCTCCGTTGGGCTAACGGCTATCTCACGCGCATGAATGTCTGTCGTAAAGAGAAAAAAAAAAGCTTTCCATAAGAGAGGGAATCTATTATTTACCCTTCTCAACGCATCAAAGTTAGAATCCCACCAGACATGGGGATGGATCTATCCTAGACATGCATTTAGAGAAATAACTGTCTGAGGACCTAGATGTTTGTATGCGTTTGTCAGATCGGATTCTGAAATATATATACATACATATACATATACAGTAATCCCCCGTTTCTCGCGGGGGTTACGTTCCAAACCTCCCCGCGCTACTGAAAATCCCCGATGAATGGACGCCTCCCCAAAAAATCGATTCGACTGGTCTGATCGGTTTGGCAGTGATTGGGTTTGAGGTGCCGGAGATCGACTGGTCTTGGTCTGGTCGGTTTGGCAGCGATTGGGTTTGAGGTGCCGGAGATCGACTAGTCTGGTCTGGTCAGTTTTGAGGTGCTGGGTATGAGCAGTGCTCGTCCAACGGCGGCAAACCTTTTTCCTTCCCGAAGCATATATCGAGCACCTTTACCTTAACCTTCTCCTGGAGCGTCCAGGACCTTCCTCTGGCGCTTCGGTTCCTTGCCAGAAACCTTCGAAGGTGCAGGGCGTTGGGCGGCACGTGGGCTTGGAGAAAAAACGTAGAAAATATTCTAAGTTCACAAGCGAAACTTTGTTTCGTGCGTTGTTGACTGGTCGAGCACCACGCGTTATAATTTATGCTTAATAATTTATATTTTATACATTATTACCGCGATGTACCGGGGAATCCGCAGAAAAAATTAATTACGTTCCAAGGGAAAACCCGCGATGAACGGGGCGCGATAGGTGAACCGCGATGAAGCGGGGTTGACTGTAATATATATTATATATATATATATATATATATATTATATATAATATATATATATATATATATATATATATATATATATATATATATATATATATATATATATATCCTGGTGTTGGGTAGTGGTTAGGTAGCAGGTTGGGATTCAAAAGGTCCTGAGTTCAAGCCCCGTTGGCCACTTGAATTAATACACACCAGGAGGTTGACTCAGCCTGTCATCCTTCCGAGGTCGGCGAAGTGAGTACCAGTGTACTGGGCCCGGTGTATGCCCCGGTTAGAATAGGTGTACCATATCCCTGTGCGTAAGAGGCGACCAGGGTTGCGTCAGGAAGGGCATCGGCGTAAAACCTGTGCCAAATCATTATGCGGATCATAACGGATGATGCGCTGTGGCGACCCCTAACGGGAGCAGCCGAAAAAAAGCAAGAGATTTTATATATATATATATTAGACTAGCGGGCTATGCTTACACATTGTAAGGAATAACGAACTGTTATTCCCCCTTTTCTGGGTCGCTCACCTGCATTTGTTTTTTTCTTCATTTATTTATATTTTCACTTCAATGTCCATCAACACAGGAAATTTTATCTTTCTATGTCACCTGGAAAGTACCAAACATTAATATCAGTCAGTTAATGAATCAGTGGTTAGAATGGGCTTTATATATTAGATTAGCAAATGCAACGTGTCACTTTGCTGATGGCAATATTAAGGGAGGGAGGGGAGAGAGAGGAGGTGGGGTGAGAGAGAAGAGGGAGGGAAGTGAGAGGAGATGGAGAGGATAGAGCAGAGGGAAAGAGGACGCAAAGGTTAAACAAAACGATGAATGTTAAGAGATTCTAGAGGTTATCGTATGTGCGGATATGAAATGAAGCCACGGACACTGAAGTCTCCAGGCATTTATAAAAGATTCGAAGGAATGAAAATAAGTGAGGAAAGTGAAAAACATTTTTGAGCGCTTTATCGTTAAGAAATCATTGCAGCCTGTTCCAACATAGCCAAGCTGTGGGTGCATACTATATATATATATATATATATATATATATATATATATATATATATATATATATATATATATATATATATATGAGCTCTTTAATATTAAAGCCAGTCTTCACCCAAGCCTGTGGCAGTTAAAGAAATCAAATTCATTCATTCATTCATATAATGACTTTATCCACAAAAGAGTTGCTGTTGAACATAGAACAACCCTGGAGACATCGCAAAGTTTAATAACCTGTGAAATAAACATTACAGATGCACCACCACCCTGCCTGCAGGTCTGTATACATGGTCACATGGCACATCGGCTGGCGATCCGCACAAACGTTATAACCGTTTTAAAATGTATGTTTTTAACCAGATTTGCTTTGATTCTCTGTAGAGCACTTCGCCAAGCCCTCTGAAAATATAAACACAGATCTGTCAGATGCTATGGATAAGCAGTCTCTCTGGGGGACAGGGAACGAGGTCAAGCAGCGAATGCATATCATATCGTGTTCCTTTAAGGTCCATCTCCATTATTTGAAAGTGAATGTATTTACCTGATGAAAAAGGCTTGGTCGGATTTTCACACAGTTTGTTGCAGTCGAGTTTGAATCTGTCAGCGACTATAAAAAGTTAAAATAGAAATCAAATTGGAGTCACGTAAGGTCATGAGGTCGCTTCGAACATTCGAGAAGCCTCACATTCCCCGTACAAAATCTCTATACGACCTAAATTCATCAAGCTTCAACGGATTTTCACGGAAATCGTTTTCCAGTCTGAACCTACGTTTGCGAATAACAAAAGTGAAACCAGAAATCGAATAAAACTTAAGATAAAGACATGAGGCCGTTTGGAAGCATAGGGAAGCTCTAAACGTTGCTTGTATTAACGCACAAAACGCCAAAAAAAACTTAATTTTCACAAACCTTGCTGCAATCGAGCGTCAAGATACCTTCGCGACTGTGAAAAGTGAAAACATAAATTGAATCAAAGTTCAAATAAACACGTGAGACCGTTCGAAGCAAAAACCTCCATTCTCAGGAGAAATCCTTTCCAACGTCGTAAAACGCGATTGTTTAAAGCATCCATGTCACAATCCTTATATAATCTAACAGCTTATAACATTAGTCAGGTGATGAAATACACAACTTGCATGAAAAAATTTCATTTCGACACCTTTATTAGCAAAAAAAAAAACTGCCGAGGCCTAGCATCTAACCGAGGCTAGCATCGTACCGAGGCCGTCTCACGCTCATCGCGACGCCGTCAGCTAGGCCCGATTTAAAAACCATTAACTCGATAATTTAAAATCATAAAAAAAACACACAACTTACCTTCTTCTCAGGACACCCCTGTTCTCGACAAACATGCACTCGTAAACAACTGCAGACGCCCTTGGAAGACCCAGCTCACGTTGCCTGTTGGTGGGTGAACAACCCAAGGCTTCCTGAATTCTGCTTCAAAATGGCGAATTAAGACCCCTTTGAGGGAGAGTGAGGTGTCCGAGGATGTGCCTGATAAAGCATATAAGAATTAAATAAGGCCCTAGCCTGTGGTGTTGGCTCAGTGGTTAGGGTGGCGGCTTGGGATCTTAGGGTCCTGAGTTAATACACCAGGGGGTTGACTCAGCCCGTCATCCTTCCGAGGTCGGCAAAATGAGTACCAGTTCCAGTGTGTGTACTGGTAGAGGGGCACTGCATCAGCGACACAGTCGCGCTTCAAGAAATGATAGCTACCCCGACCACCAAATAAGGTCGTTAATTATCTTCAAAAAGGGGTGTTTTAATTAACCCAAACACCCAATTTTCACTCATGCATTCCCTTGGAGTTTTCTTAGTCTGCGTGCCAAGTTTAAGGCTGCTAAGTTTCATGGTTTTGGAGTTATGGAGGAGACACCCCGATTGACTACTGACTGACGCACACTGACATTTATTGGTATAGATGGACAGCGCGATATCTCAAAAAGTTATGGACGACTTATGACCACTGATCTCTACACCTGGATTGGTCACGACGGCTCCGTGCGTGAAGCCACCGGAAGTGCACTTTCCGCCATCTTGTCTCCCCCAAAAGAGGCGAACTGTAGTAACACGCAACGTGAACCGGGCCCGGCCGATTTTGCAAAATATATTTCTTCAAATATATTTCAACTTCTGTCTAATATTTTAATGGATTTTGAAGTAAATTACTGTTCCTATTACTCATCGAATTCCGGAAAATTCCCTTGGAGCTCCTTGGCAATTGCAAGGAGGCGATCAATGCATATTATGAGGCCCGACACAGGGTTGGATCGGGAAACAAACATAGGCTAACATCCCAGTTACATTAGGCTCCAGTACTTCAATAACAAAACAAAACTAAAGTCATGTTTTTTATGTTATTTAAAATATGTTTTGTTATTTTAGGCAATTTTATGTTATTCTACGTTTCTTAATGTTTTTAAGGATTTTTAAAAGTTTCAACTTTCTTACGTTTTTTAAGGGATTTTAAAAATTCTTTTTTTTTTTGCTGTTTTTTTTTTTTTAAGGTTAGGTTTCCTCGACATTTTTTGTAGCGGGGAGGGCAAAAATGGTGGTGGGGGGGGGGAATTTTGGTTCAACATAAATGGGAGGGTCAAAACTTTTAATGACAAAAGAGAGTGCGGGGGAAATGATTTTTTTTTTGTGGGAAAATTTGTTTTCCATAGGCGAGCGATTTGGGGAAGGCATATGTGAATAAATTTCAAACTTAAAGGGTTTATTTGTTGGTTTTTAATCTGTCACTCTCCAAAATAAGAGGTGTACATTAGATTTCAGGGGGGCATGGAAGTTTTTATGGTAAAAAAATATCTTCACCCGCTAGTCGAGACCCCCAAAAAAAAATCCTCACCCAATTCTGCATAAAGGTATACATATAAAACTTATTCTGCCCGACCCAAACTTCCATCCCCACCCCCCAATGGCTTACATATTATTTCATTGCCTTAACATTTACAGAACACTTTCAAAGAAATGAATTGGCCTAATGCAAAACATGCATGTAAATAATGAGATGAAAATCACATAAAAGCTTGATGATTAAATTGCTTTAATTTCAAGATGCAGTACCTCTTACAACAAATATCAAAAAGACAACATTTACATAGTACACTATGTAGATTCATTCGAAAACTTTTCCACATATGTACATGGAAACCAGCAAACAAAACATTTTTTCAAAGAGTTTTAAAAATGTTTAAATGATATAAAATATTGAGTCCAGATAAGACAATGTAAACGTTTTAAAATAAATATTATCAAAGGATGTAGTCTAAATGTTAGTGTAAAACATTTTTGTCAAATAT
>CM068964.1:84500846-84511034 GCA_035128595.1 Eptatretus atami
CTATCAAGGTAGTCACTTCATCAAAGCTGGAGCCTTAAACATCATCTCTTCAAACAGCTGAGTGTGATATGGATTCTGAACATCAAGCCTTGCTTTCCACACAAACGTACGATGGCTTTCGAAGGGAACAATGCTTGACCGCTTTATGAACTACGACAAGAAGTGGAAACATTTCTAGATTCGCAGCAGAAAGCAGATCTCCATGACAAGTCCAGTCTGAAGGATGTTTGCTATCTCTAGCTTACCTGGTGGACATCTTTGAAGCACTGAATGCCATCAACCTCAAACTCCAAGGAAAAACATCACATAATCATGCACAATGATGTCATTCGAGCCTTCATTGCCAAACTCGACCTCTGGAAATGTCGAATTCAGGATGAAATACAGCCAGTTTTGCTAACTTGGATTCTGCTCTCATTCACAGTTACCTTGATTCTGAGTTAATGAAACAGGTAATTACTCATCTGACTGAATTGAAAGCAGAATTCATCAGATACTTTCCGGATATAAATGAAAAGCACGAAGCCTGGAAATTCATTTGGAACCCATTTCAATGTGAAGTAGCTGATATTTCAGACGAATGCAAGAGGAGTTTCTTGAGTTATAGTTCACTCCTTGGCTGAAGAGACTTCAAAAAACTGGATCTCGAGATGTTCTGGGTCACGTACCTTCCTGTTTACCCTTTGATTCTACAACAAACTATTCAGATTCTGACAATGTTTGATCAACGTATCTTCGTGAAGCTGCATTTTCCACGTTCGTTGCTGTCAAGACCAAGTACAGAAACAAGCTGAACGTTGAGGGGACTTGCGTTGTGCTCTCTCTGGCATTCGACCACGCATTCAAGATCTGGTAGCTAGAAGCAATGGTAAGTATCTCATTAAATGTCATCTCATTAAAATGCCTGTATATATGAGTGTTGCTTATACAGAATTCTTTTGTTCAATAAAAAGACTAAAAACATGCATTTTTTCAGTTTTTCCTTTAATTCAGGAGGGATTTTTAATCATTTGGTTGCAGATGTGATGGGGGGGGGGCGTCGAGGCAAGGACCAACTACTGAGAGGGCGTTGTGGTAAAAGGTTAAGAACCACTGGACTAGAAGCACTCCACGACGGGAGCGGCCAGGGGGATGATTATGTATTTCCTTATTCAAACATGTAATTCAAAATACCTCTCGCTGCGTAATCAAAATGCCTCACTGCACTGGAAAACGTTGGAAATTACTGTACTGTAAAGGGTGGGACTTGTAATACCCTCTTCCACTGAGAGCGGCGCTCACAATACCATCATTTGATGGGAATTACTAACCCTAGCTCCCACTCCCATCTCCCCCCCCCCCCCCACACCCCAAAAGCAAGACCACAACACGATAAAAACACCCTATGTACTAATTGGGGTCATGCTGATCCTGTGTAGCAAGTGTGGATGTAATCGGCCAACAGAATATGAGTAGCGTGAAACACACACACACACACACAACACACACACACACACCAGTGAAATATAATAAAGATGATGACAAATAGACGGGCAAAAAAGAACTTACTTCTTACAAGCAAACTTCTATCTAATCTTTGCTGTCTGGACAGCTGGTGTCCGAGGAGAGTTCTGAGTACACTGCGCTGGATTGGACGAATGCTGGCAAAAGCAGATGCTCTGCATGCTGGAAAAGCATGTGACAAGAGGCAGGGATTTGAGCTGCTTCATTCACGAAAAGGGGAGGTAAATGGAGTTTCTCTGGCTGCGTTTTCACACACACTGTTGTATGGAACGTTCATGCACCATACTAACAGCTGCTATTCCTGGTTAAAACACGGTGGGCTGAGCAGAAAAAAATCTGCTCGGCAGCCCCTGCATGGTGTGGCAGCCTCAGCTCGTTCCTGGTTTACAAAAGGTTACATAAACTCTGTAACCACCGAGTGTGCATGCAACATTAATTTGCGAACATTTACAATATGGGTTTTTCCCTTTCAGCTTTCTTGCAAATGCATTTTATTTTGACTTTTTACTTCCTCATTGTTTTCTGCCTGATGGTGTCTCGATGGTATTTCTTTTCATAATTTACAAAAAAGGTGTGCAAGTCTATAACCAATGAAGGTGTGGATTATGACAATTGTTTGCCATCTGGTGGTGCTTAATGGTTAAGGTAGCTGGCTTAAGATCTTCGGGTTCTGAGATTGAGCCTGTCATTCCATGAGAAATAACAGGTAGGTTGTCATCTTCTGAGATCAGCAAAACGATCCTCAGCTTCACAGGATTGTGCCCCCGAGCCAAGGAAAAAATTCGCGGCAGCCCTATGTGTCTGAAGACGTGAAAGTTCTTCTTGCAGGAAGTAACAGTACAAGCCAGGAAGTGTTTGACTTATTGCAATTATAGCTTCACCAAACCTTAACAGGATTTAGGTTGAGTAATTTGTGCAACCTTCAGCAGGGAGTTGATCCTGCATCAAGGTGAGTCCTGCTGATGGGGGCACAAAGATAATGTGCAGCCATCTTGTTCCATCAGACACAAATCATGATTTGCGTAGTGAAGAAAAACACTGTGTTTGATCCTTTGCAGTTTGCAGAGCATTTTGAATTCTGCTGGAGAATGGCACGGATGTGCGGTGATATGTGCACAATTGCACAAGGGATGGAGAGAGGATAAAGAAGTATGCATCTTTGGGTGAGCATATTGGGCCATTATGGTTAACTCACTGAAATCTGCATTATAGACTCAGTTGATTAACACTTTGGCCATCTGTATATTCCATATACAGTGTCTATAGAAAGTCTACACCCTTTCAAAATTTTCACCTTTTGTTGCCTTTAGCCTGGAATTAAATTGCCATTCAATCAGACTTTCCCCCCTTTATTTACACATCATAATCCACAACTTCCAAGTGAAAAATAAATTCTACAAATTTCAGAAAATTAATTAAAAATACAAAACTAGAATATCTTAGTTGGACAAGTCTCCAGCCCCTTACAATAGCAATTGTAAATTAACTCGGGTGGAACCAATCACTTCAAATCACCACCAAATTAATTGGGCTCCACCTGTGTTAAAATTGCAGTGATTGATTATTTCAGAATAAAATCATCTGTTCCTGTAGGTTTCCTCTGCTGGGTAGTGCATTTCACAGCAAAGATCAACCATGAGAACCAAGGAGTTTTTAAAGACCTCTGGGATAAAGTTGTGGAAAGGCACAGATCAGGAGATGGGTATAAAAAATATTTCGAAGGCCTTGAATATCCCTTGGAGCACAGTCAAAGACAATCATGAGAAAGTGGAGAGCATATGTTACCACCAAGACTCTGCCTAGATCAGATCATCCCTCCAAACTGGATGACCAAGCAAGGAGGAGACTGATCAGAATAGCCACAAAGAGGGCAATGGTAACTTTGAAAAAGATACGGGCCTTATATGCAAAGACTGGTCACTGTGTGTATGTGACAAATCCCAAGCACTCCACAAGTCTGGCCTGTACATAGGGGGCAAGAAGGAAGCCATTACTCAAAAAAGTCCACTTGATCCCATTTGCGGTACGCAAAAAAAAAAAACACTCCAGAGGTTCTGAAGCCATGTGGCAAAAGATTTTGTGGTCTGACGAAACAAAGATGGAACTTTTGGTCTCAATGCAAAACATTACTTTTGGTGCAAACCCAACACAGCACATCACCAAGAACACCATCCCTACTGTGAAACATGGTGGTGGCAGCAACATGTTAAGGGATGTTTCTCTTCAGCAGGGACTGGGGCACTTGCCAGGATAGAGGGAAAATGGATGGAGCAAAACGCATAAAAATCTAGAGGAAAACCTGCTGCCCTTTGCAAGAAAGCTCAAATTGGGGTGGAAGTTTACCTTTCAGCATACAATGACCCGAAGCAAACAGCCGGTCTGCACTGGAGTGGTATGGAACAAAAAGAATAATGTCCTTGAGTGGCCCAGTGGCCCGACCTGAATTCAAATGAAAATCTGTGGCATGATTTGAATATTGCTGTCCATCAACGCTCCCTACACAACTTAACTGAGCTGAACAGTTTTGTGCAGAAGAATGGTCAAAATTGCCCAATCAAGGTGTGCAAAGTTGGTAGAGACCTATCCCACAGACTCACAGCTGTAATTGCTGTCAGAGGTGCTTCCACCAAGTATTAACTGGGGGGGGGGGGGTGATAGAGACTTATCAAAGCAAGATATTCCAGTTTTTGTTTTAAAATAATTTTCTGAAATTTGTATAATTTTTCACTTGGAAGTTGTGGGTTACGATGTGTAAATAAAGGTGGAAAAAAAAATCTGATTTAATTCCAGGCTATAAGGCAACAAAACATGAACATTTGAAAGGGGGTGTACCTTTCTACAGGCACTGTAATATACAATAGGCTAATGCTGTCTATCAGCTGTCTGTTCCCACCTGAAATATGGAAAAACTCCTTGGAGAGAAAAAAATAGTTACTTAAATCTATCCAAAGCTATGGGAAAATAGAATTTTTCATCCATACAGTAAATTTCCCACCAGGTAGTGTATGCGCAAAACAGACCACTGGCTCAATTGCTCCAGAAAAAACTTTTATTTGACATTAAATATATAATCTGCCTTTTTTGAGTTCTTTCAATCAACGCAAGAATAAAGGCTGCCTTTTTTTTTAATATCGTGGTACTTTTACCATGGGCTTTTGCTGGAAATATTTATTTTGAAAGGGGAGGGTGGTGCTGGTGAGGGGACCTTGTGGTTTTAGATTTAAGAATAAATAAATAAATAAATGTCTCTTCCATTTTTCATTTATAACCATGCAAGCAATTAATATCTTTATGAATGATTAAGAGCTAAATATGACTGCGAACGACAATCTATCATAAATGTAGTATCAGATAATGAAATGTATAATAATGCCAGCAAAGTAGAGGGAATGACTTTCAGGGATTAACCAATATAATCAATCCTTTATAAACCTTCCCAAATGTGCATCTTTCTCAGGTAAAGATGTTCTTCCTGTTGCGTCAACCACGACAAGGATGTGAAGTATCACCAGTGGTGAGTCATGTACAAGCTTTGATATTAAATATTGAATCATTGTTCTCTCAATGGTTTCAAAAGTGGAGTGGCAGGTTTTGGTAAATAAAAATCTATGATATTCTGTGAATATGTTTGATAGTGACAGAATCCACATAAACAAACGGTTATACTGTAATAATAGTGCTTTGGGGGAGAGGAGCTCGTTTAGCAATGAAACTGATTGGCAATACACGTTTGAGGTGTGTAGCGTGCACAAGCGCAGGCATTCTTCTTTGGCCTTGCAGCACACATCAGAACACAGGCTCGACTAGCACACCCACTCTCACGCTCAAGTCAGTATGCGGTGCGCTGGTTAGGCCCGAGAGAAATTCCACCTCTGAGTGATTTCAGACCTTAATGTGCATTGTCTTATTGTCTCTTTTGCCTACTCGATCCTTTTAAAAAGGCACCAAATAATAATTTGGATCATCGGCTGAACATGGAGCTTCTCCTCTTGGTTTGACCCTGTATACACCCACTCGTTACTCGATTGCCAGCCTCCATTCCTCACACGTCCGTGTTCTTTGGGAAAGAGTCAAAATATATGTGGGTGAGCTCGCTTTAACATCCAAACTTGGAGGGCTAAATTACATGGAAATGTAGTATTGAGGGCGCACAGTTTTCAATCCAGATTGAGTGTTATAAATAAAGCACGTGTTGACAAAGGCTGGAAAAAATTTCTTTTCTCTCCATTTTGTGGTGATAATAACAAATTAGTACCTATTCACCTCCCTACCAACATGACATATATTACCCCTCCCTTTCTATCCCCTTCCTTCCTTCCTCTTCCTCAATTGAGCTCACCCCCACTCTATAATGAATATACTGTCATGGACAAAAATATTGGCACCCTTGTACTTTTTAAAAATAACTCACAATTTTCTCTAAAAATAAGTTGAAATGACACAAAGTATTTGGTCTCCACAATTCTTTATTTCACCGTTAATATTACAGAACCTTGTTTTTTTGATTCAAAACTTAATATATCCTTTTAAATTAGAAAATAAAAATAAATGGCATTGATAAAATTATTGACACCTGAGATTTAATATTTGGTATCACAGCCTTTGGACAAAATAACTGCAGTCAGTGCCTCCGATAGCCATGAATGAGCTTCCTACACTCTCTACTGGTAGGTGTGTCCACTCTTCTTGTGCAAACTGCTGCAGTTCTCCAGATTTGAAGGGTGCCTTCTCCAACTGCTGTTTTCAGATCTCCTACAGGTGTTCAATGGGATTTAGATCTGGACTCATTGCTGGCCACTTCAGAACAGTCCAGTGTTTTGTCTTGAACCATTCCTCGGTGCTTTTTGAAGTGTGTTTGGGGTTATTGTCCTGCTGCAAGACCCACAACTTTTGACTTGGACCTAGTTTTCTGACACTGGGTTGAACATTGCGCTCCAAAATGCCTTGGTAATCTCCTGATTTAATGATGCCGTGCACAATTCAAGGCACCCAGTGCCGAGGCAGCACAGCAACCCCAAACATCACTGACCTCCTCCATGTTTGACTGTCAGGAAGGTGCTCTCTCTTTGAAGGCTTCATTTTGTTTTCTGTAAACATAAGAGATGATGTGCTTCCCCAAAAAGCTCCAATTTGGTCTCATCTGTCCACCGACATTCTCCCAGAAGGATTTTGCTTGTTCAGGTGTGTTTTAGCAAACTCCAGCCAGACTTTCTTATCTCTCTCAGCAGTGGGGTCCTCCTGAGTCTCCTTACAGAGAACCCCTTTCATGTGAGTGGGCGACGGACGATGTGAGTTGAACTGTCGTACCTTGTGTCTGAAGGTCAGCTTGAATCTGTTTGGCAGTTGTTCAAGATGTTTTCTCCACCATTCGAACACTCCTTCGCTGCAATCTTCGATCAGTGTTCTCTTGCAGCCACGTCCAGGGAGGTTGGCTACAGTACCATGGGCCTTAAACTTCCTGATAACATTGCGTGGGTGGGCACAGGAACATCAAAGTCTTGGAGTTGGACTTGCAGCTTAGATTGTCCATGCTTGACTACAATCTTGTGTCTGACCTCCTCAGACAATTCTCTGGTTTTCTTTCTTTTCTACATGCTCATTGTGGTGCACACAGTGACACAAAACAGCAGAATGACTCCTTTTCTCTATTCAAACTGGTTAATTGAGTGATTTTTTATATTGCAGGCACCTGCAATTCATCACAGGTGAGTTCAATTCCAAAGTAAAGGAATCACCTGCTGAAATATAATTATTTCTAACAACTTCTAAAAGGTGCCAATAATATTGTCCGGCCATTTTAGGATTTCTTTTTGGAACAACATAAGATTTAGTAATTTTCAGCATTTTTCTGTTTTGCTCCACTGCAACCAAAGATTTACAAGTGTGGATACCAAAAGATTTTTTTTAATTTCAACAATTTTCTGGAAGAAATGGTGCATTATTTTGAAAAAGGTGCAAGGGTGCCAATATTTTGGCCATGACAGTATGGCTTGATTCTAATTTTCCAAAGTGAACATGTTACACTTTACTCTAACCCGCATTTCTGCCTTGTGTGAACAGGTTTGCCATCATGTGCAGTTTTTGGCAGAAAATGAACCTTTGCAGGTAAATGAAAAATATATTTCACTGCAAGGTAATTCCCCACACTAAGGACGAGAATGCAGATTTGTGAATTCAAGTCTTTTGATGACTTTCATCGACTTTGAAAAAGCAATTGACAATGGGAACAGGGATGCAATGTGGGATATTTAGAAAAATATGGTAACTCGAAGAGTTCATCAGATGATAAAGAATATGTACAGTGGATGCAATATGCAGTGCGATTTGTAATGGAAAGTAGTCTACAGAATTAAACCACAAGTCAGGGATGCATGCAGTCTCCACTTGTGTTGTACGGGGTATTGACTATAAAGCTTGACACATAATAGGAAGTGCAGGAAGAATGGCCTCCAGATACACACACTTGCCTCTAAGCTGTCTATGCTCGGTTCGAATCTCGGCCAGTTATAAACTGTCACCCTGGTGTTTCACAGGCAGGGTGACTCATCTTCGTGTGTGCTCCCTCGGATGGACGTTAAACTGGGAGTCCCATCTGCCGACATTAGTTGATGAGCGTCAGATCCCCGGTCGGTGCCCTTCGCAAGATTCAGCAATGTTATCGTCTGCCCTCTGACAACAATTAAATTCCTGCTTGTAACCGACAGCGGGCATTGCATCATTGGAAAGTTGTGCCCACAGCCAATGATGCTACCCCACAACCTTGTGCTGCATTAGAAATATAATTATTTGCCTGAGAGACCCCTCTGCACCGAGTCATCAACGTTGATAGGGCAGGAGCCAAGCACATAAAGACAGCGTAAGGATGAGAATAATCCAGAGATATCCCATTAGGACTGGGATGGAGTCGAGGATTATGGAAAGAGGTTCTGAGTAGACCCGCCACCACCAGCATTGGGTCTGTCAATCATACAAAAAACAACCGTGGAAATTGGTGAGTCCGGGACATCGTGAAAGAAAGATTTGTTGGTTAAGATCTGGAGATGAAGCGACAACCTGCACGGAGAGATCCATGAGATGAAGCAAGAACCTCCAACATTGTGGATCAAGATGAAAGGGTGGTGTGAAAGGTTGAGAATGGTGGGAGGGGCAGTGAGTGCCAGGCAAGAATAAAAGTCAGGAAGATGGAGGGGTTGATAGGGATGGATTACCAGTGCGTAACTTTTCCCATTTATTTATCTCGGTGCTAAATCACAAAATGACACCTACATCACTGCTGGGGTGAAAACTAGGGTTGGAACGTTTTCACAAGAGGCTACACTGCACCTGCTTCAATTGTTGTGAATAGACGTATTAATACAAAAAAAAGAAAGATGGGAAAAGATCATTGGAGCAGGATGAAGAGACAAATGGCAGTCATTCATCAGGAAGTGTGACCAGTCATATTAAAAGTGAATGGAAGAGAACAGGATGGAGGTAATGAAAGCAATAAAATGTTTTTTAGCGCGTCTCGCGTAGCGAACGCTGCTCTAGAGAGCTCGGCGGCGTTGTTGTTGTTCTTCTCTTGTAAAGACAAAACCTTATATTCGGACTAGCTCTTTTATATACACACGATCCGGATCTCCTTAAATACTAAGCACTTGTACACATCCTCGCATTGGACGTCCTTTTGAGAGCGTCTATCATGTACTTTTTAAATATATTCGGACATTTGCTTTAAAGTTTCGAAAAGTTCACGTTACTATTTAAGATTATTCCATTTAATGTATTGTAAATTCGTAAATACATTTATTTCGTAAATACGTAAATACACTATGACGGGTCTCGCTATTGGCTTAATCAAGGCCGTGACAAAATATCGGAAGTTGTGGTTTGTTGTTTTTTTTAGCCGACAAAATCTTTAGGACGCTGCTCTTGGACACATTTGTCCTTGTTTATTAATATGCAGGAAAGAGGAACAAAATTGAGAAATAAAAAAGATGAGTTTGAGAAAAAAAATTTTTTAAAACATTAAATTTGTATTTTTAATAAATATTGTAGGGGTAAAATAATATTAAGAAAGGAAGCAGAAATTGAAGAGGATGTGGGGAAAGGAATTGACCACATGGAATACAAAAATAATCAACAAAACAAGAAGCGAATACTTCGATATCGCACGGCTGGGGGCAGTAAAAGATTAAGAATGATGAAACAATTTTGCAGTTATAAAATTTAAATGTAGACACGTGAATTAGCATGCATGTGGGAAGAGTTGTGACGTTGGACAATTTCTATTTATAGCCCTCAGATCAAAGGACGTAGGCAGCCATAATGTGACAGAAACTTGATAGAAGACACAGGACAGAATAGCCAATATATAACAGCAGAAGCAGCAGAATATAGCACCAGAAGCAGCAGCAGCAGCGGCGATGTCGCCGCGCTGTAATAACCACTTCTGTCACCAAAAAAGAGAAGAAATCACCTCTACAAGACGTTTTAAAAACACTTTTGGTGAAAAACAATGAACGAGAGTTCAACGCTGCGTGTCAACAACTAACGAACAGAAAGGGACATCTTTGAAGCACTGAATGCCATCAACCTCAAACTCCAAGGGAAAAACATCAACATAATCATGCACAATGATGTCATTCGAGCCTTCATTGCCAAACTCGACCTCTGGAAATGTCGAATTCAGGATGGAAATACAGC
>CM068964.1:84525363-84539389 GCA_035128595.1 Eptatretus atami
CCGTTTCTCACTGCACTTATTGAGGCATTTCCTAAATCCGTTAATTTCCTCCTCCATGCTCTTACCTTTTAAATTGTCCATGCTCTTTCTTTTTAAATGCTGAACGTCAAGTAAGGAAGCAGCATGTATCATTTTTTAAAGTCTTTGTTATGACTCGGCGGGGTTTTGAACTGCCAACCTCCCAGATTCAGAGCAGATGCTCTTTCCATTACACCACCGACTTTGGTTAATCTTAAAGTCTGAAAGAGAGACTACACAATGCAGTTGATTGATGATGGTTCTTTTGTTCCTCTTGTCAGAGCAAATATTAGTTTTCCAATTAAAACATTTTTATAAAGATTTCCAAAATTAACATACCACATCGACCTGCATCTGCCGGTGGTAAAGTCGACATTATTGCACTTCTGCTGTGGAATTTCATCAATGACAGAGAGCAAGCGAGACAGTATCCCAAAGTGCAAAGCCAATCCGTGTCCGTTTTGTACTCAAACTAAACGTGATGAAAACAGCTTAAAAATAAATAAATAAATAAAATCTTAATTGGTGTCCTCCATATTCTCATGATAAAAGTTTGTTGAAAATTTATCAAAAACTGAAGGTTATGGCTTGGACAAGGACGGACACATACAAAGGATTGCAAAACGCCATATCCCCCTGCACGGGGGACAGGCTGATAAATCTTGCAACCATTGCTTGTGAAAAAGTGCAAATGTCACATCAGCGTACACGATGCCTGGTTTTGTTTCTCAAATTCAATGTAAATGTTGGCAAATATTACCATGAAAGAAAAACCACCATCGATTCGATGCTGGGGTGTTGGCCCGCATGACCGAAGCTTTACGGAAGTAATATTTAAGCTGAAATATTATGTAATGGAGCAAACGTGGATGTCACCAAAACTCCACAATTGACATTGCACATTTCTTGGGACTACTTAGAAGTTCAAAACCCAGTTATACCGATGGTTCCAACCCCAATACTGGCCTTAAGTGGCCACCCAAGGCCAGCAGATAAGCACGTACTTTCTCCTTACTCCGGTGCACATACTCCTGCCTGAGCTCCGATAAACCCGGGCCAGGTACGGTCCATGAGACTGGCTTTGAGTACGAAGGGGAATATAAATATTTCAAATGTGTACCTTAATATGTGGTTTTAAGAACCCTATATTTTACAATGGCAAGATCTTTGCAAGAGCATCAAGCCGTTGGCCGAGAGCCGGAGTGCCCGCTAGTACAGATAATAAATCAACCAGAATATACAGACAGGTAGTGACAAAAAAAAAAATGGAAACACCAATTAAAAAATCATTTAAAAGGGTGTTGGGCCACCACATGTGGTCAGTACGACCTGTATGCACCATCCACGACACAGAGTCCACTAGCATCTGGAATTCTGCAGGAGGGACGTGGCACCATTCTTGCACAAGAAAACCAACTCACATCTGTTTGATGGAGGTGGAAAACGCTGTCTCTGGCAAGGTTCCAGAATATCCCATAAATGCTCGTTGGGTTCAGATCTGGTGACTGAGAAGGCCATGATATATGGATAACATCAGTGTCATGCTTACCAAACCAGTGGGTGAACACACGTGCTCTGTGGGTGGGGGCGGGGGTCTCCTCTTGCTGCCAAGTTAGCCATAATTATAGGCAACCAGGCCTGTGCAACATTTTTATACATGACCCAAAGCATGCCAAGATGTTATTTGCTCAACACAAGGATGGAAGCTGTTGCTTGGTGTCCCTCATTTACTGAAGTTTCCTTTTTTCGTCCACTACCTGTAGATACATCGTTTATAAAATCTTAGCTCTTAAAAGAAGTGACAGAGTTGGGAAAGCAACACTGACAGGCACTTTAAAAACAGGATGAACGAATAGGAGAAAGGAAGGAAGAAAACAGTGACCTGTACATAGATAGGGATTAGGGTTGAAAGGGGGAAATATTAAATCGGGTTGGAGGAATGGAGGATGACCTGAGAGTGGTGCACTTCCAAAATAAACGTGTGGTGGGAAGGATGAGATGGAATAGACTGAAGAAGGCAGCTCCACAAGCAGGAGTACAGGGGTACAAAGGAGTGAAGGTAAACATCGATCTTGGATTTTTGGAGTTTATAAGGAGATGGTTTGGTGGAATCATCTTTTATAATCCACAGCATTTTTTTTTTTGGTGCGTCTGCTTACAATTGCCCTTAAACCTGTCCCGATTCATGTGGAACAACCTCCGGTTCAAAGTGGTCGGGTGAGCAGCACAAAAGCAATGCAAGATGTACAAACTGCATATCCTTGGAATACTACATACTGATGTGGGAGGGTTTCGAAGTGGTCCAAGCCAAATGATACTTCATTATCCATAGAATGCATCACTCCATTGGCTGTATCAGGATCGTTGAGATCTTCTGCATTTTCTGGCACATTCAACACCTGCAAAATAAAAAACCCTGCATATTGAAGCACAACGCAATGTGAGAAATGTACGCTGGAACCCGATACGTGTACGGACAGGTTGACCGAGTGATGCTGAGATTGCAGAGAATTGTCAATTTACAAAGGAATACCTTCTGGAGGATGAGTCTTGTCTCGTCAGTAAGCGGTTGATGGGAAAAGCGGCACAAGTCTCCCTGAAAACAATTTGTTCCAGTGTGGAAGAACTTACATGGGAAGTCATGTACAATTTTGGTCAAGAATGGCAAGCTTGCTGAAAGTAAGTTTTGTCAGTCTTATTTCATTGAACAATTAATGTTCATCACACACTTTCCTTGGTGAATGTTAAATACCAGACAATTGTTGCTCGGAATAAAAAATAAAAAACAGAATAAAAAAAAGTGTCTACAGAAAAGAAAATTATCAAATTCAAACTTGATTGTAGAGAGGTTCTTCAAAGGAGGAAGTTATTCAAATTGTGAAGCAGTCCTTAAAGTGCAACCAACCAACCAATCACAGTCCTGTTATTGGCATCAGAAGGCAAAAGACTTGCTTGCTGAGCATAGCAATGAAAGTACGAAGAAACCAGGCAATTCACATCCACTGAGGCAATTTATCATTTATTTATTTTTAACTTCCAAAACTAGAATGTTGAGAGAACACCAAACCCACATAGTCTTAAGAAAAAGGAAGGGTCTTTTCTACTCTTGCTTTGCATTTCCGAGCATGGTCTACATTTCCTACGAGCCGAGATTTTGTCCGAATCGACATTTCCCAACGCTGAGAGTGCGAGTGGCAAATTTATTGGTCAAGATGGCACCCCACGAAGACCAAGAATCCTCCAGAGGGCATCCCGATTCACTGAATCAAACACTTTAGAGAGATCAACATAGGCTGCAAGCAGCCCCTGCCTAAACTCTCGTTGTTGTTCGGTGAGGACCCGAAGAGCAAGGATACGGTCAATTGTTGACCTCTTTGGTGTAAAGCCTGACTGCTTTGAATGCTGGTGCTCAAGCAGATGGTGGCGATCCCCATCAAGAATTATCTGAGCAAAGATCTTGCCCGGCACTGAGAGCAGCGTCACCCCTCGGTAGTTGCTGCAGTCCTGGCGATCACCCTTCCCTTTCCAGAGAGGGACAACAAGGCCCCTCTTCCATTCAGTTGGGATGATGCCTGTATTCCAGGCAGAGCAGAGAACTGCATGCAATGACATGAATTCAGCATTTCCACCAGCCTTGAGAAGTTCAGCGTGGTTGCTATAGATCCCAGGAGCTTTACCCCATTTCAACCGGTTCACCGCAGCCTGTGTTTCCACAAACGAAGGTGTATCACAGTTGATTGAGGGTCAGCAATTGCGATAGTAACACACGACATCAAACTTCACAGCTGGTGGATCAGCCTGGTACAGCTCAAAGTAAGTGGCCCAGCAGGCCTTCACTTCGGACTCCTCTGTCAAGAGCCCACCACCCTCCGCTCTAACTGCAGCACACCAAGGGACGGGCTTGGGGGAACGCAATGCATGAATTTCGCTGTAAGCAGGATGAGAATCACTTGACCACAGGTGATGCTCTACCCCCTCACAGATTCCTCACACATAGGCTCCTTGTCCACCGTCAGCACACGCTGTTTTACGCCTCAGCTCCCTGAACAGCTCAGCTCTGCCATTCAGCCTTGCCTGCAACTCTGGTCAATGGTATCTAGTGTCCCTTGAGACAAAATTCTTCTTTGCCCACGGTGAGTTCCAAGACATCCACCAGCAACATCAAGGACGGTGGTCTTGAAGACACTCCACAACTCTTCAGGACCTCCCAAAGCACCAGACCCCCAAATCTCCACTCAGCTTGTTCGCAAACTCCTCAGCTACCCTCTCATCCTTGAGCTTGCCAACATACAGCCTTGGCTGGGATGGTACCATTCTCCTGATTTAAGGTGCAACTTAAGAGTTGCGACAAGCCGGTGGTCAGTATTGAGGAACTGAGCACTCCGGTTGACCCTACAGTTGTGGACAATCCTCCAGCGACCATCAATGAGCACATGGTCAATCTCCTTTGCCACACCACCAGCGTTGGAATACCAAGTCCAGCGGAGCCTGTGGGTGCTGAAACCATGAAACAGCCACCCTAAGTCCATGACTTCTTGCAAAGTCAAGGAACTTGGTGCTATTCTGGTTCACAGTTGCAGTCCCATGGAGACCAACACCTGTCTCATCACCATCCCTATCAGTTCCAGTCGATGCATTGAAATCCCCCAAGACGAGAAGAGCATCTCGCCTGGGGCACTGATCAACCACAGACTCGAGCGTGGCATAGAATGCATCCTTCACGGTGAGATCACTCGCCTGAGTCAGAGCATTTGCAGAGACCAGAGAAACGACACCCAAGGAGTGACGAATCCTTAGTCTCATAATACGCTCATTGACCGGTGTTACCTCAATTGCCAAATCTACAGTGCAGTACATTTTGTGTGTGAAGCAAAGTACAGTAGTTCTTTTGGCGATTTTGCGATCTCCAAATTTGATACTTTTGCGATGTATTCTGGCATCTTTCTCAGTCCTGTAAGGTCTGAAAACGCTCAAGAATAAAAGGTCTAGCTTCTAAGACTATGCAAGTGTGATTTGTGACGACGAATATCGAGAAGTGATATGAATAATGTGATGACGCATTTGCGAAATGACATAAAAAGTGGCAACATAAATCGGGGTATTACTGTCCGATTTAATCTTTTCAATTAAATTTCATCTTTTGAACACTGTGGAACACGAATATCGGCTCGTTTGCACTTCCAAAAACTTGCAGTTTCGCAGTACTTTGGCAAAAATGTATGCCGTCTCGACCAATCAAATTTACCACTCATGCTATGAGGGTGGCGAGGGGGAACATGGAGATTCAGACAAAATGGCGGCACCCAGCAATGCAATACCTGAGCTCACTTCATCAAAAAAAAAAAAATAACCTGCTGAAGTGCATCTTTTTCTCAAATATTTTTTCCTAAATAGTCAGTTTCTCCAAGAAGAGTTTGTAGAAGATTCAGCTCTGGACTGTTCCGTTTGACCCATCGACTTCGTATGGTTATCATCGTGTCTTATTCAAAGTTCATGAACAAAGCTAATGTAGATTGTAGTCAGAAATGCAAAGCAAGAGTTGAAAAGACCCTTCCCACATCCTTTTTCTCAAGACTGCATGAGGTAAGGTGTTCTTTGAACTCTTTAGTTAATTTCTTATCCATGATCTTTCATTCTTATAGAGATAAAAATGAGGGAGGGGGTAGGGGTGGTTAATTTAAACACAAATTAAATAAATAGCCCACTCATGGCACAGTCTGTTTGATGCCTTCACTGATGAACTTAGTTGACATGTAAAAACAAAAAATTAACATTTACAACTCATCTGCTGCCCAAAATCTAAAAGGTGAAGCTTCCACGCACGATCGCGGTTTGTAGACAAATCTGAAAGGATATCATGCATGTATAGGCATTTTTCTCCTTTCCCACAAGAGCCGCCGGCATAGAACTTGCACGGTTCCTTCTTCTTCAATGGCTCCGCATCATGACTGAAATTGCACAGATCTCCCTGAAAGGTACAACGCACATTGCAAGCTATTCATGCACAAATCAGCATGGTCATTCCATAGTGGGGGGGGGTGAAGTTTATAACTTTATCACGACTGAGTGAAGGGTTGTTTTTAAACAAAATTCTGGTAAAATTAGTTTTCTAATAAAGTTTTGATCTTCCCAAGTATACCAACAAGGTTTAAACATCATCATAAATATTTGTTTCAGGGAATTTCATTTTGCTTAACTGAATGATTGTTTATTTTTTTTTTCCTTCCAATTCCAGCTCAAAATGAAATATTACAAAAACTGGGGGCACAACCCTTCCACCTCCCCACCACCACTTGGCCCATTTGAGATGCGAGGGCTCAACGTGCAGATTTTTAACCACACTCAGTGGCGTAATAGAGCGTCCTCTCCGAGTCCGAGGTCGGCGGTTTGAATTGCGGCCGTGTCGTACCAAAAACTAAAACTAATGGTACGAGTTGTCTCCTTGCTTAACACTCAGCAGTTAAAAAGCATTGAGTATGGAACAGTAACCATAGGTTGGCAATCTTAGTGCAGGCTTGATGGGCCTAGTGGCATCCTGCTTTGATGTTCTTTGCAAGGGAAATCAAAGTTATTTAGATATGGCACAAGCACGATGGGCCAAATGGCCTTCTTCTGTCCAAGTTTTTTTGTATAGTGGAGCCTCATTAAGAGAAACAGTTGGAGATGAGTTTGTCCAAAATGAGTGCAAAGAAAAAAAAATGAAATAAAATTCACAACCAAGAATATTAAATTTTTGCTTTTCGGTGAAATACCTCTCAATAGTTTCCTCTGAATGAGACTCGAGATTACGTCAGGATTTACAAACGTATCTATGACACTGGATTTATAATTTAACAGACACATGATGCAAACATGGGAAACTCACCTTGTTGCAACGGCCCTCCATGTAAAACGAGCACACGACTCTCTGTTTCTTCAACTTCGGTTCAGACATTTTCATAGCATTCCTCCTTCTCTTTTTAAACTTTTTGTTATTTACAGGCTGAAAGGGTAACACGAGCAATGTTGATATACTCATCTTCAAACAAGAACGAATATGCCATAACACGTTTACAAAATGTTGATAAAAGACATATGCACAATGCCAATGGGAGAGGAGGGGGGGGGGGTGGAATAAATAATAGTAATGAAAAGAACTCCACAAATAAAGTTAAATTTAAAATATATATATATATATATCTATTTTAGCTCATCCTTTGAAAAGCCCAACTTGATTTTGTGACATCATGGGGTGGCAGGGAGAACAAACACTTCCTAAGTTAAAACAGAACCACCAATCAGAAAACAAACAAACAGGAATTAACCCATCAGTGAAAGTCGAGCATGTCTGCAAAACCATACCAAATGTTCAGCAGTTTTGCTCTGGAAAGTTCCACAGCCTCCTCTTCTGTTTTGCTCTATTTGGAGATAGGGTTTGGGGGAATTATTCAGCACAGAGGGTGCAAAATGTTCTTCCTCAAATAAATCCTCATTTAATCAAGGCATTACCTTTTTGAATAAAAGGGGCTGCCACTGTTGCCTCTTGCTCTTCTTTGTACCGTCTCAGTTGAACGACGTAGTCCGTTTCCCATCCTCTTCCAGCTGCCCTTCCTCTCCCGCCCCTCCACATCCCTCGCCCTTCCGGTCCCCTGCCTCGTCCCCAACGCATGGTCGAGCGACCCCTCCCAGGATTATGCCAGCCCCTCCCTTGGCCGCGATGGGAAAACCCCATTTCTTGCGCCCATACGTGGTGTGCATCTTTGCCTCTCTTTGAACCCCTCTGCAAGGAAGTGGCAGCAAAAGTTGAACACGACAAAATAAATGCTTTTGCTGAGGTCATAATATCAATAAATACAAAACCATCGCCACATCTGGGGTCGTTGGGAGGGGGCGGGTGGTCAGGAAGTGAAATTTGAACTCCAATCATCGAGTAGACAAAATGACATCCAACCTTCATGAACATGCGTGGAAATGGACACGGCTTGCCAGTTTCTGCTCCATAAGCACCATGGGAGTTGTGGACACCAGCCTAACAACAACAAAAAAAAGGTGTGCATGAAATACAAGGGGGTGGGAAAAAACAACAACTAGAGAGTTCATCGAACACGTTACCCCCCACGCAGTCTTGCGATAAAAATAATAATAACTGGAAGGACACTCGGTAGAGCACATACCTCCACCCGGATTCGGATCTTCACCAAAATCAAATTGGTCTTTGTCACACACCCAACCTGTCTAAGTTTCGTCTGAATCCGTCCACAACTTTGAGATATTGTGCAATATATCATTTTTGGCCCCATCTCTAAATGGTGAAGAATCACAGAAAATTCTTGAAGCTGGATCTAGATCTTCACCAAAATCTAAATCAAGTCATCCTCATCACACACCCAACCTGTCCAAATTTCATCCGAATTCATGCACAACTTTTTGAGATATACTGCACACAGACAGACAGGAGTAAAAACATAACCTCCTTCCACCTTCGATGGTGGAGGTAACTATATAACTTGAGTAAAAATACAACAAACAAGAACATGGGCAGGGTCTACGAGTGGCAAATTTGATTGGTCACGTGAAATGCTGGAAGATTTTGTCCAAGTACTGCTCAACAGAAGTTTTGAAAGTGCCAAAAAAGGTGATTTGTGTTCTCCAGTGTTCAAGTATATAATTAAATTGAAATAAAATAATTTTTAAAAAGATATTAAAGGTCGTATGGAAGGAAAAAATTTTTTGGAAGTTTACCGCTGTTTACGCAGCATCTTTTACACCACCTTATTCAACACATTATATTAATTCTTCGTACCCGTTTGTGTCCTTGATGGAGTCCTTAAAAACAGTAAGTTTCCTTTTTTGAATGATTTTCAATTTAGTTTGACTGCCAGACGGGCAACAAACTAAATATGATTATCTCACTCCTCTATGCTCATGTGCGATCAGGACAAGTTCAGAACCAAAGTACTGTTAAACCACAGGTGCGTTTTCTGATGCATGTTCAAAATAAAACAGTTTCAATCAAGTTGTTCCTCGATCATAAACTGACGTTTGGAGAGAGACAGACAGACATTAACCAATTGCTAAACCCAGCTTTTCGCTTTGCCTGCGTGGGGTAACTACATATTACAATATGCAATGACACCTCATAGAAATAATCCAAAGTTTAAGCCAATTGACCAAAGGGGCATTACCAATCGGGCGTCGGTTAACCCTTTGAACCCCGATCTCCCTGGAGAAAAATCCGGCCGCTTTGGGATACGGAAGTTTGAATAGCGGCCGGTAAAACGACCACGAGGGTTCAAAGGATTAAGGGAAAATTCACAGGTGAAGAGCGTAGTGCACTGGGAGATGTAGAAAGAATATACGAGAAACAGCATGAAAAGCAGACACTGAAGACAATAGCAATAAAATGCGTAGTTAACATGCAGATGCGTCAAACGATGGTCAAATTGGAATGATAAAAACGATTCCACCAGAAACTAGAACGGCACTAGGGAGAGCGCATACCTCCACCAAGCCGATTAGTTTACGTTTTGTATCCCACTAATGAGCTGGATCTGAAGTAAAATCTAATCAGCTTGTTTTTGTCACCGAAACAACTCATATGCCTGGTGTTGGCTTAATGGTTGGGGTGGTGGGCTTGGGATCCCAGCATCCTGAGTTCAAACCCCACTTTTATGTTGAATAAACATCAGGTGGGGTTGACTCTGCCCGTCATCCTTCTGAGGTCAGCAAAATGAGTGCCAGCTTGCTGGTATCCTTTGTCGGAGTTGCGACCCGTTCAGGATTGTGTCCAATAGCCAAGGAGACTGCTTAGGCAGCACCAACGCTCTGCACAGAGTATGGTCCTGATGGATGGATGGAACAAACTCATCCACCAAATTTCGTCCAAATACGTCCACAAATTTTTGAGATGTCCTGTTTACAAACAAAGACAGACAGACAGACACAGACAGAGAAGGGTGAAAACAACCTCCGTCCACGTTCGGTGAACGGAGGTAATCAAGTCACCCATACTACCACCAATCCCTACTTCAACTGACCACCTTTTTTGAGCAGCAGAAACCTTTTCACCACAAATCAGGTCTATCAACTCATCCAAACTACCAATTATTTTGCAGACCAAATTATTGCCATCTTATTTGTAGGGATGGCTGGGGAAAGTTTTTGGCCCAGGTCTTTCAAGAAGTGGCTGGCCAAGCCTGACATTCAACTGAAGGACATTTAGGATAGCATAGTGATAGCTAGTGGGATTAACAACCGACCACCAGCTGTTGCTAGCAGATAGGATGCCCAGCTGAATATCCATTTGAGGGTACACTTAATATCCATTAATACTCTGTGGTGAAACACCATGCCTGCAAAGCACAGATCTGACCAACTGGCAATTCAAAGAGGAGAATAAAAGACTAAACAAGTCCGCAGCCACCTTTGGCTCACCAGATAACACGTGCAGAGGGTGTTGGGACGGGAGGTTGCGACGAATATACGATTGATCGAATTGGGGAGTCGAGATGGAAACTGGAACGTTCCAAACGTTCGTCTAAGGGCTGTGGAGCAATCCACATTGGTCGATACGATTTTTGGGGAGAAAAAGGGGAAGGCTGTGGACAGTGGATAAATTAATTTATTAAATTACACCTTTCCATTTGGAAGCAAAAAGGACTTTACAATTAAGGAAAGAAAAGAAAAGGAAAAATTGGGAAGTAGTAAATGGAATGAAAAACAATGATTTTAAGAGATGTATAAAAATCATAATCGGCAAGTCAGTGAATTCCACACTGGAGGAGCAACTGGCACAGTTTTAAAGTATCGCAAAAAGAATTCTGGCTTCTTGTGAAGGATCGTATTTGTTACTCGAATATATAGCAGACACTCTGCCCAGAGTGTAGCAAATGGTACGTTTTATGCCTTGTACACACCATGAAGTATTCCGTTGCAAAGGAGCCGTTGGTTTCCATTTCCCCATGGTGCTGGGGGGCGACGTGATTGCGTAAGCGCACGCTCACACGATGTTGCAGGCCTCACCCCTAAGGGCGGTGTTGGGTTTCCTGAAATACCAGCTTGTTTTTAGCATTTCGTCTTTCACATTTTAACGACATTACTTTGCAGAACGATGGATAGCACCCGCATTGCAAAGCGACTGAACGCCTCTTTGTTCCTTCAACTTGACGCCGGTTCAGCGAGCATGTTCTCTTCTGCCTCGAGGCAGCAACTCTTCCAGCTCAGAAGTGGTAAGACAGGGTCATCGGCGTGTCTGCAACTTTGTCTTTTGCAGTGTCACAGAGGGCTGGGGACACAAAGAAATTGCTGTTCCAACAAATTATTCCAGTCGAGGGGATGAGACGAGAAAGCCCCCACCCCCCTCGCCCCCCAATGAGGATTTCACTGGCCTGGTTGGAGGTGAGGTTCTTTCCTTGCGGAAGGCAGGATTTAGATAGGAGAAGCCAGCACATAAGCTGCTCCAGAATAGCAAGAACGAGAGTTTGTGGCACAAATGAAGCACATTTTGTCATCTCTTATACCATACATGTAAAAGACATGGCAAGATATGATTGTATTCGAATGTATAGAAAATATACCATGGATGCATGACTAAATGCTCCTCCATCACACGGAAATGTAAAACGATGCTAAGTTTCCACGTGCGAGTCGGTTTACCGGAAGCAGGTAATACTCTGGATATATTGGCAGAGCACACAGATACACACCACACACAAACTCGCAATGTCTTCCTACGACTTCCACGTGAAGATGAAACATTGGACTTCTCAGCTCACCATCAATATAGTTAAAGACTTAACGACAGACACGTTGAACTGGAGAACCATCAACTTATATTTTCAACAGCATGGAATGTTTGGAGGAACAGTAACACAAATTCCACACGGTCACCATATCAAGTGATGAAACAAGACTCGGGGGGGGGGGGGGGGGGAGTGTAATTGGGGAGCATCCGCTCCGAGTCTGGGAGGTTATGAGTGGCTCAAACCCCGGCAGAGTCACACTGATGGTACGTGCTGCTTCCTTGCTTGACATTTAAAAAAAGGATAACAGCACAGGATATCCCCATAGATTGGCATCCGTGGGGAGGAGGAAATTCCTCTTTAGGAAATTCCGCGGTGAGGAAGGCAGCGCCATTGTGACGTCGCTGACACCCAGAGTGCCCCAGGAAGTGACAGCACTTCCCCTAAGCTCAGTGGATGTGTTTGTCTCGCCTAACAGTCCTGTTGTCTCGGTTTGTCCATGTGTGTGTGAGATGCGTGCGTGGCAGCTCCTCTACAAGCTTTAGATGCTGTTGAAAAAAGAAAAAAAAAACAATCTCACATCAAAGCAAGGAGAGTTGAAGTCATCCAAGAATGCTGGCTCAGACATCTCCACGTGGGTGTCTTCAACGTACTCTTTCTTAACGACAATAGCTTCCTGGAAAATAAGAATCGCAGTGGAGTATCCACACGCTGCATTTATATTTCATTACAATCTTAAAATCCAAGAATCAGGATACGCCAATAACATTTCTTGAACACTTTAAAAAAACCTAGCAATTTCAAATTTTTTTTTTTTAAGTTTAAAAGTTTTTTTTAAAACCAGTTTAAAAGTTTTGACGGAGGCAAAGATTAAAAATATATATATATATATATATTTTACGTTAACGTACCGCCTTCTTCATGTCACAATGCGGGTTCAAGTCGATATCACTGGTTGATCGATCGTTAAACCCAGAGGGATAGTCCGCATGTTCCAGTTCATTCGCTTTCACACGGTTACCCAAGTTATCCCGTTCCCAATGCTTCCTCTCCTTCTTCAACGGCCTCAATGGGAAAGCCCTGTCAAGAGCAAACAACGTCAATTACCTCACGCATGGGTATTTCAAACATTGTTTCTACTTGCTAGAAATGCTTCAAAACATACAGGTAAACGAGGTACGCCACTCTTTCAGAACATGTCCAAAATGCAGAAGTACAGCACTTGGCAACGAGTCATGGGTTCGATTCCCGACGATAAACGGTCACATTGGTGCTTCGCAAGCAGTGTGTTGCATCACAAAGTGTGCCGTTCCTTGGATGGACGTTAAGCTGGGTATCCGGTATGCCTGCATCGATTGGTGGATGTCAGATCCCATGATGGTGTCGTTCGAGAAGAGTGGGAAAGTTATTGCCAGCACCTTGAACAAATTACAAATTCCTGCCAAAATCAGCCACAGTAGAATGTCAGGCCTGGGCAGCCAGTTTGTGAAAGACTTGTCCAAAAATGTAGCCAATAATTCACAGGGAAATTTTTTTCATGAACGTTGGTGGAAGAGTGCTGAGCACCAAGCAAGGAAGCAACAAACAACATTTTAATATCTTTAGTGTGACTTTGCCACGATCAGACCAGATTAATCAATCAATCCAATCAATCCAAAAGGGACGTTTTACTGGTTTAAAAAAAATCAAAACAAAAATTTCACCACTTCAGTTGTGATCACGATGTCACAGATGATTTTATAATAATTTGCTTCCAATGGCTCAGCAGTATGGAGAACAATGGGTGAGTTTGAACGTACAACACAAGGATGAACTGCACTAGTCAAGTTAACTTTGAACCACACTGGATGGTGTGATGGTTAGAACGTCCGCTCCGAGTCTGGGAGGTCGGTGGTTCGAACCAAGACAGAGTCATACCAAAGACTTCAAAAATGGTACGTGCTGCTTCCTCGCTCGACACTCGGCATTTAAAAAGGACGAAGCACGGACAAAGAGCCATATGTTGACAACCATAGCGCAGGCTTTGATGGGCGGAATGCCCTCCTCCTGCATTGAAGTTCCTTGTAAGGAAGTCTTATTATTAACCGAGTTGTTGGCACACAATGTGCTACATTTTATCAGTAGACATGATTGGATCAGACATTCACAGACACGAGTGAGCTTTGCATCTCTACTAATATGGAGGAGGACATGATCACAAGGAATAACAAAGAAATTACATACAGGAGATGGGCATTTGGGCCATCATGCCGTCACAACACCAATACCAACTTCAGTAAATTCATCAA
>CM068964.1:84539404-84566764 GCA_035128595.1 Eptatretus atami
GGGGGGGGGGAGTGGGGATGGGAACATTGTGGCAGACTCTGGGATATCACACGGGGTGCTAAAATAAATAAGTAATTTTTTCAACGGGCAAGGGGAATTGGGATGGGCCAGGGTAGTTTTAGGGTGAAGAATATACAACACCGAACAACCACAATCGCTTGACGAAACCCTCTAAAAGACGTCACACTCAGCAACAGATGCACACAAACACCCATCCATACTCAAAATACCTAAAAATTCCTATCAACATCCCTATACCACTCAATCTCCATAACTTCCAGGTACCTATCCAATTCTAATTTAAACTTATCTACTTTTTCTGCTGCCACCACCTTTCCAGGGGACCATATCCATTGCAATTAAGCCTGACTTCTCTCAGTAAAAGACCCCTACCTTACTACCGTCTTAACTCTCCTCTTCTTTACTCTCAGGCTATGGCCTCTGATGCTATCACTGTCAACCCTGTTGAATAATTAATCTTCACTTATTTTATCTCTACCTTTCATCATCTTAAACATCTCTATCCTATCTCCTCGTAACCGCCTCCTTTCTAGTGTATAAAGCCTAGTCTGGCAGCCATTGGCTAAAGTGTGTTTTGGAGTACATACACAATTTTATTGCAGATTCTGGTAACATAGACTATACTAAACTCAAATCCGATGGATGCCACTTTGTCACGCTTGAGCAATTTTTTTTAGGAGAAAAATTCAAAATGGCCACCATAAAAACCGTTTTTTGGCCGTAACTCGGCCAAAATACGAGATATGAACCCGATTTCAGTGGCAAACCCTATGTTTTGGGGTCAAGGAATACACCGATATGTTTAAATAAACCATATCATCCATAATATAGTCCATATTGCAATATTGGTATATCAGATACCATATTTTGACTAAAATTGTAATAAATTATTGACCAATTGTTGAAGTTTAGACCTATAAAGCTTGAGCCAAATAATATCAAGGGTACATACGATGAAGACATGAAAGGTTGCTGATGTGCTTTTATTGTGTTATATATATAACTGTAGCACGGTTCCAATTCAGTTTCATGGTATAGCGAGAAAAGTGTTAAAAAATAATTTTTCATAGACAGTTTTTCCCCTGTACAGTTGTGACAAAAAATGGCTGCCATGAAGATCAATGAACTGTGTCAACAGTTCAAGTAAGTTATATATGCTTGGATATTTTAAAGAACATGCAAAACTGTGTGTTAATTAACAGTAAAGTATTGTTATCAGTAGACTAATCAATTTTCTTTTGAAAGCAAGACGTTTTTGTATCTTCATATCATGACTGTTTTGATACCATAGCAACCGTTTGTGTTGATGATGTTTAAAGTACACAGGGTGGGAACAGGTTTTCTGATTTATTTTTATCCATGTATTTTACAAATAAATGAAATGATTAATTTGTTCATCACCCCTTGTAAATGTCTTCCATTTAAGAATGCATCGGGGTGTTTAACTTTCTGAACAATTAATATAAGACATAGTTATTTCGTGATTGTTTTGCATTATATTGATCTAACAACAATTGAACATTTCTGCTTGTCTTTTCTAGTGACAACGTTCGACAGCTGTGATCTTGAATCCGCTTGAACTGAACGATGGCATCACAGCTTAACATTTCTTGCCTGCTCAAGTCGCATGAAATGCAGCCAGTAAACAGCCATGAGTGTAGCTGGACCTGAAAGGCTCAACACCATCGTAGAGGTGATGGTGGCATGTGCGGACTATGTGCAGATCTTCTTTCTTATTTGAGAGATAAGCTGAAGATATGTGATAGTATTTGGTCTTTGACCGGTATTATGACAACAGCATCAAGAAAGTCACGCGAACCGCTTGTGCAGGCAAAGATGCCAGTCGACGACACCAGCTGAATCTGATGAGCTACTCCCTGCACAAAAGATCGTTTTGACAGTGACAGAAAAAGTCCAGTTAATAATTAAATATCATTTGCAGCTACATCAAAGACATCCTGAAGCATTTTTTACCAACACAAAGCTCATATTAACTGAGCCTAACTCAATACCTATGGAAATTGCAGAATACCAAGTAGTAGAGAGGCCTGACCCAAAAACCACTCACGAAGAAGCCGATGTTATTATGGTACAACAAATGGTCCTTCTAGCCTCATCAGGAGTTCCGAGTATCCGGGTAATTTCAGACGACACAGATGTATTCATATTGCTGTTGCATCTTTACCAACTGAAGGAACTGGCATGCAACCTTGTGATGGCTGGTACAAGTCGTGACAGATCCGTTTGACATCAAGGCACAGTGCAGAAGCATGCACATATTGTCACCCAAGTTCTGGCAGCACATGTGGTGTCTGGATGTGACACAGTTGCCTACCTGTGGGGTATCGGAAAGGCACAATTGTGAAACACCTCAAGAATGGTCGTCAATTCAATTATCTTGGTGATCTTGATGCAGAATTACCAGATGTCATATCTGAAGCAACTGCCTTCTTTGCTGCTTGCTATGGATCCCAGGAAACAGAAGACATGTCAGCTATTCGATTTGATGTCTGGTCTTCAAAGATGGCTAACGAAGCTACATGACACCACAGTTAAAAACTCTACCACCAACCACAGTGGCTTTCATCCAACACGTTCTCAGGGCGCACTTGCAGGCAGGAATATGGCGGGCTGCATTAGATCCAGACCCACCATTGATCGATCCAACGAGTCATGGATGGTCACATGAAGAAGTGTCGAGCATGTTGCTCCCTGTGTCTCTGCCCCGGATGTCATCAGAGCTCCTGATAATGTTCTCAAGAATGATCAGTTGGGGTGCAGCTCAGTGCGACCCTGTGCAACGAATAGATGTAGTTGCTCTGCCCCAGGCTCTCCTGTTCATTGTTCTGTGGCTGCCATGGTATGGAGGAATGTCAGAACGACCAAACAAAGTCTGTATCAGCAAGCGAAGCTGTGGAACTTGAGTGAACACTAGTTATTTGATTTATGCAGCTGTCTTGTATGTGAGATTGAGTGAAAGAAAGATTGAGTGAAAGCAGAATGAAAGAAGTTCATCAGCAACCAATCAGTGTATTCATAGTTGATAACATGTACAGACCCCTTTTGGATTTGAATTTGTGTAAACCTTGCTTATTACGTTATTTGGTTATGTGTTAAATAATTAATTATAGTTTGTAGTTACCAATCATTGTATTACTCAACTGTACTGTTGGAAATAAAGATATACAATACAATACAATATACTGTTTACCACTTAAATCAGGTTCATATAGATTTTGGGCATAGTTACGGCTGAAAATAGTTCGGTCGATATTTTTTCAGTCAAAATATTATATCTAAATAGAAAAATTGCAATATAGACTATTATTATGAGTTGTATGGTTTATTTAAACATATCAGTGTTATTCCTGGACCCCAAAACATAGGGTTTGCCACTGAAATCGGGTAACAATCTCGATTTTGGCCGAGTTACGGCCAAAAACGTTTTGATGGCGGCCATTTTGAATTTTGCTCTCTAAAAAAAATTGCTCAAGCGTGACAAAGTGGCATCACTCGGATTTGAGTTTAGTATAGTCCATTTACCAGAATCTGCAATAAAATTGTGTATGTACTCCAAAACACATCTAGGGTAAAATTCCAGTTCTGCATCCAGACTACCGTCTCCTTCAGCCGCTTCTCATAGCTGAGTCTAGTGAGAAATCGATCTAGTAGCCCTGTGCTGACCCCTCTCCATGGCAATATGTCCTTCCTGAGTTGGTGGTGACCAAAACTACACACAATATTCTGGATGTGGCCCTCACTAATATTCCTGTACAATGTTAACACCACCTCTTTTGATTTAGAGCGAACGTAGTGAGCTTCATACTTAACGCGTGCACATGAGAGAATAGGAAACAACAACAACAACAACAACACAATACCCTGGCAATTTGGAATCCGTGTCGTTTGCTATGACCCTTTTGCTTCCGGTTTTTTTTTTAGATGAGATCCTGTTCTAGGCGTGTAGTTGTCGTGAAGGTAATGTTGAGGTATAATGTTGAGGTATATGTTGAGGTAATATTATTTTTTTAGATGAGATCCTGTTCTAGGCGTGTAGTTGTTGTTGTGAGGTAATGTTGAGGTATAATGTTGAGGTAATATTTATTTTTTAGATGAGATCCTGTTCTAGGCGGTGTAGTTGTTGTTGTAAGGTAATGTTGAGGTATAATGTTGAGGTAATATTAATTTTTTTTAGATGAGATCCTGTTCTAGGCGTGTAGTTGTCATTGTGAAAGTAATGTTGAGGTATAATGTTGAGGTAATATTAATTTTTTTAGAGGAGATCCTGTTCTAGGCAGTGTAGTTGTCGTTGTGAAGGTAATGTTGAGGTAATATTTAATTTTTTTAGATGAGATCCTGTTCTAGCGGTGTAGTTGTCGTTGTGAAAGTAATGTTGAGGTAATATTAATTTTTTTAGAGGAGATCCTGTTCTAGGCGGTTAGTTGTCGTTGTGAAGGTAATGTGAGTGTAATATATTTTTTTTTAGATAGATCCTGTTCTAGGCGGTGTATTTGTCGTGAAAGTAATGTTGAGTATAATGTTGAGGTAATATTAATTTTTTAAGAGGAGATCCTGCTAGGCGGTGTAGTGTCGTGTGAAGGTAATGTTGAGGTAATTTTTTTTTTTTTTAGATGAGATACTGTTCTAGGCAGTGTAGTTGTTGTGAAGTAATGTTGAGTGAATTTTTTTTTTTAGATGAGATCCTGTTCTAGGCGGTGTAGTTGTGAAGGTAATGTTGTAAGGTATAATGTTGAGGTAATATTTTTTTTTAGAGGAGATCCTGTTCTAGCGGTGTAGTTGTCGTTGTGAAGGTAATGTTGAGGTATATTTTTTTTTTTCGATGAGATCCTGTTCTAGGCGGTGTGTATGTTTGAAGGTAATGTTGAGGTATAATGTTGAGGTAATATTAATTTTTTAAGAGAGATCCTGTTCTAGGCGGTGTAGTTGTCGTTGTGAGGTAATGTTGAGGTATTTTTTTTTTTAGATGAGATCTGTTCTAGGCAGTGTAGGTTGTTGTGAAGGTAATGTTGAGGAATTTTTTTTTCAGATGAGATCCTGTTCTAGGCGGTGTAGGTTGTGAAGGTAATGTTGAGGTATAATGTTGAGGTAATATTTTTTTTAGAGGAGATCCTGTTCTAGGCGGTGTAGTTGTCGTTGTGAAGGTAATGTTGAGGTAATTTTTTTTTTTTTACGATGAGATCCTGTTCTAGGCGGTGTAGTCGTGTGTGAAGGTAATGTTGAGGATTTTTGTTTTTTAGATGAGATCCTGTTCTAGGCGGTGTAGTTGTCGTTGTGAGGTAATGTTGAGGTTAATTTTTTTTTTTTTTAGATGAGATACTGTTCTAGGCAGTGTAGTTGTTTGTGAAGGTAATGTTGAGGAAATTTTTTTTTTCAGATGAGATCCTGTTCTAGGCGGTGTAGTTGTGAATGTAATGTGAGGTATATGTTGAGGTAATATTTTTTTTTTAGAGAGATCCTGTTCTAGGCGTGTAGTTGTCGTTGTGAGAGTAATGTTGAGGTAATATTTTTTTTTTTTTCGATTGAGATCCTGTTCTAGGCGGTGTAGTCGTTGTGAAGGTAATTGTGAGGATTTTTTTTTTAGATGAGATCCTGTTCTAGGCGGTGTAGTTGTTGTGAAGTAATGTTGAGGTATAACCGGAAATTGCAGCATCGAATGCAAGAAGAATTCTACGTTCGCTTCTAGGCTTTGCCCATCCATATTAATTGATCCTCCTCCAAATACAACCTAAAACCCTGTTTGCTCTCCCTATAGCTGCCTGCTTACCCTGATCGAGCATGCAGCATGCAGCACACACACCAGCACCCAACCCCCCCCCTGCCAACGGACACAGAGACAGAGATGGTAGTTTTAAAGAGTCAACTCAGGGTTAGGGTCAATGAGCAGAGATCTTCGAGGCGAGCACGATATCAACGAACATGAACATACATCACAACACTAAAAAAAATCCCAATTGATGGTGTGGTCTTAGTTACATGATCGTAGTGAAGAGTACAAGCAGCAGATGAGGTTACTGGGGTGGGGTAACACTGACTGAAGACACACACACACGAACACACAAACACACAAACACACACACAACAAACACACAAACACACACAAACACACACACACACACACACACAACACACGAACACACACAACACGACACACACACACAAACACCGAACACACACACGAACACGAACACACACAAACACGAAACACACACAAACACGAACACACACACAAACACGAACAACCACACACAAACACGAACACACACACAAACACGAACACACCAACACACACACACACAAACACGAAACACACACACACACACAAACACACACACACCAACAACACACAAACACGAACACACACACGAACACGAACAACACACACACACACACGAACACACAACACACACAAACACACAAACACACACAAACACACACACAACACACAAACACACGAACACACGAACACACACACAACACGAACACACACACAAACACGAACACACACACAAACACGAAACACACACACAACACAAACACGAACAACACACAAACACGAACACACACACGCACAAACACAACAACACACACAAACATCGAACACACACACACAAACACACGCACACACACAAACCTCCCTGCGCCTACTTGTCGGAAGCCGTTTCTCGACATGCATCCTCGTCCACAGGATCCAGCGGAGTGGAAAAAAGACTTTCCAGAGCCATTTCCTTATTTCATTCGAGGTTTCACCAGAACTCTCCGATCTGTCTGCTCCTCAACGCCGCTTGATGCCGTTGGATTTATCAAACGAACGTTTGTTCGGCAAACACGGACCAACCACAACAATGCCCCGATTGAAGCACTTCTGCGCATGCGCAGTAGTCTCCTCCTTTCAAGGCAATCCAAATAACATTCACACACGAGGAGACCATTTTCCCCAGGAAGTTAATAAAATCGACGGGTATAATAATAATTTAATTTCTCCGTGGGAGGGGGGGGTATAATAATAATTTAATTTCTCCGTGGGAGGGGTAATAACGACGCAACTCGCTTGTACGGATAGCGGAAAATCGTTTTGACCGCGTGACGTTTTCGCACGTCGCGACCGGCGCATGAATAATTAATCAGGAAAATTCGACGCACGAGGAGGCCGTTGGCCATCATGCTGCACTGCAGCAACACAAATAAAATAATAAACCCGTAATCCGTGCCAAACGACTTCATTTCTTTGGGGAGGGGGGGGGTATTGGGATGAGAAAGTCGGCAGGCTCCGTGACATCAATTGGGTGTTAATGTTAAAAATAAAATAAAACGGATACAGTAAGCATATAAAAATAAAAAATTTATTTATATAAAAACATACATATTTTTATTAAACAAATAAATTCATATTATTATAAAATAATAATGAAGTTTATTAAATTTTAATATTTAAGTTAATTCATTTAAATTTAAAGTTTATTAAAATAATATTTAAGTTTATCAAGTTATTTAAGTTTATGAAATAAATAATAAACATACATATTGAAGGATAAAGATATTCCTCAACTGGTCAATTGGTGTACGGTGCAGAGCTGTTGCTCAGACCACATTCTAAAACACCAAGCACGGTAAATGAGTATAAAACACCAAGCACGGTAAATGAGTATAAAACACCAAGCACGGTAAAAATTGAGTTATAAAACCACCAAGCACGGTTTAAATGAGTGTATAAAAACACCAAGCACGAAAGTAGTAATGACTATAAACATCCAAACGTAAATGAGTATATTAATAAAACACCAAGCAGTAGAATGAGTATAAAACACAAGCACGGTAAATGAGTACTATGAAAAAACACAACACACGGTAAAGAGTATGGATGAGTATAAAGAATAGCACCAGGCACGGTAAATGAGTATAAAACACCAAGCACGGTGTAAATGCAGTATATGTAAAAACCAAGCATACGGTAAATGAAGTATATGAGTAGATAAAACACCAAGCACGGTTTTTTGGATGGTTTTGTAGTGTAAGGTTTGTTGTATTCGTGTATATGTAGTTTGTAAACGAGTCATATTAATTAAACACCAAGCACGGGTATGGTAAGGTTTGTCGGTGGGTGGGTCGGTTAAAAAATGAGTAATAAACAAGAGTATAATGATGGAAGTATATTATATTTTTTATAAAACACCAAGCACGGGGATGGTATGTGGTAAAACACAAGGGGTTTAATGAGAACCGCGTTAAAATGAGTATATGTAGTTTAAAACCACCAAGCACGGGGGGGTAAATGAGTATAAGAGTTATTAAAACACCAGGCACGGAAATGAGTATAAACACATATGCACGTAGATATTAAAACACCAAGCATGGGGTTAAAATGGAGTTATGATGTTAAACTTACTATACACGTAATATTATAAAACACCAAGCAGCGTAAAATGAGGTATATGAGTTAAAACACCCAGACACGGTAATTTGATGTTGAGTATATTGAAGTATATAAACACCAAGCTACGTTGGTTGAGTATAAACACTGGACCGGTTAGTATTAACACACAAGAGTATTTAAACCAGCATGGTATTATATGGATAAACAGAGTAAGAGTATATGTAGCTTATTATAAACACCAAGCACTTCGTTGTTTTTTGCGTATAACACATTCATATTACTATTATGATAGTATATTGAGTATAAAACACCAAGCACGGTAAATGAGTATATTAAACACAAGCACGGTAAAATGAGTATATGAGTAATATATAAAACACAGCACGGTGGTATAAAATGAGTATAAAACACCAAGCACGGTAAATGAGTATATGAGTATAAAACACCAAGGCACGGTAAATGAGTTATAAAACACCAAGCATCGGTAAATGAGTATATGAGTATAAAACACCAGGCACGGTAAATGAGTATAAAACACCAAGCATGGTAATGAGTATAAAACACCAAGCACGGTAAATGAGTTATAAAACACCAAGCACGGTAAATGAGTATATGAGTATAAAACACCAGGCACGGTAAATGAGTATAAAACACCAAGCAGGTAAATGAGTATAAAAACACCAGGCACGGTAAATGAGTATAAAACACCAAGCACGGTAAATGAGTATATGAGTATAAAAACACCAAGCACGGTAAATGAGTATATGAGTATAAAACACCAGGCACGGTAAATGAGTTATTAAAACACAAGCACGGTAAATGAGTAATATGAGTATAAAACACCAGCACGGTAAATGAGTATATGAGTATAAAACACCAAGCACGGTTAAATGAGTATAAAACACCAAGCACGGTAAATGAGTATATGAGTATAAAACACCAGCACGGTAAATGAGTAATATAAAACACCAAGCAGGTTAATGAGTATATGAGTATAAAACACCAAGCACGGTAAATGAGTTATGAGTATAAAACACCAAGCACGGTAAATGAGTATATGAGTTATAAACACCAAGCACGGTAAATGAGTATCGAGTATTAAACACCAAGCACGGTAAATGAGTATATGAGTATAAAACACCAAGCACGGTAAATGAGTATATGAGTTAGTATAAACACCAGGCACGGTAAATGAGTATAAAACACCAAGCACGGTAAATGAGTATATGAGTATAAAACACCAGGCACGGTAAATGAGTAATGAGTATAAAACACCAAGCACGGTAAATGAGTATATGAGTATAAAAAACACCAGGCACGGAAATGAGTATAAAACACCAAGCACGGTAAATGAGTATATGAGTATAAAACACCAGCACGGTAAATGAGTTATATGAGTATAAAACACAAGCACAGTAAATGAGTATAAAACACCAAGCACGGTAAATGAGTATATGAGTATAAAACACCAAGCACGGTAAATGAGTTACAGTGCAGCAGCCAAAAGGCTGCACACGAAGGGAAGCGGTATTCACGGATTGATGATATCTGTTCTTGGAATGGCCTCCTCCTGTGCAAAAATTTCCTTGTAATTCCTTGCAACCAGGTGTCAAGAAAACTTCAAGAAGACCAGACTACTTGCTTCCCACAATCCATCCAGGATTTCTGGAATTTAGCCAGGGTCATGGCAACAACTCGCCAACTCGAATTTGTGAAGGACACCATGGGATCTTCAACGTCCATCAACTAATACGAGAGAATGTCAGATAAAATCCAACTGGCTCACAAATGACGGAAAGAGAGGAGGTAATCCGTCTGCTGCATATCATCTGCTCTGCATACGACGCCAAGCAACACATTATGGTCGAACATTAAATGTTCCACTGGTGACTTGAACACATAAAATGGAAGTGCCCGCTACAAATCCCCCAAAGTGAACAAAATGAAAAGATGCCACTTCATTATCTATCGGTGTATCCAAACACACTAACTTGTGCTCAAAGCGCGAAGGAGAGACAGCAGTTTCAGGTTCCGTGAAACTCGAACTAGAGGGTTCGTCCAGCATTCCATCACCCGTATCCTCATTATCGGGATTCGCGCCAAGATCAAGAGGTGCATCCAGCATCTGGACATCATGTGGGTAACAGATATATGGTCTGAGATATGAGCACATTTTTAAAAAACCGAATTACAGATGAATCAGAAAAGCACATCTCAAGAGTACAAACTTTTCTGGCTACATTATATCCAGTAGACTACCTGTATGTCACTGCAGATCTCCACCTACAAATCATACAAAGAATCACATGACTCAAAACTACATGCCTATAGTTACCTGGCTTTTGGCTAGTATATAAGGCAGGTAGTTGAATATGGCCAAGGCAAAATCACTGGTTGTGTCATGCCCATGGAGGATGATGTGCTTATTACAGCAAAGATGCAAAAGTTCTGAATCAGAAATTATCTCATCTTAAATTTGCTTTTGAAAATGAAGTTGAGTTTGGAATGAAAGCTGGGACGGTACAGCAACTCAGGAGGTGCACTAACCTACATGTTTGTACGGTATGTGGTGGTTTTGAAAGTCTGTTTGTGCATTCAGTGTCATCTCATACATGTTAGAGTTACAAGTTAACAAACACGTTCAGGTATATATATCGGTGCAGTACGTCACATGCTCACGTATCTTCGGCAAACGAAAAAACACAAAATCATCCATTACAACTTGGCTCGTTTTCAGCAGTATAAAACTATACCCATCAGGATTTGTAATCTTAAACTGCATATTAAGTACGAAGTTGAATTGGGAAACAAAACCACCGTTAGGAAGAGCTGGTTTTCTCCTTTGAGCCTGGAATAATGTTTATTTACATTTGCTGTACGTTATATATATATATATATATATATATATATATATATATATATATATATAGTATATTATATATATATATATATATTATATATATGCACACACACATAATAGTGGGTGTGCCTACACATTGTCAGTAACGAATTGTGCTTTCCCATTGTCTTGGTCACTCACCTGCATTTTTTTCATTTATTTTTTTCCGTTTATATATTGTTACGGCTGTGGAAATTCGCAAACACCATTCAGGTCCCGTAGGTGAGGTATTTCTGAAGTACATGTATAGTTAGCCCAAACCCATTGTTTAGAGGGAATTAATGTTATTCATTCGGGCTGCGACACTTTGAGTTAGTCGTTTTTCTGTTCTTTCATTATTTTCGAACCAACCACACTTCAACCTCAACCACGCCACCACTCCAACAACGCCAGCACCGCCATCTCACAACAACCACCACCATTATCGCCACTACCCACACCAACGAACGCCATCCTCCGCGGTCCACGTACGACGGTTTCCGCGTTGGAAACCGTCGAACGCGAGAAGGGAAAGAAGAAATCACCACAGCGAGGGCGCGCGGTTTTCCCGCCTGTTTTTTTTCCCTGGCCCGGCGCCAGGACGGATTTTCCTCGCCCCCCGCATGGCGCGGGGAGGGGGAACGAGAGGAACGCCCCCTTCTCGAAGCGCCTCGAAGGAGGGTGGAGCCAAGAACGGGGCGGGCGCCGGGATATAAGAGTCGGAGGCGCAGAGGCGTTAGTTCTCTCTTGGTGGTTCTCTCTCTTGGTTCGGTATTCGGTTCTCTCTTGGTGGTTCTCTCTTGGTGGTTCTCTCTTGGTGGGTCTCTCTTGTTCGGTATTCTCGCTCGGTGCTCTCAGTCCGTGTGTGTTCGTGGTTCGGCTCGGTGTACACAGTCGGTGCTCGGTCCGTGGCGTCGAGGGCCAGCACGGGCAGGCACGAGGCACGCCGGAGAGACCTCGCCGACCACCCTCGAGCACGGAGTCACGGCCAGACGGGACCACGTCAGAGGACGGTCGCCAAGGACTCGAGGGCAGGGAAGTCGCGACTTCCATTTTCTTTTGGGGTTTTGTGTGAACGTGTGTGTGTGGCGCCGAGTCCCGTCAAGTAGAACTGTATAAGTGTTGCCGAGTGTACGCGTATTCGGTCGTAGCTCTGCATTGTTGTGTTTGTTTACTTGTGACTGTAAATACATGCTGTGATACATGTGTGCTATCTGTGTGCATGTAATAAATGCGTACTTGTTGAATTGTTGCCCCGTTCCGCTGCGTCCTTTCCTTTGTGGGTCTCCATCTTGCTTTACGTAAAGGGTTTGAGTGGGCGCGCGGACGCCCGATAATTAATCAGGAACCGTCGAGGCCGACGATAACACCGCTCGGTTATCCCGATAGCACGGAACGGATCGCTTAAGCGGCCCGTGTCCGAAGTCGACCTGCGCGAGGTGCGGTCGCCCGGTTTACCATCGCCGTGGGTACTTAGGTAGGTCGAGTTTGGCGAACAACCCTATCCCACGCGGGTGGCCGATTGGCACGATCGTGGTGAGGCCGAAAGGCCCACCCGTGACTGGCTCCCGGCGTTAGTCCGAGAGGGTCACGACAGAATTGTCCGTCCGGTGGGCGACGTGCCGCGATTCGAGTTACGTGGTCGATCGCACGCCGGCGGGCGCGAATCGCAACACTGGTGTCAGAGAGCGGGAAAACGGACTCTCTTGTCTCCAGCTAAATTCACAGGGAATCGGTCCAGGGGTGAGAGAAGCGACCCCTGATTCCCTCTAAATTACGAGCGAGCCAAATTAACCCCGTTACGTGGAATAAGATGGCGTCTCAAGGCGAGCGGGAGCCGGGGGTAATAGAAATGGATGTAGAGTGTTTAGAATCCATGGCTCAGGATGTAGACCCCGAGCAGGACATTGGTGTGCAGGAACAATTACTCCCCAACAAACGCAGAGCCCGAAATAGGTGCGGCGGCGGCCCGGTGTATAACACCTCCCTCCCCTCTCCACCAAAACCCTCCGATCCTGGCCGAATCGGCTCAGCCGAGTGCACCGACATGGCCCAGCTATTCGCCATGCTGGCAAAAATGGAAGCGAATTTAAACAACAAAATGGATGGAAATACGCAACAAATGAATGCGAATATAAAAGGAATGAACGAAAAAATGGATGGAAACGCACTCAGAATGGAAACAAACACAAACGAAATGAAAACGAATATGGAAACAAATGCGCAAGGAATGAAGGAAGAAATAAAAGAAATGCGGGTGAAACGCAGCAAATGGGCCGAAGCCTGCAGGCGGGCATGAAGGCTACAACAGCGAAGTGCGTGATGGCGACGCCACGTGTGGGAGCGAACGAGCTGGGAGGGGGTGCAACGGTTGTCAGGCCCGCGGGTGAAGGCGGGTGAGGAAAAATAATTTGGGAGACGTGTTGGGCGAGAAGTGTGGAGGTGACAGAAAAAGTGACGGTGACCGAGAGGGAAAAATTAAGTGGGGTGACGGAGACGTGCACGAAGGAAATAAAAATAGTGGAGTGTGAGAAAAGACTTCAAGACATGACGAAGAGAGTTGATAAGCTGGACTGGAGGTAAAAACGGAGACAGAGGAACTGGAAGACGGCTAGACAAACACAAGGGCAAGCCGGAAGAACAGTTGGAAGCCAAAGCAAGGTCGGAGGGTGCGGAGATGAGAAAAGAATTAGAGAAGAAAACTGAGTTACAGAAACACCAAAACAAAGAGACGGAACTACAAATCGAACTGAGAGTGTTAAAAGAGGAACAAGAAAGAGTACTGGAAGAACAAGGAATGAGACAGGAGAAAGAAATCTGTCAGTTGAAAGAAATGACGAGATTGCAGAACGAGGAACAAGAGAGACAGTGGAATAAAAAACTGAAAGAGTATGAATTTGAAACTGAACGACAAAAGGAAAAAAATAGGTTGGAATACGAGGAGAAGTTGAAGGAGCAACGAATGAAGAGGAAGGAGAAATCAGGAGATTGAAGGACACAACGAGATTGGAGAGGGAAGAACGAGAGGAACAATGGATAGAAAACAAAAAAACATGAAGCTGAGGTTGACCAATTGAAAGAAAAGGCAAGGCTGGAGTGCGAAGAGGTAGACAAAGAACAGCGAATGAAACACAAAAGGGAAATTAACCACATGAAGGAAAGACAGGAGAAGAAACAAGGAAGAGTAATGAGACAGCAGCAAATGAAACACAAGAAGGAATCAACAAATGAAGCAAACCATGAAACTGGGAGAAGAAGGACAGGAGAGGAAGCAAGGAAGGGTAATGAGAGAACAGCGAATGAAACACAGGAAGGAAAGAGCCAATGGAAGAAAACGATGAGGTTGGAAAATGAGGAGCAGGAGAAACTGTGGGAGAGAAAACAAAAACTATACGAGTTTGAAATTAATGAACTGAAGGAGAGAGTAATTGAAGTCCAGAGAGATGGAAAAACTCCAGAAAGAAACAGAAACTAATAAATGTATAGAGACGCGGGAGACAAAAAAAATAGAGGAAGACTGCACGATAAAGACGGGGTTAAAGGAACAGAACACACACACACAGGGGTAGTGGAGGATAATGGGTTGAGCTCGCGGAGCGTGTAGAGACCGGTGAGCAGCTGGATGGCCTCCTCCAGGACGAGGGAGGAGTATGCCCCTTGAGGCGAATCACGACCAGGTGGGTTCGGTCGTGCCAAGCGGAGTTGAAGGGACGAGTGCTGTGGATAGGTGCACGTGCAGCTTGGGGGGTATAGAGGCCCCGGGAACCCTTGTGGGACACGAATCCCCAGTGTGGTTGTGCAGGGGTGTGTTTGCGAGTGTGCGAGATGCGTGCTTTCCGGCACGCATGGTGTGAGTGAGACCCCTGTGCAAGTGGAAGGTTGGGTGTGAGTGAGAGGGTCCGTGTGAGAGAGACAGTGTGCGTAAGGTCTCTGTATGTGAGGGAGATGACGGTCGGCATGCGAGCACGCAGCCGCATCTCCAAGAGTGAGTGTAATGGTGAGGTGTGTGAGTCTCGTGACACGCGGGAGCTTGAGCGCGTGGAGGAATGGAGACGACGACGGGACAGAGAGACAGAGGCCGGGTAGCGGCTGTAGCTATTGTGGGGACCGTGCCGGGTTCACCAGCAGCGAGCGCACGGTCGTGCTGTGCAACGCACGAGACCCCACGTGCTCGCTTGCGGGAGTGAAGCCCGGTCCGGAAACGCCAGCGTGGATGTTGCCGATCCCGCGGACGGACAAAGTGTAGGCAGGATACGGATTTTGACCGGACAGGTTCTCCACGCGAGCGTGTGTTAAGCTCCAATGGGCAGAGCACATGTGTTCGCGTGGGGAGCCCCTCGGAGTGCGAGGTTTGCTTTTGGGTGGCGCAGGGTGACGTCATGGCTGCACGTGGGGTTGGAATCCGGCAGGAGGGTGAATCCCTGCCGGATGGTACCGTCCAAGAGGGACGAGGTACACGTGCAGCTGCATGACGTCACGGGCAAGGTGCAAAGTGCCGAGCTGTGAGTTGCCGCGCTGGTGCTGCGCGTAATTGGAAAAACAAAATTAACAAAAGCAAGCCTCGCTTTCGGGTGAACAGGATCCCTGGGCAAGGGGTGAAAGACCCCTTCCGGGGCACAGGATGGAACTAGCTAGGGGAAGGGTTAGCTTAGCTAGACCGGCTCCATGGGGCAGGGGTAAGTCCTCATGGGGCCCGTGGAATGGATTAGTTAGAGGGATTTTTGGTGAGCTTTATGTGGGGAAATGATTTTTTTTGAATTTGAAGACAGTGACAGACTGTGGATGTGTAGAGGGGACGTAGCTTAGCTACGTAGTGTTAAAAGGAACGTGCTGTAGTGTAAGGGACGACGTGGGAGCACGAGTTAGTTAGGGGAGGTAGATAGAAGGATGGCAGAGTTCAGCGGTGTGCATGTTGAAGAGTTGGTGAGTTGTGTGGAGACATGTTGAGTGAGTGAGGCCAGCGGGTCTGTGTGTATGGAGCGATTGTGGAATGCATGGTGCGATGAGTGATTGGGGAGGAGTGACTCCCGCCCAAGGGACCCCGGGGTCAGTGTAAAGTGAGTTAGCTGGGTTAGTCAAATTGAAAAATGGAGTCGTTTTGCTGTTGGTGGGAATGTAGGCTCGATACCCATTTGGAGGGGTGCAGGAGCCCTGTTGACGGGCTGGGAGCGTGGCTGCGAAAGGTGAGTATCGCTGAGTGGGTACCCCGGGCACCGGGCTAGTCGGCCGTGGTAGGCCAAGGGCCCATGGGGGGCCGGGTTAGCGTAGTGGGCACGGGTGCGCCCGCTTGGTGCGGGGCCCGGAGCGCCGTTAGCCGCGTGGGCAGTGTCGTGGCACGGGTGACCCTCGGAAAGGGGCCCGGGGCGCCAGCCTGCCACGTGTGCGTTTCAGGGGAGTTGCCATGGGGGCACTCCCCGGTGTTTAGGGAGCTGGTAGGCTCGGAGGCAGTGTAGTGCCCGGGGGTGCCATCGTAGGGGATTCGGCAGAGGGTCGTGCCTGCCAGGGGGAGCCACGCGTCCCAGCCACGAAACCGTGCAAGGGCACGAGGGAAAATTCGAGGGCGAGGCCCGAAATTGTAAGGACACCAACACAGGCGACGGGAATCTGGGTTGTTAGAACCAATAGATTAAGCGAGAGGCGCTTGTTGAAAGCCCCGGGTAGTTTAACAGTTAAATGGTTAGGGTAGATTAGGAAGTGTACCCCTCCGCACCATCCATCCCTTCGCTCTGTTGTGGGCCGCTGGACCCACTTTGGGTAGATCGCTGAAGTCTGGGGAGCCATCCTGAGGCTTCATTGGGCCTCGACACAGGACGCAGCTCTCCCTTATTCCCCTCCGGGTAGGGAACGTAGGGTTGGGAGGAAGCTAGGTGACAGGATAGGTTAGCCGAACAAGGACGATAAAGGGGGTTAGGGACGAAATTATAGTGGGTAAATGAAAATAAAAACAAACAAAAAAATAAGTTGGGGGCTAAATTGGTTTTTCAAATTAAGGGGTGGGTATGGACAGTGACAGGCAAAGGCGATAGGTGGGAGGAGACAGTAGGTAGGTCCGAGCCCGCCTTCGCGAGTGGCCAGCACCACCGCACTCCCTCCACCAACCTGCACTGCACGGCAAGAGGCCGGCCAACTTCATCGGCTGGCTGCGTTTTGCTGCAAGGCTGTGCCGGCCGGATCGTCTGCTGTGTTTTACTGCAAGGCCTGGGCCGGCCAGTTCATCTGCCGGCTGTGTTCGCCTGCAGCGGCCTTGTTCTGCAGGCTGTGTTGCCTGCTATCTTTGCCATGCCATACCCACGCCCATTGTCACCGGCCCCATTCTGTTCAATTTTGCTTTGCCCCCTTGTTCATTGCCATGTGCGCCAGGATCGCGTTACAACAGTTTGCAAGCTGCTGGAACTGTCCTGTTGGCAGCTACAACACGGGCCTGCAGTGGCGGCCCGTGCGCCGGTTGACTCTTTGCCCTTTTTCCTGCAGAGTCCATTTATCCTGGGCCATGGTTTAGTGTAAATTATAAGGTTAAGGTTAAGATGTATTGTAAATACGAGTGCGCCCCCGGCATGTATGTGTTAGCGCCGGCAATTTTATTTAAGTCGTCTGTATGAGTGAGTTTGTTTAGTTAGTTACTCAGCCCTCAGGTTATTTATTTTGGGGACACGAATACCATGAATGTCGCACTCAGGGATCCGTAGGTAAAACGTACTAGGGGAGAACTACACATAATGGCACACGATAATTTGACGACTCGGGACGAGTCTGTAAAAAGGGGAGGGGTAGTGTTACGGCTGTGGAAATTCGCAAACACCATTCAGGTCCCGTAGGTGAGGTATTTCTGAAGTACATGTATAGTTAGCCCAAACCCATTGTTTAGAGGAATTAATGTGATTCATTCGGGCTGCGACACTTTGAGTTAGTCGTTTTTCTGTTCTTTCATTATTTTCGAACCAACCACACTTCAACCTCAACCACGCCACCACTCCAACAACGCCAGCACCGCCATCTCACAACAACCACCACCATCTTCGCCACTACCCACACCAACGAACGCCATCCTCCGCGGTCCACGTACGACGGTTTCCGCGTTGGAACCGTCGAACGCGAGAAGGGAAAGAAGAAATCACCACAGCGAGGCGCGCGGGTTTTCCCGCCTGTTTTTTTCCCTGGCCCGGCGCCAGGACGGATTTTCTCGCCCCCGCATGGCGCGGGGAGGGGGAACGAGAGGAACGCCCCCCTTCTCGAAGCGCCTCGAAGGAGGGTGGAGCCAAGAACGGGGCGGGGCGCCGGGATATAAGAGTCGGAGGCGCAGGAGGCGTTAGTTCTCTCTTGGTGGTTCTCTCTTGGTGGTTCTCTCTCTGGTTCGGTATTCGGGTTCTCTCTTGGTGGTTCTCTCTTGGTGGTTCTCTCTTGGTGGGGCTTCTCTTGGTTCGGTATTCTTGCTCGGTGCTCTCAGTCCGGTGTGTTCGTGGTTCGGCTCGGTGTACGCAGTCGGTGCTCGGTCCGTGGCATCGAGGGGCCAGCACGGGCAGGCACGAGGCACGCCGGAGAGACCTCGCCGACCACGCTCGAGCACGGAGTCACGGCCAGACGGGACCACGTCAGAGGACGGTCGCCAAGGACTCGAGGGCAGGGAAGTCGCGACTTCCATTTCTCGTTTTGTGTGAACATGTGCGTGTGCGCGCGAGTCCCGTCAAGTGAACTGTATACAGTGGGGAGAACAAGTATTTGATACACTGCCGATTTTGCAGGTTTTCCCACTTACAAAGCACATAGAGGTCTGTAATTTTTATCATAGGTACACTTCAACTGTGAAAGACGGAATCTAAAACAAAAATCCTGAAAATCACATTGTATGATTTTTAAAATAATTAATTTGCATTTTATTGCATGAAATAAGTATTTGATACATCAGAAAAACAGAACTTAATATTTGGTAGAAACCTTTGTTTGCAATTACAGAGATCAGACGTTTCCTGTAGTTCTTAACCAGGTTTGCACAGACTAGAGCAGGGATTTTGGCCCACTCCTCCATACAGATCTTCTCCAGATCCTTCAGGTTTCGGGCTGTCGCTGGGCAACACAGACTTTCAGCTCCCTCCAAAGATTTTCTATTGGGTTCAGGTCTGGAGACTGGCTAGGCCACTCCAGGACCTTGAGATGCTTCTTACGGAGCCACTCCTTAGTTGCCCTGGCTGTGTGTTTCGGGTCGTTGTCATGCTGGAAGCCAGCCACGCCCCATCTTCAATGCTCTTGTTGAGGGAAGGAGGTTGTTGGCCAAGATCTCGCGATACATCCCCATCCATCCTCCCTCAATACGGTGCAGTCGTCCTGTCCCCTTTGCAGAAAATCATCCCAAAGAATGATGTTTCCACCTCCATGCTTCACGGTTGGGATGGTGTTCTTGGGGTGTTACTCATCCTTCTTCTTCCTCCAAACACGGCGAGTGGAGTTTAAACCAAAAAGCTCTATTTTGTCTCATCAGACCACATGACCTTCTCCCATTCCTCCTCTGGATCATCCAGATGGTCATTGGCAAACTTCAGACGGGCCTGGACATGCGCTGGCTTGAGCAGAGGACCTTGCGTGCGCTGCAGGATTTTAATCCATGACGGCGTAGTGTGTTACTTATGGTTTTCTTTGATACTGTGGTCCCAGCTCTCTTCAGGTCATTACCAGGTCCTGCCGTGTAGTTCTGGGCTGATCCCTCACCTTTCTCGTGATCATTAAGGCGCCATGAGGTGAGATCTTGCATGGAGCCCCAGACCGAGGAGATTGACTGTTATCTTGAACTTCTTCCATTTTCTAATAATTGCGCCAACAGTTGTTGCCTTCTCACCAAGCTGCTTGCCTATTGTCCTGTAGCCCATCCCAGCCTTGTGCAAGTCTACAATTTTGTCCCTGATGTCCTTAGACAGCTCTCTGGTCTTGCCCATTGTGGAGAGGTTGGAGTCTGATTGATTGAGTGTGGACAGCTGTCTTTTATGCAGATAACAAGTTCAAACAGGTGCAGTTAATACAGGGAATGAGTGGAGAATGGAAGGGCTTCTTAAGACAAAACTAACAGGTCTGTGAGAGCCGGAATTTCTACTGGTTGGTAGGTGATCAAATACTTATTTCATGCAATAAAATGCAAATTAATTATTTAAAAATCATACATGTGATTTTCAGGATTTTTGTTTTAGATTCCGTCTTTCACAGTTGAAGTGTACCTATGATAAAAATTACAGACCTCTACGTGCTTTGTAAGGGGGAAAACCTGCAAAATCGGCAGTGTATCAAATACTTGTTCTCCCCACTGTAAGTGTTGCCGAGTGTACGCGTATCGGTCGTAGCTCTGCATTGTTGTGTTTGTTTTAACTTGTGACTGTAAATACATGCTGTGATATATGTTGCTATCTGTGTGCGTGTAATAAATGCGTACTTGTTGAATTGTTGCCCCGTTTCGCTGCGTCCTTTCCTTGTGGGTCTCCATCTTGCTTTACGTAAAGGTTTGAGTGGGCGCGGGACGCCCGATAATTAATCAGGAACCGTCGAGGCCGACGATAACAACGCTCGGTTATCCCGATAGCACGGAACGGATCGCTTAAGCGGCCCATGTCGAAGTCGACCTGCGGCGAGGTGCGGTCGCCCGGTTTACCATCCGCGTGGGTACTTAGGTAGGTCGAGTTTGGCGAACAACCCTATCCCATGCGGGTGGCCGATTGGCACGATCGTGGTGAGGCCGAAAGGCCCACCCGTGACTGGATCCCGGCGTTAGTCCGAGAGGGTCACGACAGAATTGTCCGTCCGGTGGGCGACGTGCCGCGATTCGAGTTACGTGGTTGATCGCACGCCGGCGGCGCGAATTCGCAACAATATATATATATTTTCATTTGCTGATGTTTTCTGCACGTTCTGTGATTTTTCCCGGTGTATCAGCTTCGATGTCCATCGGCACGCAAAATATCAGCTTTCTACGTCACCCGGAAGGTCCCGATCTTTCATATCAGTCAGAGAGTCAGTGGTTCGAAAGAGCTTGATGTATTAGATTGTCTTTTGAACAGTTTGGCCTCGGGCGATGCGGAATAATTGGCTACACTGATGATTGCGTTTTCTTGAGAGAGTGAGGGACAGGAGTGAAACCAATTTGGGAGTCTAACAAAAGGTGGAGGGCCGCTCTAGTCCACAAGCTCCAATGGTGGACCCATGCTTGTGAATCGCCATGGAGCTGGTGGGCATGTTGCGAGTTAGCAAATCTTGTGCAAGATATTCTCAAAAAATAATAATCTAGATTCCATGTGTAAAACTGGGGGAATTTTTGACTCCCTCCCCCTTTATTCACACATGCCCATACCACCCTCTACATTCTCTCTCCCCCACCCTGATCCTACGTTTTTCCTCTATCATTCCCAACTCTTCCATTTCTCAATTTTATTTTTCTCAATGTGGTTCACGTCCATAATATACGCACGGTCCCTCTTCATATCTATGTTCAAAGACAAAAGCAAACATACATATTGAAGAATCATGTAGATGTTTGAAAAATGTACCCCTTGTAGGAGGCCTATTATCTTGGCAGTGGTTTCTTCACTGTGAGAAAACCTAGAGGGCAAGTCACGTGAATATTCAGTCAAGGAAACGAGTTTCATGCATGTCAAAGAAAAAATAATAATTTATTTTTACAAAGTGACATCCAACAAGGTTTTGATAATGAAATCAACAAATTGTAATAATAATAATAGATGGGGTTAGTATTATTTCGTAGACAGCCTGTGGCTATTGGTTGCATCATCTCTGGGAGCACAGCTCTGGCCGCTGACGCAGTGCCCCCGTTTCCAGTAAGCTGGTACTCATTTTGCCGACCTCGGAAGGATGACTGGCTGAGTCAACCCACCTGGTGTTTTTTAATGGAATTACAGCGGCTCAAACTCAAGACCCTGAGATCTTAAGGCAGCCACCTTAACCGTTGAGCCAACATCAGACTTAATATATGGGTTATGTATTATTATAAATACATGGGATGAGAGGGGGGCTGAAATAAAAATGTTAATTTGATGGGAAAGAGGTTAGAAAAGTGTGGAAGGAATGGGTAGAGAAGTGAAATAAGTTTGGATGGATGTGGCAGGAAGTGAAGGGTAGTGAAGCCAAAATAATATGTATGGAGCATATGGCGGTGGGGGAGGGGGATCGAGGGGTCAAACATTCCACTATTGTGAACAGACAGCACAGGGAGGGGGGGGAAGAAGTCAACCAGTAAGTTTGCTGTTAATCAAGCATTTTAAGAAGCAGTCAAATGAATCAATCATGGTGGAAATATCATCAAGACTGTTGAATGCAGTCACTAATAAGTAACAGAGGGGGTGATGGAATTTCTTCTCAAGATTATATATACGGACCAGGGAGGAACGTCTGCTCCACCCTGACGAGGGCCAACAAGCCTGAAACGCGTGTCCATGGAGGTTCCTTCTCTGGGGTGGACAGGTCTTTTAAAATTGAGAATAAAAAAAACAGAGTTGGTGTCAAAGCCACCCAATGCTCGCCTGTTTATATATTTATCGTTTTTAAAAGACTAGTCTAATAATATTTTTTAAAGCATTGCAGTGAAGTCTGATCCAAATAATTTTAAAGCAATATATGTATTTGTATATTGTAATCAGTAAACAAGTACACATATTAAATGAATGGCAAGCGTCTAGTATAAACAGGCGAGCATTGGGTGGCTTTGACACCATCTTAGGTTGAAATTAAAAAAAAATTTTTTAAATCATTTGTTAATTTCAACTTCACTACACCAATAGTATACCCCAAAGGAACCTCCATGCCAAATATCAGCATCCTAGTACACATATTAAATGAATGGCAAGCTTCTAAAAAATAACTTGCACCAAAAACTTTAACGTTGATGTGCTACAAAAAGTTAAGTTAAAACAGGTCAAAAATTTAAAACATTTGAAATTATTTTTTAATTTCAACTTCACTACATCAATAATTAATATACCCCAAAGGAACCTCCATGCCAAATATCAGCATCCTTGTACACTATTAAATGAATGGCAAGCTTCTAAATAACTTGCACCAAAAACTTTAACGTTGATGTGCTACAAAAAAGTTAAGTTCAAAACAGGTCATAAAATTTTAAAAAATTAATTTTTTAATTTCAACTTCACTACATCAATAATATACCCCAAGGAACCTCCATGCCAAATATCAGCATCCTAGTACACATATTAAATGAATGGCAAGTTCTAAATAACTTGCACCAAAAACTTTAACGGTGATGTGCTACAAAAAATTTAAGTTCAAACAGGTCAAAAATTAAAAAAAATTGAAATTATTTTTTAATTTCAACTTCACTACATCAATAATATACCCAAAGGAACCTCCATGCCAAATATCAGCATCCTTGTAACATATTAAATGAATGGCAAGCTTCTAAATAACTTGCACCAAAAACTTTAACGTTATGTGCTACAAAAATTTAAGTTCAAAACAGGTCAAAAATTTAAAACATTTGAAATTATTTTTTAATTCAACTTCACTGCATCAATAATTAATATACCCCAAAGGAACCTCCATGCCAAATATCAGCATCCTTGTACACATATTAAATGAATGGCAAGCTTCTAAATAACTTGCACCAAAAACTTTAACGTTGATGTGCTACAAAAAAATTTAAGTTCAAAACAGGTCAAAAATTAAAAAAAATTGAAATTATTTTTTTATTTCAACTTCACTAATCAATAATATACCCCAAAGGAACCTCCTTGCCAAATATCAGCATCCTAGTACACATATTAAACGAATGGCAAGCTTCTAAAAATAACTTGCACCAAAAACTTTAACGTTGATGTGCTACAAAAAAAGTTAAGTTCAAAACAGGTCAAAATAAAAACATTTGAAATTATTTTTTAATTTCAACTTCACTACATCAATATTAATATACCCAAAGGAACCTCCATGCCAAATATCAGCATCCTTGTACACATATTAAATGAATGGCAAGCTTCTAAATAACTTGCACCAAAAACTTTAACGTTGATGTGCTACAAAAAAGTTAAGTTCAAAACAGGTCAAAAATTTAAAACATTTGAAATTATTTTTTAATTTCAACTTCACTGCATCAATAATTAATATACCCCAAAGGAACCTCCATGCCAAATATCAGCATCCTTGTACACATATTAAATGAATGGCAAGCTTCTAAATAACTTGCACCAAAAATTTTAACGTTGATGTGTACAAAAAAGTTAAGTTCAAAACAGGTCAAAATTAAAAAAAATTGAAATTATTTTTTAATTTCAACTTCACTACATCAATAATATACCCCAAAGGAACCTCCATGCCAAATATCAGCATCCTAGTACACATATTAAATGAATGGCAAGCTTCTAAATAACTTGCACCAAAAACTTTAACATTTTCACGCTCACGCTGAGGCTGACACTCACGCTGACACTGACGCTCACGCCGGGGGTATCACTATAGCTCTCTGTTCTTCGAACAGGCGAGCTAAAAATCTCTTCCTGGTATTGGCTGCAATGCAATCCTATGAAGTGTAGGGTGGTGGGGGGTCTGTAGCTCTGCTAAGCTCATAACTTAATAGGCAAAGCCAATGCAACTGTTTAAGCAGAAGAGCTTTTAAAATTGAAATGGTTCCTGGCTAACCCTACAACTGTTTTGTGTACCACAGACAGGTTAATGCGTGGCAGCCGGCAGGTATTCCCTGGTGGTCAGGATGCATGCAGCAATAGCTGGTGTGGCACTTGCTTCCTGATACCCATGACAGTAATGGGGTCCGATCTCTTAATAATACACGAGTAATTCAAACCAAATAAGCATTCATGACCAAATGGCCACTTTGATTCAGACCAACAGCTGGTTTCTGCCATACAGCCAAACTGTTTGTAAGTTCCGCTAAGAGAGAGGAGACAAAATTTCAGTTGGGAAAGATATCATTTGAAATATAGTTCTGCAGCTTAAATGCAACCTGACAAGGGAGAAGTTCTCACTGCTGCCCCAAGATGTATCATGTAGAGTTCTTGGCATACTACAACTGGAAATTTGTAATAATGACCTTGGCAGATTTATTAGTGAGGAGACAAGCAAATCTGACCACAAGGGCCCGAGGCTGGCTGAAAACAGCTAACTTCACGTCATAAACCAACAACTCAGAGACACGCCACATGAAAGAAGAAGGAGGAGGAGGAGGAGAAGAAGGAGGAGAAGAAGCCTTACTTTTGATGTGGCATAAAAATTAAATATTTGTATAAGCAACATTATCAACTTGGGTTTTCAAAATCACCTTCTCGGCATTTCATGCGCAACGTTTCTCCGATCAAGGATATCGTGTATGTAGATACACCTTTCTCCCTCATCACAAGAGCCTTGAGCATCGTACTTGCAAGGTTTCTTCTTTCTTAATGGCACACCACCGTGTCTGTATTTGCAACGATCTCCCTGAAAACGTGTCGGACAAATTGATACGCACGTTTCGTTTTGGCATTGAAAATAAATCTTACATTCCAAATTTTTTTGGACATTTAAATTGATCTCCTACTCTTTCATTTGGATTTAATACTCTTAATTCGTGAATTCAAAACCTTTTTTTTTGTTTCTTTTTTTCAAGCATTTCAAAACTTCAGTTGTGGGCAAACATTTCTGCCTTAAGGCATCATCAGATAGAAAATATATAATTCAAGCTCACTGGTCACTTCCACTCGTTTGTTCGTCTTTTCCCTCACCTGTGGAACCAACTTCCCCCAGTCTGTCCAGTCCCATTCTTCCCTCCAAGGTTACAACATGGCTGTTCACTACTAATTGATTTGTTCCTTTTATGTTTCATCCCCACTTTCCCCTCCCTCTTCTTGCTCTGCTTCATTCAGCTTGTGTGAACATTATTTACCCCCATGTGTCCTTCTTACCCTCTCCTTGATCTCACTCTCACTTCCACTCTGCTGTCGATGTTTCTCCCTAATTCCATTCTAGCTCTTCCATAAGCCTCAATCATGTATAAAAAAACAAAGGGGTAGAAAAAATAAATAAAAGGACAAAGCAACCATCAATATTACATCTAGATGTGACTGTGTACCTGATGAGATCCCAACAGTGTTTGTTGTCCTCTGACATGTTGTGGGCTTCAGGGGGTGCAGAGGGAGTCAAGTTCATATCCCCAACGACCGATGTTGCTTGAATGTTTCAGTGACTGATGCAAAAGATGGATCAGCAAAGATGCAATGATGCAAAAGATGGATCAACATCACCGATGTTGCTTAAATGTTTCAGTGACTGATGCAAAAGATGGATCAGCAAAGACCTGATACGATTGCTCAAAGATCTGAAATGAATGCTGGTATCCTTACTATCATTCACGGACCGGTGTTTGTGTGTGTGTTTGTTTGTCGTGCTACTCCTCCTACAGTTCTGGGCTGATAACATCCAGACTTGCTACATCAGAAGATCAGCATGACCCCAATTAGTGTGTAGGGGAGTTTTTATCTTTGCCAGTGGTCTTGGGGGGGAAGGGGGGTGTGCGGGGGATGAGGTGACGCAAATTCTCCCTGTAATTGTGTATTGTGTAGTGCCGCTCCAAGTGGGAGGGGGCATTACAAGTTTCCACCCTTTGCAGGACAGTATTCCTGTCCTCACATTTTCCAGTACAGTGAGGTGTATTGAATTACACATTTGAATATCGGTAAGGATAATAACATACAGTAGTCCCCCTGGCTGCATTTTAGCATACGTTACAGTAACTAGAAGTGAGTGCTTCCAGATAGTGCGATGTATGCTAAAACGGTTGCCCATGTCCTGTTCAGTTAGCCTGGTGTTGGCTTGACGGTTAAGATGGCTGGCTTAATATCTTAGGGTCCCGACTTGGAGCCCCCATCGTTCCGATGAAATAACACAAGGTGGGTTGACTCCGCCTGTCATCCTTCCAAGGTTGGAAAAATGAGTACCAGTACAGCTTCCTGGGGCAATAAGCCATCCGAGTACCCTGCGTCCGAGTGGCAACCCGTCCAGGATTGTACTAACCCTAACCAGAACCCAAACTGCCTCGACAGCCCGATGTGCCTCACGACATTAAAGGAATGGTTATTTATTA
>CM068964.1:84566774-84581453 GCA_035128595.1 Eptatretus atami
CAATTAAGAGCAAAAAAAAAAAGCCAGTTTTCCTCCATGCTCAGGAATGCAATTCCTTGTTGGGGGGGGCTTTGCTGTGCCCTTCTTAGAAGGCATGGGATTGCCTTCTAACACTCAATGGGTTCTCTCCTCACCTGGAAATGTACAAATAATATTTATCACCTTAGTGATTACAAGAAGTTAATTAATCAATTGTGTACAGTATGTGAAGGTGCCAAAAGAAGGAAAACTTTGAAAATCTATCGACTCACCTTGGCACATTTACCCTTTAAGTAGAACTTGCACACTTCTTTCGACATTTTTTGCCGAGATTCATTGAAATTCTCACTTTTATGGATTTTTCTCTTACTTTTCAAAGGCACCGACTAAATGGAAAAGAGGCGGTGAGTCAAACATAAAAAAAAACATGAAATGCGAATGAAGACAAACTTTTCAATCTCCAATAACTTTGTTGAAGTTTCAGAAAAATTTATAAGTATGGAACATTATGTCTTACCAAACATTCAGCTTCCTGCAGGCAATCTCTGTAATTTCTTCCTCGTCCTTTTTCATCTTCCAACCTTGCCTCTCTGCGATCTTCCCATCTCATCATCTCTCCTCTACCATCCTTCCGTCTCATCTCTCCTCGAACATCTTCCCGTCGCACCTCCCTTCTGCAGTATTCTTGTCCCACTCCTCCAACATCTTCCCATCTCATCACTCCTGTAGCACTTTCCTGTCTCCTCCCTCTAGCTCTGTCAACTTCCAGTCTCACCTCTCCTCTGTCAATGTCCCATCTCCAATCACCTGTGTCATCTTCCCGTCTCATCTCTCCTCTGGCATATTCTCGGCTCGCCTCTCCTCTGGAGTCTTCCTGTCTCACCTCTACTCTATAATCTTCCCATCTCATTTCTGCTCTGCCACTTTCCCATCTCACCTCTCTTCTGCCATATTCCCGTCTCACCTCTCCTCTGCCATCTTCCCATCTCGTCTCTTCTTTGTCATCTTCTCGTGTTGTCTCTCCTCTGCCATACTCCAAGTGTGGAGTCCGGCGATCCCTCCGGCCAAGACAGCAATGCCTCTTGTAGGTATTGTTACGTTGGATGAATGGCATGGTGTATGTTGATTCAAAGTACGCTGCTTTGTTCACTTCAGGACCCCTTTGATCACAAAAACAATACATATATATATATATATATAAAACATTTTACTCATTTTTCTAACTGATTGCTAGTAGAAACATGTCTCATTAATTCAGCTAAAATATCCTGTTTTATGCTGTACTAAGGAAAGAAACATTGGGTTTACAAATATATCCACATTGCTCTCCCTATGTCAACCCCTCCTCCCCCCACCCCAAACTCCCCCCCTAGCCATTTTCTTTTACTCCTTTTTAATGCTCAAGGTGTAAATATTATTGTATGTCAGTAATAATTTTTATGAGAGGTCTGGATGAGGAAAGAACAAGGTGGCAGATTCTAATTTGTCCAGTCAGTGTTCACCAATCTAAGATGAACACTGATCTAGAAGTACAGAAATTTAAATATGACATCATAATTATTTATAATAAATGAACTTGGCATTTGAACATTTTACGACGATGAAGGATATTTTTAAAGCACACATTACTAGCATTGACTATGGGATGGACGCAAAATGGTTGGAGTATTGTTTAATTTTATGAGTGCATAAAAGTCTATTCAGTCCACGTCTTTCATGCGAGTCATTTTGGAACTTTACTGACAGGACACAGGATCTTTGCATTAATTTTGGCCTCCCCACTGAAAAGCAAGTGCCCTGATGAATAAACAGGATCTCTCACTGTTTACTTAACTGTGTGCTCTGTTTAAAGAGCTGTAAGGGGAGGGACATAGCAGGGTGGGGAAGGGGGGACCGTGGCTCCCCGCCTTGTAAACAGGAACAAAGGATTTTAGACTTGGATAGAACAAGACTGGAGTGGTGCTGTGCAGCACGTGTGCAGGGAATATGGAGGGAGAGGGGGAGGATCTTTGTTGGATATAAAAGGGAAAACAGGGCTGGAAAAGGGAAATTAGGACGAGGCCTTGGAACCCACCACGACCCATATTGAACTAGAATGGCACCCGGGAGAGCGCATATCTAAAGTAGGCTGAACAATTTAAGTTTTGCATCTCACTGATAGGCTGTCTCTGCATCCAGACCTTATCCAAAATCTAATCTGCTTGTTCATGTCACCTACCCAACTCATCCTCCAAGTTTTGTCATCAACCGGCCACACTATTTGAGATATCATACTATATATCGTTTTTGGCCCCATCTCTCAATGATGCAGAATCACTTTAAAAAAATTATCATATCTGAATCCGGATCTTCACCAAAATTGAAAAATTTGTCCTCATCACACCAGTTTCGTCCAAATCCGTCCATAACTTTTTGAGATATCTTGACCATAGACAGACAAACATACAAACAAGGAAGATGGCGTGCATGGCACGATACTTGCAAAATCCAGAAAAACAAATTTGACCTTCAAAATAATTGATGGTTGAAATCAATGACCAAACATGCAAATCCTCTTTATTTTTCAAGTCAATCAGATGAAAATTGATGACTTTAGAAATTTAGCCAATGTTGATCTTTTAACCTCAAAAATAATTGGTGGTTGAATTCAGTTACATGATACGAGTGCATACTTCCGTTTGGATCTGTCCACAGCTTTTTGAGATATCCTGCTTACAGGACAAACAAACAAACCAAGACGTCACGCAGAGCACAATACTTGCAAAACCCTAAAAGAAATTTTGGCTTAAAAATAATTGGTAGTTGAATTCAATGACCAAATATGCAAATCCTCTTCAAATTTCAAGTCAATCGGATGAAAATTGAAATATTTAGAAATTGCACCTAAGTCGGTGACCTTTGGCCTGTGTTGACCTTTTGGCCTATGATGACCTCAAAAATAATTGGTGGTTGAATTCATTGACCTGATGTACAAATCGTCTTCAAATTTCAACTCAATTGGATGAAAATGATGATTTTAGAAATTTGACCTCAAGATGACCTTTGATCTTTGACCTCAAAATCAAGAGGCTTCTCAGTTGAAACTACCTCTACAACTTGGTAAAGTTTCATGATGATCGGTTTTCGAATTGTGACCTGTAGGTGATTGACAAACAGACAAACAGAGAGAATAACAAAATCGACTGACCAATACACTTGAAAAATCTTCGATTTTGCAAGTAACAAGAATGTGTCAGGTGGTAGCCTGACGGGTATGATGAACATCATGCAAATGCCGTCACTGTCACCTTGACATTTGACGTATATAATCATAATGACATTTGATGTATGACATTGACCTTTGGAGTCGTTTCTTGAACACAACGTGCTTGGGTTTGCGACATGCCATGTCCCATGACAGACTTTCCGATGCCACACATTATCTCTGCAGAGAATTAGAAGTAAGGCATATTTCCCATATTCCATATTAAAGACATATTATAAGGCAGAAAAGTTATTCCCCAGCCGGCAGTGGAAGAATTTGAGGCCGTTTTGTCTCCAGGCTTCTTGATGCCTCCCACTCCATGTAGAAGTGAAATTTCCTTGTACATGGTGAAAAACACTCCTCTTCTGCGGTGCTGAAAGTCTGCATTCATATCACAGGGACATCGTCACACTAAGTGACTGACAGATTGGCTTTTGTGGAATGTCCAACCTGCCTCCTCCCTGATTTCTCAACCTCACAGCCACATTCAGAAAGGGCCCAGGAAAGGTTAACAAGTGGAAATGAAAAGACAATGATGTCAGACAACCTGAATGTTTGCTTCGGCAGTTCACAAACACATTCGTGAGGCATGGTACTCACACTGCACAAACCACATTCCAAAGTTTTAAAATTATGCAAAACATCATGAGAATAGAGGATGACGTCAAACAGCCTGCAGGTTTGCTCAGGCAATTCAAACACATATTCCTAAGGCCTATAATTTATACAAAGTATGTGTGACACTAAAAGCCTAGTGGTGGCCTGACAGTTAAGGTGTTTGGCTTAATATTTCAAGGTCCTGAGTTCATGCCCCTGTTGTGTCCTTCATTAACACCAGGTGGGTTGATTTAGCCGATCATCCTTAGGAGGTAGGCAACATGAGAACCAGCTCTGAAAAAAAATGAGCTATTTGAGTGTCCTTCGTTGGAGTGGCGAGCGGTCTAGTATTGTGCTCCCTAGCCAATGAAACTGCTTCAGCAGCCCTACACGTCTGACTGCATGACATGAATGGTTATTTATATTGTTGCGGAAATGGCTTCTTGGGGGATTGTATAACTTAGAAATAGTTATTCCTTTAATACATGTATTAGCATAAGAGTGAGGTAATTTAATTGTGATAAAGAATTATGCATCAGTATCTATACAGAAAGCCGTCGTCTTCCCTCCATCATGTTTGTATCAAAAACCACTACTCCCTTGAAGCCCTATTTCATGTTCTTTCCTTTGTAATCCGTCTTGATGCCCTTTTGGGAAATAGCGGTCCTGCAGGCCGAACAAGGCGCAAGTTTTGACACACCCGTACTAGGCTTGGAACATTTGGGATGGGCCGAGAAGCTTAGAGGAAGGATTTCGCATCGATTCCTATACAGGAAAGATTTGGCGAGACAATAGCATTCAAGACCAAACACACTTCCCCATCGAGCGTGACAAACTACTCTAAGTCACCATTTTGAGTAGCTCAATGGGAGGAGGAATCCGGCGTGTCGCTCATTCGACCTTGGATAAAACACATTGAGAGAGGTAAAGATGCGATTAGGCGCTCAATCCGGCTTGGTGAATCTGGGCTGATTGACCGACGTGACCGCCTTAACAATTTCATTATGAGCAGAATGTTGTGGTAAAAAAAAAGAAGTGTTTTATTCTTGTGCTGGTTGAAAGAGCTCAAAATGGGAGGATTATATATATATATATATATATATATATATATATATATATATGTTGGTATATATACGTATTGTTACGAATTTGGAATTCGATTGCACACAACATACAGGTTCCTTTAGTCAGCTATGTCGATAAGTGCTTGTTCCTGGATAGCTCACCTTCCATTGTTTAAATGTTCAGAAATCGATTAGATGCACTGCGGATCGATTTAATAGTTAGGGAACGAACAATGGAGACGTCCCTCCCCCTCTTCTGCGAAGAGGAAGAGAACCCTGCCGTCCCGTGATTCATGACGTCAACAACTCCCTCCCACCCGTGGTTGAGCGGGGATGGAGCACGAGGGCATGAGTCATGAGTCACGCCGGAGCGGGGGATGGGGGCGGAGAAGGATAGGACGAGATCCTTTCTTTGTTCTTGAGTAGTAAGCTTTTTGCTTCGGCAGAGAGTAGTCGTTCAGCAGACCTTCGGGTCCTGTTGGCTTGGGTTAGGGTTGAGGCCTTCGGAAGCTTTTTTCTTCGGCTGGCTCAGTGAGCTTCGGCTGCGCGGCTGGCTCGGGAGGAGGCTTTTTGAGGCTTTTTGCTTTGGTGGTTCAGTGGGCCTTCGGCTTCTGCTGGCTCGGTAGACTTCTTGGAGAGCTGCTTTGTTTGGGAGAGAGTTGAGCCGGTTGTCGGCTCGAGCTGCGAATGGTGGCTTCTTCTTCTTCTTGGTTCGTGGAGCTCTTTGTTCTCCTTGGTTCCCGGCTTGGTGCGATTCATCGGCCTCTTCTTGGAGGTGGTTCCTCGGGGAAGCGACGCATCGACGGGAAGGATCGCGCCTCGTCTCACCAGCACGTGTTGAGAAGCGCGGGAGGATTCGCGGGAGCTCGGGAGGGATCATGGCTCACGGTGATTGGATCCAGCTCGCTCTCGCTGGAGCCCGGGTCCGAACAACTTGAAGACCACACGAGGTGGAGAGGTTCGAGATAGGCTCTGGGGTTTCAGCTCACCTGTCCTCCGAGCTGGAGCTCGTTATTAAAGGCCTCTGCCACCATTTCTTGGGTGTGTCTGTGTGCGTACGTGTGTCCGTGGGCTCGTCTAATAAGTAGGAAATTGTTAAGTGTTTGTGTGCTGTAAATGTTTTCATCGCATTTCGTAAAGTCGGTATAGTTCTGCTCTTACATGCTTCCCTAGTTCCCCATTATTATTAATAAATACCCCAATTGTTAAATGTTTTCAGCTCGTCACGTCGATTCTTTCAGTGACTGAGTATTTCGTGTGTTGGTAGTTAGAAAGCCGTTGGTTTGCCGAAAAAGGGGGACATTTGGACCGACGGTTCTCGGCGATTAAGCCGCTCGGAATCGCGCACGGGACAGGCTCGTCTCGGCGGTTTGTTCCGTACGAGTTCCGTCAAGGGTGGAATACCCCGGTAGTTGGATCACGTGGGTATTTAGGTACATTGAAGATTGGCAATCGACCCTACCCCACGTGATCTGCAGATTGGCGTATTTCGGTTCTTGTACAAGGACCTGTCGCTCGGACTTATCCGGGCGGCGATCTATATTCCGGGCGATCGGTCGGGCCGACTCGACTTGCGGCTCCGTCAGAGCGGTCGGTTGGCGGCCGACCCCCGGCACCGTAACAGTATATATATGTGTGTGTGTGTGTGTGTGTGTGTGTGTGATGTTTATATTGCAGGCACCTGCAACTCACCACAAGGAGAATCACCTGCTTTAAATCTAATTATTTCTCACAACTTCTAAAAGGTGCCAGTAATATTGTCCGGGCCATTTTAGGATTTCTGTGTAGAATAAGCTAAGATTTAGTAAATTTTTTCAGCTTTTTGGGGGGTTTGTTCCATTGCAAACCAAAGAAATACACAAGTGGATACCAAACTATTTTATAATTTCAACAATTTTCTGGAAGAAATGGTGCATTATTTGAAAAAAAGTTCAAGGGTGCCAATATTTTTGGCCATGACAGTAAATAAATACATCGTGGTTATGCAGCCCCTACGACCCACCCATCATCATCATCATCATCATCATCATCATCATCATCATCATCATCATCTACCCTGGTACATTTCATGGGTATATATGTTCATGTTAATGTTAATACTTTGAATACACAAGACCTTTATTGTCATAAAAACCATAGTTTACATTTATAACCTCTTGTGTGTTCATTGTATTCGTTTATCAAGTTCTGCAGAAGGGATAACAGGACTTTGTAAACACCCTGTAGATAACTGGCTAAGAGGCATTGTAAAAGTGTTACCTCAGAAGTGGAATTAGATGTTATTCATCCAATGGATGTTTGTGAATGTACCGTTGTTTCTGGGTTAAGTTTGCGTCCAATCTACAAATTTGGTGCCGTTCAGGAAGAAGAAGAAGAAGAAAAATAAGAAAAAGAAGAAGAAGAAGAAGAAGAAGAAGAAGAAAAAGGGAGGAAGGATGGAGGAGGGAGAACCACTAACTTTGCTTCCGGAAGAGGTTTATTTGTATTTAAATGTCTGGAAATTGTTTTGTATTTATTTATACATATGTCTACTTTAATACAACTGTCATTAATCAAAAAGGCTTTGGCACTCTGCATAGCCCATCAGGTTCCACAAAAGCATGGATCACCATTTCTTGTATTATTGACGATACGGCCAAATACCTGCCCTCCGAATGGAATGTCTGCGAACAGCTTGACTGCCCTCTCTCTCTCTGATCTCTCTCTCTCTTCTCTCATCTCTCTCTCTCTCTCTCTCTCTCTCTCTCTCTCTCACAAAGTGCATACAATCGTTCGTCACAATGCCTGGCCGATTGTTGTACGATGATGAATGGCATGCATTCCATGCAATATTATTGTTGTTTTTATTGGCATTGTGATGCACTTGTTACCCTCACCAGTGGAGAGGTATGTCATTTGGGTCCGTTTGTCCGTTTGTCTCCGCAACCGCTTGTCAGATTGAGAAAAAAAAAATTCACCATCGGAGCGACTACTCATGTGGAATGTTTCAATAATAATTATGATGTCATACGTCACGTGGTGTGGCAGCCATGTTGAAAAAACGAAAAAATTTGGACCTCTGCCCTCTCTGAAACTGCACCAAGGAAAAAAAATTAAACTTGGCACATAGCAAGTACTCCTCATGTGGAATGAGTGTGATTTTTTTATGACGTCATAGCTACCTTCATTATGACAGCAACTTTCGTGTCATGCGCACATACATCTGCACATCTTTCAGACGCACACACACAACACACACCTTTTTGTATTAGAAGCCTATGTCTATGCCCTTGAGTGAGCCTGGTGTTGGCTCAGTGGTTCGGGTGGCGGCTTGGGATCCTAGGGTCCTGAATTCACATTCTGTTGGCTACTGAATTAACACCAGGTGGGGTTGACTCAGCCTGTAGTCCTTCCGACGTTAGCGAAATGAGTGCCATTGTACTGGTTGCGGTATTGTGTTGAATGACGACATGACGTAGCAGGGAGGCTGCGCATGCGCATAATAAACGGGTCCTGCTGTGGCGTCGTCCCACAGTGTCTGTGTCCTTCACTGAAATACGGACGTGAAGACGTTTGTTCAGTCTCTAACACCGGTATATCGGGGCACAGCATCAGTGGCACAGCAGTGCTTCCAAGAAATGATAGCTACATGGCAGCCAAGCTGCCATACACAAGAACAGAACAGAATATCCATTCCTTCTTACTTTTCTTGTTTCTCTCTCCCTTCCAAACCTTTCATGTTTCTCCCAAATCCTTCCACGTACTCAGTCCCTGCCCTCTTCTCCTCCACCCATCACCCACCCTCTCCTTTATCCTCTCAACACTTCCCACGTTCATGCGTACATAATATATAGATAGCTCCTTTCAGACGTCATCTATCTATAATTCCAGCAGTGTGTGTGTGTGTGTGTGTGTGGCCGCGCGCGTGTGACCGCTGTTTCTTGGCAACCACTGGTCCGATCCAATTGAAACTGCCAAGCTATATTGCTGGGGCCCTGTGGATGTGCCTTTTCAATGTTTGATATTAATCGGACAAGTAGTTCCCAAGTTATGGCCATTTATTTACCAACCAATGACAGGACACGTTGCTGCCTAGGCGTGGCTGCGTAGGCCGGTGCGTGGCCGGCCGACGATGACGTCACATGCCGTGCCGGTTACGATGGGGATCGGTGGCCTTAGTTACGTGGCGTAGGAGTGGCAATGGTCAATGGCAGCGAATGTCATGGCAAGCAAAGACAGGGAGGTAAACTTGATTTTAATTTGGATTTTAATTAACTCTGTGTGTGTAAGTATCACAGCAGTTGTTACTTCAATGCAAGCGATAGTTCGTGGAATGCATGTGAACATTCCGTACGGGCACGCACCACTTCCGATAGTGATGACTTACTGTATTCTAATAATTTCTCGATTTCTTAATGCGCATTTATAGAATAAACACAATGCCCCAATCCAGTCGTCGTTTACGAGAGTGAAGGAACGGCCTGTGTGGTTGTTTGAAAGTTTTTTTGTTGTTTTTTTTGGGGGGTTGCACGTACGGCCACGCGAGAGCGAAGGAACGGCCTGTGTGTTTGTTTGAAAAAAAATTTTGTTGTTTTTTTTGGGGGGGGAGGGGGGTTTGCACGTATGGCCACGCGAGAGCGAGGAACGGCCTGTGTGGTTGTTGTTTCTGGCTCGCGGTTTGAAAGCTTTTTTTTTTTTGCACGTATGGGCACGTACTAGTTACAACAAGGACAAATGTGCCCAAGAGCAGCGTTCTAAAGGTTTTGTTGGCTAAAAGAAACAAAAACAAACAAAAAAACAACAACAACAACAACTTCTGATATTTCGTCACGTGCCTTGATTGAGCCAATAGCGAGACCCGTCATAATGTATTTACGTATTTACGAAATATCGTGTATTTACGAAATTACAATACGATAAATGGAATAATCTTTAAATAGTAACGTGAACTTTTCGATTTTAAAGCAAATGTCCGAATATATTTAAAAGTTCATGAATAGACGCTCTCAAAAGGCACCGTCTATGTGAGGATGTGTACATGTGCTCAGTATTTAAGGGATCCGGATCTTGTATAGACAAGAGCCTGAGTCCTAGAGGTTAAGGATTTTTGGAAGAAGAAGAAGAAGAACAAGAACAAGAACAAGAACAAGAACAAGAAAAGAACAAGAACAAGAAGAAGAAGAAGAACAAGAAGAAGAAGAAGAAGAAGAAGAACTGCTCTATGAGCAGCGTTCGCTACGCGAGACGCTGCTAAAAATCTAGATAGCGACAATGGAGCGAATTGTTTGTTGTCTCCTCCCAGACGAAGCATCGACGGTCCACGAAACCCAGCTATATGGTACTTAGTACTCATGACTGGATCGCTATCACGAGCTTTTAATGAACAAACATTACGGGGTTAAAAAAACTGAACCCGAGGCCGCCGAGGATTAGCGACGTCGCCCGAGGAACTACGCCGAACATGATTGGCCCAGTGCCATCACGTGCCTACCACAAAAGAGACCGCCGCCACCACCTGTCTATGGGACGAGTAATGTAGTACATGTTTTAAAAGGTTTTAGAGGGGATTTTAACTCGTTTACCTTGAGCTCGGGTTCAACGGGTCGAAAGGACGAATTCGTGGGTCCGACACGACCGACAGGTACGCACGATCTTCAGCAATGAAATGCAGGTGATTCCGCTTCTTCGAAATGTGTAAGTAAATGAGCACATGACGCGTTGGGGACAAACATGTAATTCCCATAAACGACGTACGTACAATCACGTGACCATCTGCGTGCTCGGCGCAGGAATGCCCGTTTTTACCTCGAGATAAAGATCTCATGATGCACGTTTGGGATCAGGAATCGTGATTCTTACACTTCACGTTGAACGGTGTGTTAGTGTGTTAGTGTGTTACAGGGAGAATCGTTACATTGAAAACTATGAACACCGGACGATCGTTCACATTGTTAAACTCACATTTAACTCACATTAAAGTCAGGTGTCTGAAAACATGAAGGTAAGTGGACTGGACGGTGTAAACACTTTTACCATGGCAACGCATGACGTCCGTCGCTGATGCTAATCATCATCGTGATCATGGTCGTCGCTAATCATGGTCGTCCATCGGTGACCGGCAGGTGAATCAGATACAGCTTCGATTCGAATTAAAGGTACTAAGGGAGTCTTCTCCTCCTTCTTCTCCTCCTCCTTCTTCTCCTCCTCCTTCTTCTCCTCCTCCTTCTTCTTCTCCTCCTTCTTCTTCTTCTCCCTCCTCTTTCTTCTTCTTCTTCTCCCTCCTCTTTCTTCTTCTTCTTCTTCCTCCTCTTTCTTATTCTTCTTCTTCCTCCTCTTTCTTATTCTTCTTCTTCCTCCTTCCTGTTCTTCTTCTTCCTTCTTCCTGTTCTTCTTCTTCCTCCTCCAATTTTTTTTTTTTTTTTTTTTTTTTTTTTTTTCTTTTTTTTTTTTTTTTTTTTTTTTTTTCTTTTTTTTTTTTTTTTTTTTTTTTTTTTTTTTTCTTCTCCTCTTTCTTCTTCTCTTCCTCCTCTTTCTTCTTCTTCCTCCTCTCTTCTTCTTTCTTCTCTTCTCTCCTCTTTTCTTCTTCTTCTTCCTCTCTTTCTTCTTCTTTTCTCCTCTTCTTCTTCTTCCTCCTCTTTCTTCTTCTTTCTCCCTCTTCTTCTCCTCTTCTTCCCCTCTTTCTTCTTCTTCTGTCCTCCTTCCTCTTTCTTCTTCTTCTTCCTCCTCTTTCTTCTTCTTCCTCCTCCTCTTTCTTCTTCTTCTTCTACTCCTCTTTCTTCTTCTTCTTCTTCCTCCTCTTTCTTCTTCTTCTTCTACTCCTCTTTCTTCTTCTTCCTCCTCTTTCTTCTTCTTATACTCCTTTCTTCTTCTTCTTCCTCCTCCTTCTTCTTCTTCTTCTTCTTCTTCTTCTTATACTCCTTCTTCTTATCTTCCTCCTCCTCCTCCTTCTCCTCCTTCCACTTCTTCTTCTTCTTCTTCTTCTTCACTGTGTGGTTGCATTAATAGCTGATGGTGTTGCTGTCCTCTGTAGGTCAGGGAAGGAATTTTGAATTTGTTCAGGGTGCCGGCGATAGCTCGCCGACTCTTCACGAAGGACACAGCTGTGGGATCTTTAACGTCCACCAACTAACACTGGCAGATGTGACGTCCATCCGAGGGACGGCGCACACATTGATGATGAATCCAGCCTGTGAAACACCGAGATGACAGTTTATAGCTGAGTCGGGATTCAAACCCAGGCTAGACAGCTTAGAGATGAATGTTACGGACCTGCGTACCATTGATACATTCTTTACATCAATAATAATAGTCCTTACATTTTAGCAGCTTCATTAATAAATAAATTAAAAAGCAGTTCTTACCATTTAGTGTGATCCTTGTCCTTGCTTTCCCTTGCTGAGTTCTCCAATCTCGAGCTCATAGTTTGATACTTTAAGCAGCACACAAGCCTCTGAGTGTTCAGTTGTTATCTGGCTCTGAGAGGACAGAGAACTGACTTGATCTGTGAAAATTGTTACAGACCAGTATTTTCATTTAAATGTGCTTTGGTGAAGATTGTTTTGGCTGTGGAATGGCCTGATGGGTCGCAATGACACTGACGCGGCCTCAGCAGCTGCAACGACAACACGACGAGATGGATAAAACACCGACAGTTTGCGTCAAGAGGGACAAGGGGGGGAAAAAACAAAGAAGGAGGAATGGAGATGACAAAGGAGAGAAACAAAACAACACATTTGCTTGAGCTGCTGCACTCGTTCTCATGTGGTGCGAATCATTTTTTTAAACACTAACACAGTGAAGGAGGAATCGGGGGTCTTCTGTACGTGACTCCCCTATTCCCTGACCGCAATGGACCAACTTCAACCTGCTGTACGTTGGTTAGTGCAGAATCAGCTTCACTTCTTATATCATACCTCGTGGGGTATCATTTGCTGAACTCCCTCTACTTGTCGGACATTGCACTGTTGTTGTCTAGGAGACGACTTCAAAGCTCGCATATCCTCGCTGGCGCATTATCGAGAAGGCAGCTTGCCCGTTCCTCCACTCTCTCCTCTTCTTCAAGTAATGCATTGTCCTTCACATCATGGGGTTCCGGTCTTCAACGTCTCTCACACAACTTGACCTGCGGACTCGGGTTCTTCTCCATACTCCGGTGATACAAGGCTTTCACCTTCTGAGAGCTTTTAAGACATGACTGTCCTGTTGGCTTCATCCTGTGTGCATCCTCTGGACAAGATCTTTTCGAACGTGCTCACCGCCGACCCTTCACCCATTTATAACCCACTGGGGTTTATTGTACAAACTGTTTGCTTGAGATAAATTACCACCTCGAGAGTCGTGAGCTACCTTATGGCTGCATTGTCTGGGATGTTTGTACTTGTATAATTTGGGGATTTCTAGGAAAGTCATTAAGTTTTACATTTAATTAGTATTATTGTAGTTAACGTGGACTGTATGGATTAATAAATATTCCTTTTAAATTTATCCTCTGTCTCTTGTCGAATGTCGGTTTCACCCATAAAACAACACAAAGTGCACATTTGTGACTTTATTTGTTTTCTGCCATGACATCCTCCAGGTTACCAGTGCACTTGAGGTGGACACATAACAAATTAGGAGGTTACTCGGTAGAGCGCATGCCTCCACCACATAATGCCTGATCCACGAGAACATATCGGGCCCAATACATTTTAAAACATCATGCTATATATCGTTTTTGGCCCCATCTCTCAATGGCGAAGAATCACTTTGTAATTAAATAATTCTCGTATCCAGATACAGATTCGGATCCTCAACAAAATCGAATCATTTCTTCCTTGTCACACACCCTACCTGGCCACCAAATTTCATACAAATCCGTCCACTTTTTGGGATATCATGCCATATATTAGTTTCGCTCTATCTCTCAATGGTGAAGAATCACTTTAAAAATTCTAGTAGTCGGATCCAGATCCGGATCTTCACCAAAATCTAATCAGTTCATCCTTGTCACACACCCAACCTGCCCACAAAATTTCATCCGGATCCGTCCACAACTTTTTGAGATATCCTGCACGCAAACAAACAAACAGATAGAGAGCGGGTGAAAACATAACTTCTTTCACCTTTAGTGGTGGAAGTAAATATCTGTTCACAGATGTATGTAGATCCAAATGCTGAGAGCAGTGAAAATGCCACTTTCTTCAAACAGTCAAATTTCACAGGCAGGGACTTCCAAAAGGTCAGGATAGAGACCCCGTGACCTCCCTCTCTCTCGGTAGCCACAAGTGTGCGCCGCAGATCCCTAAACTTCGAGGCCCATAAGTCTAAGGATTGTAACTCAATGAGCCGCATTTCAAAATCCTGAACACCCATCCTTGAAACACTGTCAAATCCATGTCACTGGTATCAAAGTTATCTGGTTGAATGCGAACAGAAAACATCGGGCCAAAACGTTGGACATCTTGAAATGTGACAGAAAATTTCAATGCGAGTTCTTGCATGTACATTCCAATCTCGGCAACACGGATGGTGCAATCTGTTGATAGCTCGTGAAGCGAAAAGCGGGGTTAAGGGATCAGTCCCCTACATGTGTGTTGGAATTTTGTTGTTCACTTTTCTCTGCAACCGCTTGTCGGATTGAGAAAATGTTCACCATAGGTGCAACCACCCATGTAGAATGTTTTAATGATGATTATGACATCATAGGTCATGTGGTGTGGCAGCCATGTTAGAAAAAGGAGAAACGTTGGACGTCTTTATCTCTGAAAACCATTCCATGGGAAAAAAATGAAACTTGGCACATGTGAAGTACTCATGGGGAATGTGTACTTTAAA
>CM068964.1:84603711-84622727 GCA_035128595.1 Eptatretus atami
GTGAGTTAGTTGCACAACACAACTTGTTTGGTAAAAGCAGATGGCGATGTGGTGAGCTATAATAATGCAATAAACAGACAACTTTGCTTGTGTATCTTGAGACAAAAGTCTTGACTGAATCTGCGAGGTGTTTGTTTGCGACACCATTGTTAAAATGAAAGATTAATCAGGTCAGCACTAATTGATAAATTTACATTGGAGTTCAAGAGTGGATTTTAATTGGCATTCTTGTTTGCAAAGTGACTGAATGAACAAGTCAAACTGACTTCAGTGTTGTCTCACCCATTCGAGTTTTTCCTCTTCCAGTTTCTTCTTCTGTTCTGCTTCCTTAAGCTCTCTTTCTTTCTGCAAGGCCTCTTCTTGTGCAAACTTCTCATTTGCCTCCATCTGCTGTGCAGCTGCTTTCTCTTTGTCCAAAACGTCATGGGTGTGGGGCTTGCCAAGCAGTTTCTGAAGTTTTTGCAGCATCGATGTCCAACCAGCTTCGTTTGCTGCATCTGGACGAGTTTGACATACATAATTACATATAAAAGCAGAGTATATAAATGTTGAACATGAACGATTAGTTGGAATTTGTACACGCAGAACTGTACATAAATTACCAAAGCACTGTACATAAATTTCCAGATTATTGAAGTAGTCCAGTATTGTCTCCTCGACTGCGTTGCATGCTCGGAAGTCGGTGAGCCGCCGAGTGAATCTTTCCTCAGCCAGGTTTCCAGCATCCAACTTCACCTCGGATAACTTCCTGACCCTTTCCGTGAGGAATGTGTCTGGAGCTTCCAAGTAAATTATCAGCTCTGCACACCGATTGTTGAGCAACACCATTAAGGATCAGCACAAGGTGCATTTTTGATAATTCAATTAGCCCACAACTACAATTCAATTTGGTAATGGATATGGTGGTTACAATAGGACACATGACTCACATCCCAGAAGTTGTGGGTTCATGTCCATCTTGTGGCAGTAGCAATAAGTTTTTGGATTTCCATAAAGCCAGCTGCTCTCAAGAATTGTTGGTAAAATCTTGACAACTCAATCATAACCCTCAAGGAGGGTTAACGTGCCTTACCTGCCTTGTCTAGTCTCGTGTATATGTGGTGCCAGTGCATATGTTGTGGTTGGCTCAATGCCCTCAGGGCTACTTGGGATGGGTACAAAGTGCTATCTATGAAAAGACAGTGCTGGTTGAATCCCACTTTCCCTCTTTGTGTTGTGTCGCAATAACCACCATGATTCTGCCGCAACCTTTTTCGGGTTCATGAGTCTGCAATGTGAATTGGTTCCTTTATACCTGCTCCAACTGAACCCTGACCCTCTTCGCTGCTATATAACTCGTGTCATGTGCCATGCTACTGCGCATTGAACATATGGCCATTGAAGTAGTTTAAGGACATGTTACAATGTGCACGTCATAATGCATTAATGGGATGAAAGACAATGGGGGATTTTTGAACCTTGTGTAAGCTTTACGAGTACAGATGATGTTCCACACGTACCTGGCATAATGTTGTTGTTGTATTTGGCTTTTTGTGGCAAGCCTTGAAGTGATGCTTTACCTGTGAAAAATGAAATGTCAAAGCAAATCTGCGATGGGTCTTATATGCCAGCATATGATGAAGCAACGTCAGTTTTTTTTCTGCATGTCTTGGAATTAGTATATGCATTGTGTGTGTGTGTGTGTGTGTTTTACACACACGCACACATATGTGGATACTTTGAGACCTGGTAAGGCTCCATGGATACTTTGAGACCTAGTAGGTCTCCGTTCCACCCCCTGAAACCCACCGACGTGTGGAGATGGCAGCCAACAGCAGCAACAGCTTTACTTAAAAAAATTACACTTTAAACTTCATATCATTGCTACTCCCTGCAGGTTTATAATTCACTGGGAAACAAAAAAAAAAACTTTTTGTCTGCTACTAAGGGAAATACAGGTGTTCTGGGCCACTGAGTTCAAACCTGTCGTCAGAATTTAGCCAGCATGTCATGTTTTCAAAATATGTACATTCATTCATGATACCCAGCATGTTATATTAGATACATTATGATTGCAGATCACTACATTGTTCATCTAATATCAATGCTTTGTAATTACTTTCACATCATATTTACATAACAATGATTGATCTCCGTGTATAATGTGTAGTGTACAAACCAAGAACATAAACAAGTCGCAGAAAAAGAAGTTAATAAAACATTAGACCATGGTAAATCTGCCCATTGTGAGTGATTCAGAAGCAACACTTCAAGTTTACACTCTTCCTTTCAATATAGTCAGCGTAGACACTGTTCACACGTGTTCAGAAGTGTGTGAGACATTTGCTCTTGCGCTTGTGTGTGTGGAATTGGTCTCCCATTGTAGGAACCAGCAGTAATCACCCATCATGTTTGGGTGGAACCGGCCTTGATACCTAGTTTCCATGACCGAAATGTCTTGGCAGAACCTTTCACCATGCTCATCGCTTACCTCCACCCAGATTAGGTGGGAAGAAATCAAGATGAGAATGCAAGAAGTGCATTTTAAGAGACATCCTACAGCCCATTCGCTGACAGGCATTTAGCATGTTGTCCACCATTTCCACATACTGTTCAGCTCTATGGTTCCCAAGAAAGATCTGCACAACCAACGCAAATGCTTCCCATGCTGTAAACTCAAGTGGGTTCAGTTTGTTTTTGACTCAGGATCACACATCAGTTCTCGGATCTGGGGCCCAATGAAAATGCCTAATTTGATTTAGCATCAGTTTTCTCTGTGCCAAACTTCTCTCTGAGATATTGGAAGCCATTACCTTGCATTTTAGGGTTAATTAAAAATTCTCATGCCACATGGAAAATTTTACTTAAAAATTCATAGCTTGGTCAGTTTTCATCAATTTGTAATAATTTAAAGTGCATTCTAAATCTCTTTTTATGAGAAATAATATTCTACAACAGTTGTATTGCTATAATTGAAACCAAAAATGTAAAAAATAATAATTTATCGTCACTCAAAATCACCCACCAGGGTAAGCTACTGTAATTGGACCAAATGTATAACTCAAACTCCTGACGTGCTGAGGAAATTCTGACTACAAATTCAGAAACAGCATACTCGATTTAGTCTAGAACATATGTTTCCATCCCAGTAGCAAAATCTTTGTTGTCCAGTGAATCGGTATTGAAGGAGGCTCATGTCCTCAATGATGCCTCTCTCGGGTGAGCTGGTGGAGAATTGTAAAAGTAAGGTTCAGTCTCAAAAGGTAACATCTGTATTGTTCTATCCTGCTCTGCTAATGGTCAACTTACCTGCAAATAGCTCATTGGCTTGTGCGACAGTCTTTGGAAAGGCATCCAGTATAAACCCCTGATTCTGGCATGGTGAAGTTAAGAGCTTCTCCCGATAGAAATCTATGACGTAGCAGTCGTCCAAGTGACCTACAAGCATACACTTGCTGTAAATCACTGTAAAGGCTCTTATATGAATTCCGCATGGTCAATCACTGTGACGGTTTCGGAGCTGCAGAATGATTTATAAAATAAAGACATCGCCAGATTACAAATGGAAACGACTTAAGAGATTACGGTAATAGGGGAGGAATGATAGGGGCTTTGGGGCTTGCAGGATGGTCTACAGGTATGCACACTCACCTGTAAGCCGTCGTCTAGCCTGGGTTCAAATCCCGACCCAACTATAAACTGTCATCCCGGTGTTTCACAGGCAGAGTGATTCATCATTGTGTATGCCATCCCTCAGATGGACATGAAACTGGGTGTCCCGTCTGTCAGCATTAGTTGGTGGACATTAAAGACCCCATGGTATCCTTTGCATAGAGTAGGCAAGCTAGTGTCGGCACCATGAGCAAATTCCAAATTCATGCCAGAATTACTGCTGAGAAGACAATGGCAAACCACCCAGTATAACCCTTGCTCAGGAAACTGCGTCGGTAGCACCAACGCTCTGTGAAGAGTATGGTACATCAGAGACAGAGACAGAGACAGGTGGGGGCTTTAGACGAATTGCAGAAGGGAAGGGCCATGTTTAATCTGCTTTTGAACATTTTTATCTGCTTCAATACAGCAGGAGACTTCATCGTAAAGCTGATTTATATTTGTTTTACATGCTTATTTCAATTGGGATGTGTTCATTTTTGGCTGCCACTGCCTATCTCTATATTTTCTTGAAGCCCGGGAACCTAACCCCCTTATTACCATAGGAAATTGTTTTTAACTATCGCAGTTTTGAATATCGTGGCATTTTCCAGGAACGTAACCCCACCCCCCGCAATATTTAGGGGTTTAAGGGTAATTTATGCATCTCTGAACCACACATTCACCAAGTCTCATCAAAATGTAATAAGTACCATTGTTTTTAGCTTTGTTTTCATTTATCTCACTCAACATTTTCATTGCCATTAATTCGTTCTTCACCGTATCTTCAACAGGCTTTTCCACAATGTTCACCTGCTGTTCCTGAATGAAAAATACGGAATTATATTCATATTTTCTTCGTCTGCTCATCAGTGAACGAATCCAGAGTACCTCGAATGTTTGTTAACATTACATGGGGGCAGGGGGTTGGGTGGTGGGGGAAGGGGGGGAGGGAGGAGCTGGTGAGGAGTCAAAATCTCATTGCGTGATAGAGGCATTACGGTTGCGAACCGCATGCATTAGTAAACTTTTACAGTATAAGATTTGTAATTCAATTAAAATACAGTATATGATTTGTAAACTTTTATAAACCATGGGCTTGAAGTTATGACGTAAAAGCCAAAAAAAATTAAAACAGGATCTAAGGGTTAATGGAGCTGGAAAACACAAATCTCACACACATGGACACATGAACACATGGACACACACGTCTCACTTCTTGGGGCACTCTGGGTACCAGTGATATCGCAACAATGGCGTCACCCTTCTCACTGCATTCAGCAGGGCATTTCCTAAGGAGGAATTTCCTCATATGCATAGATGCCCATTTATGGAGATTGTCCGTGTCCTTAACCTTCTAAATGCTGAACATCAAGCAGGGAAGCAGCACGTACCATTTTTAAAGTTTTTGGTGTGAGTTGGCCCGGGTTTGAACCACCGACCTCCCAGACTCAGATCGGATGCTCCAATCATTACACCACTGAGTTTGGTAATTGATATAATTTGATGTGAAAACCATTGACAACTTTCACTTCCCTAAAAATACATAGTGTATGTAACAGTAACAGCTTATGCTTCTTTACGATGATTTATAAATATGATGATCTTGCATTCCTTTGTGAAACAATTTATGACTTGGTGAAAGTATTTTGCCAAGTATGTTGGTCTGTAGTGTCTGTCTGTTTGTCACACGATTTTTGTCCACAGTTTTGAAACAATTGTTGTGAATTTTGTTGTATATGTAGGTAAAGCCGCTGTCACACCTTGACGATTTAGCCAGCGTATGCCGATTTATGAAAAATTTGTCTAAACGCTGGCACACGTCGAATACGTAATGGGTACGTTTTGTATACGTTAAGAGCACGCTGAAAAACTGCCATACGTCGTAGTACGCTGGCTTTAAACGTTGTACTTTTGGGTTGTCCTCAAATTTTTGCATGCTTTAATTTTACGACGTATGCCGGCGTATGACTCCCACTTCGCTACGCTGGCCATAAGTTGTAGGCACGTTATGCGATCGTTGACACACGTTGACACACGTTACTTGTAAGTTACTCATAAGTCGAAACACGTCGAGGTAATGTTTAGCGTACCCGAAACTTATTTCTAACCTATGAGTAACGTTTTGTAAGCACGCTACACGAACGTTGTTCACACTTCGTAACACGTTACTTGAAAGTTCCTCATACGTCAAAACACGTCAAAGTAATGTTTAGGGTACCCGTGACTTATTTATAACCTATGAGTAACGTGCTTGGGAATTATTTGTAAAGCATGTCCTACGCACAAATACGTATGTAGATGTATTTGACGTCTTCAGGACGACCACAGAAACTTTACTTGAACGCGTTTCTAACTTACAGATACCGTATAATGGCGTATTAGCAGCGATTAGGGGAATTGGTATATAAAAATGGAGTTCACAGGAGGAACCCGTCAGTGTTCCAGACTCCATGGTGAGCAGATGTCCATGTCATCCGAGAGATGGAGGTTTGAGAAGGGGTGGATGGGGGTGGTATCATTGGTGATAAAAAGTATAGAAAAAGAAGGAATGTGTGAGTTGAGTAAAAAGGGAATAACATCGGAAAGAGTTGGGAGAAAAAGGAAGGGACATTGGAAGGGGAAGGTAGGAAGGAAAAATGCAGAGAAAAAGGAGCACGGCAAACATCACCTTTGTTACAGTCTTAGTTCTCTCTTCTATGTAATGCTAGCCTGCGGGAATTAGTCACAAAATGTAGGTTAAGATGCACAACAGCTTAAGGTTGAAGAGTATTTGTTTCTAAGTAAAAAGTTTTATAGATTAAAAAACGCCCTGAAGCATGGATGCCCTTTTGAAAACCCTTCCTCTCTTACTTCTCTTGATCCCTATATAAATATATGGTTCCCTAATACCATGAAGAGTTAATGGCTGAAACATCATCTTCTCCTTGCTTCCTTTGGCAGTCAGCGTACCTCAATCAACATCCTGTTGATTTCATCCACTCTTCTCTAATTAAACTCGAATTTTGACCGTCACTCTGTCCTGAAGCAATTGTGGAAACCAGATGCGTGAAACAAATCTTGACCACATCTCCATCCGTAAAACACAAACATGCATTTTTTGTCCCCTTTAGAAATTTACATCAAGTTTCAACTCATTGCGTCTGGCGAATTATGAGTAATAAATAAAAATGACCGTTTTACAAGCCATTTTTCCCTGCTGTGCAGGGGTTGGCTTTTTCTTGAGGCAATGTTTTTATGGCCGATGCCCTTCCTGGACGCCAACCCTGGTCACCTCTTACGACACACAGGGATATGGTATACCTATTCTAACTGGGGCATACAACCGGGACCAGTAACTGGTAACTCATTTCGCTGACCTCGGAAGGGATGACAGGCTGAGTCACCCCCTGGTGTTAATTCAGCAGCCACAAGGGCTTGAACTCAGGACCCTAGGATCCCAAGCAACCACCCTAACCACTAAGCCAACACCAGGCTCGGATTATGAGTGCACCACAAGAAAGACAGACAGACAGATATAGGTTGGCAGCTTTATATAGATGATGATGATGATATACTGTTGGATCCTGATATTCGAGGGGGATACATTCGTAGAAAATGCCTTGAATGTTGGGGCATTACTTCATGGGGAAAGGGGGGTAGGTTCCAGCTTGTTCGTGATTCACAAGCGGAAATCAAAAATCCCGCTACCAAACCACGAATACACCCACAAAAAATGCGAAAAAAACACCCCATGAATACCGCAAGCACAGGGCCGTGAATGAGGAAGCAGCTCACATTTTATCAACCGCGAATAGGCGGGGTCTGCGAATCCGCGAATAGGCGGAATCTGCGAATCCGTGAATATCAGGGTCCGACAGTGCTGTGTATACCTCACCAAATAATCCACAGGAATCTTCAGCCTTGATCTTGCTGCACTCGACCAGTCCCTCGATGATCGGAGGATCACATATTGCATCAGGTAATGCCGTAGTGGTAACCTCCTGGCTTGCATAAGCTCCTCTGCTTCTGATCTTGCAAACTGGAGCGAGTGCAATCTGAGAAGTACACATTTTGTAGGAGGCAAGGCACACATTGTACAATAAAAACCCTTTAAAATTGCAGATTATATAGCATGCACAGAAAAAAAAATATATATATATATACACATTATAATTACAGGTGTGGGTGGCCTCATTGTTGTGAAAATGGACTGGAAACCCTAAAGGTTGTGAGTTCAAATCCAGCAGAAGTTCGACAGCAGAAAGCTATGCACGTTAAGTTTCTGCAAATGCATTTTTTGTATTATTTGCATGTGAACACAACATCCACTCTGAGGTGAGTCATGACATGGACACCGATACAAATGTGAGAAAATAAGATAGATTGCCGTTACAACTTTAAGATTGTTGGTAAAATCCAAGCTGGCCTATTATAAACTTTGGGGACAAGTTATTACCTCTGTCACTGAACAGGGTAGGACGGATGTTATGTTTCCACCAGTCTGTGTATCTGATCAGGATATCTCAAAAAAGTTGTGGACGGATTCAGATGAAACTTGGTGGACAGGTTGGGTGTGTGACAAGGACAAATTGCTTACATTTTGGTGAATATCTGAATCTGGATCAGGATACAAAAGTCTTTTAAATTTTCAAAGTGCTTCTTCACCTTTGAGAAGATTGAGCGAAAAACAATATATAGCACAATATCTCAAAACGTTTTGGATGGAGTGTGACAAAACTTGGTGGATGAGTTGGGTAGGTGACGAGAATAAGTTTATTGGTCTTGGGTTCAGGTCTGGACAAAGATCCGGCCTGTCAGTGGGATACAAATCGTAAACTGTTCAGCCGAGCGGAGATATACGCTCTACCAGGTGCCATTCTAGTTATGCCTGCTACACTTGGTCTGGTCCACCTCTGATGTCAATCCATGCATTGAGGTCACTCAAAGAAACTTGGATTGGGTACTAAAGCTTTGCTTTTTGCTTTTAAAAGATAGCACCCCTCTATAGCGATAAATTATCATTAATTACTCAAGTCAAGGTAGGCAGTTGCTTTCATAATCCATGGAGGTGCATCCTTGGTGTTGATACCAAGCCAAACAAAAGGTTTAGTGAAGATATTTAATTTATTTATTTCTACAAGTGTGAGGTTCATGGAAGAGAAAGGTGAAATTGACAGTGGGGTAGTGGGGAAACAATTGGTCACAACCAGCAAGGGAAATAAATTACTAGGAAAAGAAGAGAGAAAGGGGAGGAAACACTGAAACCAGAAAGTAAAAGGGTTGGGTTAGGAAAGGTAATAAAGATCATAAATCAGGATGGGGGATGATATGTGGTGGTGGACTGCCTGCTTGGAGTCCCGGAGAGGAGAGTGAGACAGAAAAGCCTTTGGAAGGTGGTTCCATAGATGGGAGAAGCGAGGAAACAAAGGAGTTGAGGTGTGCAGTCAGCCCCTGGATTTTGGACGTTTAACCATTCGGGTATTACTGGAAGCAACGTGCATCCTAGAGTTGCCGGGGAGAGTCAGAGGATTGAGAGAACATGGGGAGCAATATTAGAGAAGTAGAGTGGTTTAAAAAATAAAAACCGAGAGATTACCGATCTGACTGTGATGTGAAAGCACCAAACCTTATGTTTCAACCTCATCGTGGGAGATTCCAATAATTTTGAGAGCTTTAGATTCCACAGAATTCAGGAGAGGCAGATCTGATGTTGGGGTGCCAGCCCATATGGGGAGAGCAGTACTCCATTGAGCTACAGACAAAGGTGTTATAGACTTAGCTCTGATTTTTCCAGGAAAGACAAAGATCGATGGAGGATGCCCAGTTTATAGCTGATGTTGGAGGCTGGCTTTGCTCTGTGTTGGCCCAGGAAAGGTCATTGTTGATGTTGGAGCCTAACAGTTCATGAGACTGAACCTCTTCCAGTGACTGACCATGGAAATACAGTAGATAGGTGGATTAGTTTTACAATCTTCCAAAGTGACAGGGTGAGACGGTGAAGCTTTTCAGGATTGAAGGACATGTTCCATTTATCAAACCAGCATTTAATCATTTCCAAATTGGCAGAAAGTGACGCAGCTGCACCTGCCCAGCAGTGGGTTGTGATACTGTACGACACAATGTGGAGTCGTCTACAAAAGAGTAAGAGTGTGTTTTCAAGAGCATTTGGTGGCATTATCATTCACCAACAGAAACCCATTGGAAAAAAATACCACGAGATAAGAAAGGAAGCCTTTTATTCTTGTGCTGCTTGAAAGAGCTCAAAAATGGGAGTTTATATTATTTTTGGGAAGTGATCGAGGCAACGGTCTGTTGCCTATACACCACCTGGGTTCAATGTTTTTTTTTGTCTGATTGAAAAAATTATAATTTTCCCGGTCGGTTTGGATTAATCTGAATATTTTTTCCTCTGTGAGGATGTTTTCCATATCAGGGTGGGACAGACAGCCATTTACCATATATTATATATATATATATATATATATATATATATATATATATATATATATATATATATATATATAAACTACACACACACACTAGGTGAAGGGTTCACATAACCATATGTTCTGTGATAGTTGCATTTTAAATTACTTTTAGATTAAATTATTTTGTGTGCACATACATCTTTATTCGGATAATCCACAAGCCTTGACTGTACACAAATTATAGCTCGTTTCCCATGCACTTCTGGGCTTGCACACACACCACCCAGGGGGTGGGGCGCTATTTCGGCTATATAGAGGGCATGATTCGACCCACATATGCGATAGCTGCATTGTCATAAAGATAGATAATTTCTTGCAACTTGCCCAACATTATAGAGGAAGGCTAACCCTAACAGCTCATTCTAAAGGAAGGGGGTGAGGTTTGCTTTATGAATCACTCTACTCAGGACCCTCAAAAATTATTGTATTCAGAAAAGATCTGGCGACCATTCGTTCTTTAAAACAAATACCCTCCCAAGTACAGCTCGATGTTGATGTGCATTGCTTGCTTGAAGAATGAACTGGTGTACAAGTTTCCACAATATGGATGGTGTTCTCAAAGATGTCCCAGCGAGCAGTTCCTTGAGGAATTAGCTTGATGCCCCATCCACATAATCAGTGAGATCTTAAGCTGTGTACTGCCGACAAGTATTTCTCTCTCAAGTCTGAAGAACCTTGTCTTGTCTCTCTGGTCTAGTTCGAAACAAGATTTGTCAGAAAACGTAACACAATCAGCCTGGCTTTGGTGATTATGAACTTTATGGATAAGTAAATTGGAATGTGTGTTCACAGGACATTTGGCTCCTGTTCAAAGCAGAGTGAATATACAAATAACATGCTACAATGGCATATTGGTCGTGTCTGAGATCATGGTTGACCAAGTCCTGATGATGCCACGAGTGACTATGATGACCTTCTCGTCCAGGCCCCAAAGAATAGTGCATGCTAAAAAGACGCACAGTGACTCATGGAAAGTGTGATGTCACAAACTAGGAGAAGCACAAGTTTTGTGTGAGGAGACCTGTTATTGGGGTTATTGATTGTACAACAGCAGTAATGGATGTCTTCGCATTTAAACTCAGCTTGACATTGTGGAAACCAGGCCTTCAAAATGATTGGAATCCCTTGCAATGAAACTGAATCAATGTGCCGATCACTTTCCCATGCAGACACGTCAGTGGTTTCTCTGTCTTATACCACCCTCCTCCCTCTCACTCTCCAGTTTTCTGCAGGCGTACGCAGTCCACCATAACCCCTTCTGGTGAAACTCCCAAAATCCAGGATCACTGCTCACCTCCACTCATTCGTTCCTCTTTTTTTTTCCTGCCTGTGGAATCAGCCTCCTAATTCTCTTCAATCTCATTCCTCCTTCCAAGTCTTCAAGACAGCTGTTCACCACCATCTCGGATCATCCCTCATTCAAAACCATAACATTTTCCACCCCCATTAACCTCCTCCCACCACCCCAAGCCCACCTCCTGCCAAATTTCCTGTTTTTCCTTCCTGAGAGTTTCCGTATCCATTTAGTCCACACCACGCATCCTCCCCTACCCCTTATTCCTCCCCATACCCATTGTTTGTCCAAGTCTCCCTCTATTTTGTCCTACAACTCTGCTGTTGATGTCCCCCACCCCACTCTCTACTGTTCTTTTGTTCTGTTGCATCCTGATCCGTTCAGTGTTTTTAGCTCTTCCATGAGCCTTGATTCTACCCAATAATAATATTATTATTATAAAAAAAAATAATCTAGGCTCTAGGAGTCGAGATGTTGTTGATGAATATATGTGAGTTAGTTGCACAACACAACTTGTTTGGTAAAAGCAGATGGCGATGTGGTGAGCTATAATAATGCAATAAACAGACAACTTTGCTTGTGTATCTTGAGACAAAAGTCTTGACTGAATCTGCGAGGTGTTTGTTTGCGACACCATTGTTAAAATGAAAGATTAATCAGGTCAGCACTAATTGATAAATTTACATTGGAGTTCAAGAGTGGATTTTAATTGGCATTCTTGTTTGCAAAGTGACTGAATGAACAAGTCAAACTGACTTCAGTGTTGTCTCACCCATTCGAGTTTTTCTCTCCCAGTTTCTTCTTCTGTTCTGCTTCCTTAAGCTCTCTTTCTTTCTGCAAGGCCTCTTCTTGTGCAAACTTCTCATTTGCCTCCATCTGCTGTGCAGCTGCTTTCTCTTTGTCCAAAACGTCATGGTGTGGGGCTTGCCAAGCAGTTTCTGAAGTTTTTGCAGCATCGATGTCCAACCAGCTTCGTTTGCTGCATCTGGACGAGTTTGACATACATAATTACATATAAAAGCAAGAGTATATAAATGTTGAACATGAACGATTAGTTGGAATTTGTACACGCAGAACTGTACATAAATTACCAAAGCACTGTACATAAATTTCCAGATTATTGAAGTAGTCCAGTATTGTCTCCTCGACTGCGTTGCATGCTCGGAAGTCGGTGAGCCGCCGAGTGAATCTTTCCTCAGCCAGGTTTCCAGCATCCAACTTCACCTCGGATAACTTCCTGACCCTTTCCGTGAGGAATGTGTCTGGAGCTTCAAGTAAATATCAGCTCTGCACACCGATTGTTGAGCAACACCATTAAGGATCAGCACAAGTGCATTTTGATAATGCAATTAGCCCACAACTACAATTCAATTTGGTAATGGATATGGTGGTTACAATAGGACACATGACTCAATCCCAGAAGTTGTGGGTTCATGTCCATCTTGTGCAGTAGCAATAATTTTTGGATTTCCATAAAGCAGCTGCTCTCAAGAATTGTTGGTAAAATCTTGACAACTCAATCATAACCTAAGGAGGGTTAACGTGCCTTACCTGCCTTGTCTAGTCTCGTGTATATGTGGTGCCAGTGCTATATGTTGTGGTTGGCTCAATGCCCTCAGGGCTACTTGGGATGGGTACAAAGTGCTATCTATGAAAAGACAGTGCTGGTTGAATCCCACTTTCCCTCTTTGTGTTGGTTCGCAATAACCACCATGATTCTGCCGCAACCTTTTTCGGTTCATAGAGTCTGCAATGTGAATTGGTTCCTTATACCTGCTCCAACTGAACCTGACCCTCTTCGCTGCTATATAACTCGTGTCATGTGCCATGCTACTGCGCATTGAACATATGGCCATTGAAGTAGTTTAAGGACATGTTACAATGTGCACGTCATTAGCATTAATGGGATGAAAGACAATGGGGGATTTTTGAACCTTGTGTAAGCTTTACGAGTACAGATGATGTTCCACACGTACCTGCATATGTGTTGTTGTTGTATTTGGCTTTTTGTGGCAGAGCCTTGAAGTGATGCTTTACCTGTGAAAATGAAATGTCAAAGCAAATCTGCGATGGGTCTTATATGCCAGCATATGATGAAGCAACGTCAGTTTTTTTTGCATGTCTTGGAATTAGTATATGCATTGTGTGTGTGTGTGTGTGTGTTTTACACACACGCACACATATGTGGAACTTTGAGACCTGGTAAGGCTCCATGGATACTTTTGAGACCTAGTAGGTCTCCTCACCCCCTGAAACACCGACGTGTGGAGATGGCAGCCAACAGCAGCAACAGCTTTACTTAAAAAAATTACACTTTAAACTTCATATCATTGCTACTCCTGCAGGTTTATAATTCACTGGGAAACAAAAAAAAAAACTTTTTGTCTGCTACTAAGGGAAATACAGGTGTTCTGGGCCACTGAGTTCAAACCTGTCGTCAGAATTTAGCCAGCATGTCATGTTTTCAAAATAGTACATTCATTCATGATACCCAGCATGTTATATTATACATTATGATTGCAGATCACTACATTGTTCATCTAATATCAATGCTTTGTAATTACTTTCACATCATATTTAAATAACAATGATTGATCTCCGTGTATAATGTGTAGTGTACAAACCAAGAACATAAACAAGTCGCAGAAAAGAAGTTAATAAAACATTAGACCATGGTAAATCTGCCCATTGTGAGTGATTCAGAAGCAACACTTCAAGTTTACACTCTTCCTTTCAATATAGTCAGCGTAGACACTGTTCACACGTGTTCAGAAGTGTGTGAGACATTTGCTCTTGCGCTTGTGTGTTGTGGAATTGGTCTCCCATTGTAGGAACCAGCAGTAATCACCCATCATGTTTGGGTGGAACCGGCCTTGATACCTAGTTTCCATGACCGAAATGTCTTGGCAGAACCTTTCACCATGCTCATCGCTTACCTCACCCAGATTAGTGGGAAGAAATCAAGATGAGAATGCAAGAAGTGCATTTTAAGAGACATCCTACAGCCCATTCGCTGACAGGCATTTAGCATGTTGTCCACACAATTCCAATACTGTTCAGCTCTATGGTTCCCAAGAAAGATCTGCACAACCAACGCAAATGCTTCCCATGCTGTAAACTCAAGTGGGTTCAGTTTGTTTTTGATCTCAGGATCACACATCAGTTCTCGGATCTGGGGCCCAATGAAAATGCCTAATTTGAGTTTAGCATCAGTTTTCTCTGTGCCAAAACTTCTCTCTGAGATATTGGAAGCCATTACCTTGCATAAGGGTTAGGGTTAATTAAAAATTCTCATGCCACATGGAAAATTTTACTTAAAAATTCATACTTGGTCAGTTTTCATCAATTTGTAATAATTTAAAGTGCATTCTAAATCTCTTTTTATGAGAAATAATATTCTACAACAGTTGTATTGCTATAATTGAAACCAAAAATGTAAAAAATAATAATTTATCGTACTCAAAATCACCCACCAGGGTAAGCTACTGTAATTGGACCAAATGTATAACTCAAACTCCTGACGTGCTGAGGAAATTCTGACTACAAATTCAGAAACAGCATACTCGATTTAGTCTAGAACATATGTTTCCATCCCAGTACAAAAATCTTTGTTGTCAGTGAATCGGTATTGAAGGAGGCTCATGTCCTCAATGATGCCTCTCTCGGGTGAGCTGGTGGAGAATTGTAAAAGTAAGGTTCAGTCTCAAAAGGTAACATCTGTATTGTTCTACCTGCTCTGCTAATGGTCAACTTACCTGCAAATAGCTCATTGGCTTGTGCGACAGTCTTTGGAAAGGCATCCAGTATAACCCCTGATTCTGGCATGGTGAAGTTAAGAGCTTCTCCCGAAAGAAATCTATGACGTAGCAGTCGTCCAAGTGACCTACAAGCATACACTTGCTGTAAATCACTGTAAAGGCTCTTATATGAATCCGCATGGTCAATCACTGTGACGGTTTCGGAGCTAGAATATTTATAAAATAAAGACATCGCCAGATTACAAATGGAAACGACTTAAGAGATTACGGTAATAGGGGAGGAATGATAGGGGCTTTGGGGCTTGCAGGATGGTCTACAGGTATGCACACTCACCTGTAAGCCGTCGTCTAGCTGGGTTCAAATCCCGCCCAACTATAAACTGTCATCCCGGTGTTTCACAGGCAGAGTGATTCATCATTGTGTATGCCATCCCTCAGATGGACATGAAACTGGGTGTCCCGTCTGTCAGCATTAGTTGGTGGACATTAAGACCCCATGGTATCCTTTGCATAGAGTAGGCAAGCTAGTGTCGGCACCATGAGCAAATTCCAAATTCATGCAGAATTACTGCTGAGAAGACAATGGAAAACCACCCGTATAACCCTTGCTCAGGAAACTGCGTCGGTAGCACCAACGCTCTGTGAAGAGTATGGTACATCAGAGACAGAGACAGAGACAGGTGGGGGCTTTAGACGAATTGCAGAAGGGAAGGGCCATGTTTAATCTGCTTTAAAACATTTTTATCTGCTTCAATACAGCAGGAGACTTCATCGTAAAGCTGATTTATATTTGTTTTACATGCTTATTTCAATTGGGATGTGTTCATTTTTGGCTGCCACTGCCTATCTCTATATTTTCTTGAAGCCCGGGAACCTAACCCCCTTATTACCATAGGAAATTGTTTTTAACTATCGCAGTTTTGAATATCGTGGCATTTTCCAGGAACGTAACCCCCACCCCCCGCAATATTTAGGGGTTTAAGGGTAATTTATGCATCTCTGAACCACACATTCCAAGTCTCATCAAAATGTAATAAGTACCATTGTTTTTAGCTTTGTTTCATTTATCTCACTCAACATTTTCATTGCCATTAATTCGTTCTTCACCGTATCTTCAACAGGCTTTTCCACAATGTTCACCTGCTGTTCCTGAATAGAAAATACGGAATTATATTCATTTTTTCTTCGTCTGCTCATCAGTGAACGAATCCAGAGTACCTCGAATGTTTGTTAACATTACATGGGGGCAGGGGTTGGGTGGTGGGGGAAGGGGGGGAGGAGGAGCTGGTGAGGAGTCAAAATCTCATTGCGTGATAGAGGCATTACGGTTGCGAACCGCATGCATTAGTAAACTTTACAGTATAAGATTTGTAATTCAATTAAAATACAGTATATGATTTGTAAACTTTTATAAACCATGGGCTTGAAGTTATGACGTAAAAGCCAAAAAAAATTAAAACAGGATCTAAGGGTTAATGGAGCTGGAAAACACAAATCTCACACACATGGACACATGAACACATGGACACACACGTCTCACTTCTTGGGGCACTCTGGGTACCAGTGATATCGCAACAATGGCGTCACCCTTCTCACTGCATTCAGCAGGGCATTTCCTAAGGAGGAATTTCCTCATATGCATAGATGCCCATTATAGGAGATTGTCCGTGTCCTTAACCTTCTAAATGCTGAACATCAAGCAGGGAAGCAGCACGTACCATTTTTAAAGTTTTTGGTGTGAGTTGGCCCGGGTTTGAACCACCGACCTCCCAGACTCAGATCGGATGCTCCAATCATTACACCACTGAGTTTGGTAATTGATATAATTTGATGTGAAAACCATTGACAACTTTCACTTCCCTAAAAATACATAGTGTATGTAACAGTAACAGCTTATGCTTCTTTACGATGATTTATAAATATGATGATCTTGCATTCCTTTGTGAAACAATTTATGACTTGGTGAAAGTATTTTGCCAAGTATGTTGGTCTGTAGTGTCTGTCTGTTTGTCACACGATTTTGTCCACAGTTTTGAAACAATTGTTGTGAATTTTGTTGTATATGTAGGTAAAGCCGCTGTCACACCTTGACGATTTAGCCAGCGTATGCCGATTTATGAAAAATTTGTCTAAAACGCTGGCACACGTCGAATACGTAATGGGTACGTTTTGTATACGTTAAGAGCACGCTGAAAAACTGATACGTCGTAGTACGCTGGCTTTAAACGTTGTACTTTTGGTTTGCCCTCAAATTTTTGCATGCTTTAAAATTTTACGACGTATGCCGGCGTATGACTCCCACGTTCCGCTACGCTGGCCATAAGTTGTAGGCACGTTATGCGATCGTTGACACACGTTGACACACGTTACTTGTAAGTTACTCATAAGTCGAAACACGTCGAGGTAATGTTTAGCGTACCCGAAACTTATTTCTAACCTATGAGTAACGTTTTGTAAGCACGCTACACGAACGTTGTTCACACTTCGTAACACGTTACTTGAAAGTTCCTCATACGTCAAAACACGTCAAAGTAATGTTTAGGGTACCCGTGACTTATTTATAACCTATGAGTAACGTGCTTGGGAATTATTTGTAAAGCATGTCCTACGCACAAATACGTATGTAGATGTATTTGACGTCTTCAGGACGACCACAGAAACTTACTGAACGCGTTTCTAACTTACAGATACCGTATAATGGCGTATTAGCAGCGATTAGGGAATTGGTATATAAAAAATGGAGTTCACAGGAGGAACCCTCAGTGTTCCAGACTCCATGGTGAGCAGATGTCCATGTCATCCGAGAGATGGAGGATCCGGCAAGGCTGAGAGAGAATACTACTAGCTGTCCTGCAACATCAACATGACTCATCGAGTTGACTATGCACCAGTTGCGTGCCAAAGAGCCGGGAGAAGAAGACGTGAACGGAGGAGAAGGAACTGGGTCAGACCATGGATCGGGAGGCGACGCCATTACGGCATATATGACCAGCTCATGGTGGAACTCCGGAACGAGGACCATGCATCCTTCATCAACTTCCTGAATGCCCCCAGCGATGTTCGACGAGCTGCTAGCCAGAGTGGTCCAAGGATAACCAAGCAGTACACCTTCTACAGGGATCCGCTTGAGCCTGGCATGAGGCTGGCACTGAGCCTGCTGCTGTTGGTGCCGTGACTGCAGTGCTGTGGAGCGATTTAACTCGTTCAATGAAAACGATTTCAATTGCCGAGCACCAGCGTCCAAAAACAATAGGCGAGTGACAGGCATTTATTTAAATCGTTCAGTGTAAATCATTCAATAGTCGAGTGGAAGCGATTTAACTCGTTCAATGAAAACGATTTCAATTGCCGAGCACCAGCGTCCAAAAACAATAGGCGAGTGACAGGCATTTATTAAAAGTGAAGTTGCAGCCGATGAATAGAAAACCTCACGTAATCGTCGACGATACGCTGCACGCTATGCATACGTTAGACTATCGTTGGGCATAGGTTGTGGACGCCTAAAACACGCTAATCAATCGTTGGTATAACTTATCTATAAGTTATCGAAGCGTTCTGTGTTCATTACTAGTACATTATGCATTTGTCCAAGTCGTTTTGAATACTTTAAAAACTGAAACAAAAAAATAGTTCATCGTGGGAATGAGAAAAAAAAATTAGCAGAAAAGAACATCGAACAATGGTGCAAAGTAGTCTCCTATTCGTGGACACAACGAGGATCCATCATCACCCACACCCTCCCCATCACGCTCACCTACTACTACTACTGACATGGACCTACTACACTACCATACTACTACTACTACTACTACTAAACGCTCACTAATACTACTACTACTCATACTGACATTGAACATCTACTCA
>CM068964.1:84634135-84644135 GCA_035128595.1 Eptatretus atami
TCCACAACTTTTTGAGATATCGTGCTATATATCTGTTTAGCCCTATTTCAATGGTGAAGAATCGCTTTTAAAAATTATCAGATCCGGATTCGGATCTTCACCAAAATTGAATCAATTCTTCCTTGTCACACACAAACATGTCCACCAAGTTTCATCTGAATCCGTCCACAACTTTTTGAGATATCGTGCTATATATTATTTCTGGTCCGATCTCTCAATGGTGAAGAATCACTTAAAAAATCTAGTATCCGGATCCGGATCTTGACCAAAATCTTATCAGTTCGTCCTTGTCACACACCGAACCTGTCCACAAAATTTCATCCGGATTCATCAACAACTTTTTGAGATATCCTGCACACAAACAAACAAACAGACAAAAATGGGTGAAAACATAACCTCCTTCACCTTCGGTGGCAGAGGTAATAATACTCTTAAACTGCAGCGTCAACTGTATTTTATACTCGTCCTTGTAATTATTCCTCATTGCTTACTTTCCTGAAGTCATCCAATGAGATGCTCACTTCTTGTGTACAATACGATTGGTAGTTCTTATACTGTTTCTACAATACAACTTTTAGATATGCTTGGGTAGATTAATGTTGTTTTCAGAAAAATTGGATAATTGATTAATCTTGTGGCTGATTGAGCAAAACCCTCATCAACTAAAAGCTAAAACTATCAGCGTTTTATCTATTTTTTTTTACAGACTTCAGTACAGGTATCTACGTGTGAATGGTCTTTCAGTGTAATGAATCAATGTGTTTTCTCACAAGTTTTACTAATCCCATTAAAAAGTTTTCCAGGTCCAAGTGTTTGTGGAATCTTGCATGAGGCCTCCGGTTGTGACGATGTCTCTCTCCAAGATGTATCTTTGGATGACCCTTCAAAAATAATGTAGAATTTTTTTGCATTACAGAGTATTTCTCGTATATGTAAGATTATTCATTTTTATGTCATGAAAAAAACCCAATGAACCAAATGTACAGAATCGTTGCCAGGAATCAGATGAGAGGGCCTTTGTTATGTAGTTTAAGTTGAGAAATCCTCACTAATGTAGAAATATATGTTGATTAAAAAGAACTTGTGCACAATATTACATACAGCATACTATATGTTTCTGGAGCATAATTATTATTTACACGTGTGTGATGTTCTACTTTATTGAGTCATTGGAAGTGCTTGGGAAAAATGGCTGACGTGTAAAGATATGGCACATATGCAGCAATCAAATCCTATTCTGGTAATGGTGTGATAAACAGGGATTGATATATCATATATCAGCTCATAGCCATTATCAAAACACACGCACACAAACATACCGCACTCGTAGAGTTGATGTTAGTCCAGGTCATGATGCTGGAGATCACAATAAATGTTTTGGGATTCAAAATCAGATTCATCCTCTCATGAAAGGCTGCAAATATTTAACAATGGTTACCTATTGTGTCTGAGATTTAAAAAAAAAAAAATTAATGTAAAGTCTGAAGATAACAAATTCAGTGTAGAAGTATCAACATAGACCTGACATAGCTTAATAAACGAGATATGGAAGCAAGAAAAAATTCCTGAGGAATGGAAATGCGGTCTAATAAGCAAACTACCAAAAGAAGGGAACAAAACGGAATGTGGGAAGTGTAGACGAGTGACCCGACTGTGCATGGACATCAAAGTCCTTTGCAAGATAATGTTGAACAGAAAGAAAAAGGTTGTTGACAATACCAAAGGAAAGGAAGAAGCTAGGTTCAAGATAAGGAACAAGCTGGGTTCAGGAGAAACAGGGGATGCAGGGATAAGATCTTCACACTAACAACAAACATAGGGGCAATACCCCTGGGCGCTCACCTGGTAGCGGCTGGATAAGATAACCAGGGAATCACTTGGGGGCGGATGACCCACAAAATATGTAATGGAGAAGAAAGTAAATACCGAATGTACATATGTATATATGGTTTTTAAAAAAAAACAAAAAACTTTTAATGCCGAAAACAAACTTTCGTACATAACGGTGATAAAGGTTGTGGTCAATTTCATCGAAATTGGTGTGTGGTTTCAGAAAAGAGAGCAAATACTGTGCATATTTTGGGGGTCAACCCCCACGTATAATCGCTTCGACCCCAAAAATTTTTAATGTTGAACAAACCAGCACAACACAGGTGGTGAAACTTGACCATCTCCTTTATCAGAATGTGTGGTGTGTGTGTGTGTGTGTGTGTGGTGTGTAGTTGCTAAGAAGTAAGCAAATAACATTTTGGGGGGCAAACCCCCTTACACCTCCTTCGAGCCCAATTTTTCATATGTCATGAACAAACTTTGGTACATCACAGGGGGTGAAGGTTGTTGTCACGTTTCATCAAAATGTGTGTGTAGCTTCAGAGAAGAAAGCAAATTTTTTTGGGGGCAACCCCTCCTCCGTAGACCCCTCAGACCCCGATATATATATATATATTATATATAAATATTATATAATATATATACAGTATATAGTTTCTGAGAAGAAAGCAAATACCTATTTTGGGGGCAACCCTGTAGACCCCCTTTTTGGCCCGATTTTTAGCTCACCTGGAACTTAGTTCCAGGGAGCTTATTGGATGGCACGTTGTCCGTCCCTCCATCCAGAATACTTTCAACTTCTTTTCTGAAACTACACATACGATTTCGATGAAACTTTAGCACAACGTTCATCACTGTGTATATACCATAGTTTGTTCATGGCATTAAAAAAAATCGGCGGCCTGAGAGGGTAAACGGGGGTTGCCCCCAAAATAGGTATTTGGTTCTTTCTGAGAAGCTACACACACGATTCCAATGAAACCTGGCCAAACATTCATCACCTGTGATGTACAAAGTTGTTTCATGGAATTAAAAAACTAGGGTCTAAGAGGGTGTAATGGGGGTTGTCCCCAAAATATTATTTGCTTTTTTCTCTGAAACCACACATATAATTCAATGAAGCTTGATCACAACCTTCATCACCTGTGATGTACCAAAGTATATTCATGGCATTGGAAAATTCCATAGGTATTACTTTCTTCTCCGTTAAATATTTGTGGGTCATCCATGCCTACAAGTGGTTCCCTGGTTATCTTATCCAGCCACTACCAGGTGAGTGCCCAGGGGTATTGCCACGATGTTTTTTTTTAATGCTATGAACAAACTTTGGTACATACACGGTGATGAACGTTGTGTTAAAGTTTCATCGAAATTGTTTGTGTAGTTTCAAAGAAGAATTTGAAAGTATTTGTGGATGGATGTGTGGACTGACGGATTACGTGCCATCCCATAAGCTCCCCGAAACTACATTCCAGGTGAGCTAATAACACAACAATACAATGAATGGAATGCAAGCCTTTACCTATCATTCATTGACTTTGAAAAGGTGTTTGATGGTGTGAATACAGAGGCAATGTTGAAGATAATGAGACTGTATGGAGTACCAGATACATTTCTACTGATGATAAAGAGTACTATCCATTGTAGCTTGCAACAACAATTGCCATCCGAATTTGAAGTTACTACAGGTGTCAGACAATGTTACATGTTGTCTCTATTACTGTTTGTAGTGGTGTGGGACTGAGTTTTGTGGAAAACAACTGAGCAGAGAAGGAATTGAATACCTTGGATGAACCAATTCGAACAATTAGAGGACCTACTGCTTTGCATATTACATCATCCTGATGTCACAATCCTTACATAGCATGCAGGAGAGAGTAAATAGGCTACGGGAGTATGATGTAGTTTTGTTCTGTTCTTGCGTATGGCAGCTTGGCTACTGGGTAGCTATCATTTCTTGGAAGCATGGCTGTGTCGCTGATGCTGTGCCCCTCTACCGGTGCACTGGTACTCATTTTTCCGACCTCAGAAGGATGACAGGCTGAATCAACCCCAGATGGTGATAATTCAGCAGCCAACGGGCCTTGAACTCAGGACCCTGAGGTTGTAAGCTAGCCACCCTAACCACTGAGCCAACACCGAGCTTAGGAGTACGTGATGCAAGTCGGGCTGAAAATGAACATCGTCAAAACAGAAAGTATGAACATATATGCCACGCACACACTCACACACGCACATGGTAATATAGTACCCTGAATAGAATTGGAACATGGCCCAAGGCCGATGAAAGTGTCAAAAGTTCGAAAGAAGCTCCATATGCCAGGCGGCATGATTCGATAATTAATAAGTAAATAAGCAAGCAAACAGTCTAACATTTGGGGCCCAACTAACTGTAGTAAACAAGAAAAAGCTATGTCACATGATACTAATAACACAATGAATTGTACTCCAAGCCTTAATGAAAATACACAAACAAAAAGCTTTGTGTGTTTCAGCTTGTTTAGCTGTGACGATGTTTATGAACGTCAGAAACGATTTTAAACAATTGACAATGATAGTGACATGGAAACATGGCATCATGTATTTCTGGTTAGTTTTCACCTTTTAGCACCCATCCAGCCTCGGACACCATTGAATAAGTCTCAGTGTCACCGACGTTGTATATGATGACATCACAATCCATCAGGTAATTCAGCAGAACTTGTTTATTCTGGGACTGAGGAAAAGCTTTGCTATGTTAGTCACATCCTAGAATAGAAAAATAAACATTCCATGGAGGTAAATCATTCACTTTGACCAAACAGAAATATTTCTAAAGGTGTGCATACATTAAAAGCCAACATGTTGTATACAGCATGTCTCTTTGGGGTGTGTCAATTTTTCTTCTATACAATACAGCCTGCATACATTGACAGACTTTACAAAGACTTCAACCCATTGAACTTTCAGCAAGCTTGGCTCTGCCCTTATTTGACCTCCTTTTGATTCAGCAATTGCAATGTTGTCGTTTCTTGTCAAGAAAATGTATTTGTGTGAAAATGGGTTTACCCACTGCTGAAAGGACAGTTATGCTGAAGACATGATGAAATATAACTTTTTTTTATAAGACACAACTACAGGTATCCCTCATCAACCGTGGGGGTTAGGTAAATCCGCGGTTGATAAGACTAAAGGCCTATGGAAAAATGGGGTTAGGTTCCGAGGCCGCGCATAGGGGGTTTTCATTTGCCTTCAATAAACATGAGAAACATGTATAATATACAAGAGCGAGAATTGCTTTGCAATACATGTCCCCTACTGATGTGATATTTTCTAAGTCCAAAAAGGGCATAACTCTGTGAAAATTTGACGAAATGCCGTGAAACTCGAGCTTGTTCTGTAACTTGTAATAAAGCCATGTACCAAGTTTCAGTTGAATATTTTAAAAGGTTTGGAAAAATGTCTGAAAAACCACAGGTGGGACAGACAGCAAACCTATAGTCCCCTCCGGTGAAACCGGTAGGGGACTAATAACCTGTATGAACAGAAATATTTTTGATTACCCTTCATATTAATATTGAAATCCAGATGACGGTGATGGTGACGATGATGATGTTGGGGGATAGTAAGAGGGATGAGGAGCTTTGCCCCTCTTCCTCAGGCACAGGTTTAGGATCCTCAATGGAAAACCCTGATGATGAGGCAGGAGAACTAGCAACATAGATGGTGATGCTGGTGGACGATGGAGAGGTGGTGGTGGTGTCTCCCAGGCAAAAATGCTACAGTTGAGAGTTGTACTCTCATATACTACAGTAGTCTGCAGAGAATTACTGCAGGAAAGGAATGTTTTTTTTGCCTGGGCTGGAACAGTGGTGTTTATGTTGGTGGTGGGTCTTTTAATAAAACTAAGGATTGAGGACTGCTTCATTTTCTTGATCCAGTCTACTCCGTATGAGGGACAACATGAGACAGAATGAAGTGGGCAAGCGTGGGTCAAAGGGCTTGATGTGCTTCTCATGGTGGACACTTGAACATGGTGGTGGGAGATTTGAAATGGCGGGTAGCAGACAATGCCTGGTGTTGGCTTAATGGTTAGGGGTGGCGGGCTTGGGATCCTAGGGCCGTGAGTTGAAATCCCTCTTGTCCGTTGAATTAATACCAGGTGAGGTTGACTCAGCCTGTCATCCTTCTGAGGTCAGCAAAAATGAGTGTCAGCTTGCTGGGATGATTAAGCCATTCCAGTATCCTGCAACGGAGTGGTGACGTGTCCAGGATTGTGCCAAATAGCACAGGAGACTGCTTCAGTAGCACCAACGCTCTGTACAGAGTATGGTCCTAATGGATGGATGCTAGCAGACTGATGCCTAGCCATGAAAAACTGTGGTTAGTCAAAACTGTATACCATGGTTGGAAAAAATGTTATACAAAATATTAAGAGTGTATACTAGAAACTGCGGTTGGAAAACCCATGGTTGGTGAGGGATGTATGTACTTACATATGACATGTGCATCTGCAGATAACGAGAGGTGTTGTATATTACATGTTCGGTGAAAGTTGGACAGTTTATGCTCACCTTTACGTGAGTTGAAGGAAGTTACAATCTGTCTTTGGAATTTAGAATAGCTTTCTTTTCATTGTTCAACAGCATCTTTAATATTGTACTGAAAATGTTAAACCTCTCCATTTTCCCCTTTTCTTAATCCCACCAAAAAGACATGCTTCAGGATACATCACCCCATCTCAGCTGCATTTTATTGGCAGTTATCTGCTACATTTGAATTATAACTGTAAACCACATTTAAAGGGTCTTCTACTCTCATTCAGGCTTAAGATAACTTTGCTTCCAGTCAAAAGAATGCCCAACAAGGAAAATGAATTCAATTTTTAATATACTGAACAATTGTCTTACTCCCCTGACTCGTATTCATATCATAGTTTAAACTCTGCAATATTCAACCTTTCATGCGAGTCTATAGACTTTTGAGTGCCCAATAATATTAATTATATCACGTAGTTATGACTTTCATAAAAATTCTTGCCAGCTATTAAGCTGATTGTCCTGTTTCCCCATCATTATGTAGATCCTATGCTATCTTTCACAACATTATGTCAATGGGTCAGTTTAATTAATGGCTAAAATGCAAATTCTCTATCCATACTACGGTATAAGGAGATGTTTGTCTGTGTGTCTGTGTCGCCATTTTTCTCAGAGATGGCCAAACAGATCTTCGTCAAACTTTCAGAGGTTTGTGAGTGTCGGAGTGTTTTAGGCAAAATAATTAGAATATATATTTTTTAAAAATCACTCTGTGTTGCCAAAGCAAGTATTAATGTGAAAGGTAATATTAATAAGTGATCCCTGACCCTATTCCTTTGTGGGTGTGGGGAGGTGTTTCCCACCCCACCCCCAAAACAGAAAAACCCCAAAATTTGACTTCTTCAAAATGCCAACAGGATCAGAACAGCAACGGGCAATGCTGGATACTCTTGCAAGTTTATTATAGAAGTCCAATGTAGGTTTTAACCACCCATATCATTCCTCTTTCTTGCTGTAGGTAGAAAGTCAGTGATTTTTCCACAATTGCGTAAAATGTATGGAATTCGCAGAATCGGTGACTTGAAATAGAAAACCGAATCTGATACAAGGAAAAAAACCCCCCAAATGCAGTAAATAATGGATTAAAAAGTCAAGATTACTCGAATTACAAATAAAATATTCACTATATTGTCTTACTTTGTGTGTGAATCTCCAAATCATTAATTCCTACAGCGTAATTACAAAAAGGATTAAAAAAGAAAATACAAGGCAATTTGATGCACAAGGAATACCGTCTAGACTTGATACTGTCTATATAATCGAGCATTGTTATGAATCTTGATCTCGATCGCTGGCACTAAATATTGAATCAAGTTCCATTGAATAATCCTTCGAGAGCCCAGTATCAAAGTGAAATTCGATTTGAAAGTCACCCCATTTTGTTGAAAACATTCCCTGAAAATACTATCGCCGACGAAAACAAAATGTCGGTCATCACATGCACAGCCGTGCAACTTTGGAGAAACTTTTTTTTTTTTGAAGTGGCGAAAAATTGGCGAAATACAGATGGGATTGCCAAACATAATGATCAAAAACGTCAAAAAACCCCCCCAAAAAACCAAAAAGAAACCCCAGTGTGTTTATATCAATATACATAATGCCAGGTCTGTGTACTTCCTGATTAATTTAGTTTCAAGTGCCACATCCTAAGCCTGGTGTTGACTTGGTGGTTAGGATGGCAGGCTTGGGATCTTAAGGTATTGAGTTTGAGCCCTGTCAGACGCTGAATTAACACCAGGTGGGGTTTACTCAACCTGTCATCCTTCCGAGGTTAGTGAAATAAGTACCAGTGTACTGGTAGAGGGGCACAGCATCAACGGCATACTCATGCCCCAACAAAATGATAGCTACCCGGCAGCCAAGCTGCCTTTACTCAAGAAGAAGTGCCACATCCCATGAATCCTGGTTTCCACATTTCTTTTCCCATCTGCTGCTTATAATTGTATTTTCTTTTTATTATTCCCAGCGTTTCTGTGGCTGGTGGCAAAATACACCATCCAGGGGTGGAGGATTTTAGATTTTAGGTGTGAAGTCTTGTAGAAAATTGTATTCTTTTCGATGCAAGCACACAAATAAATGAAATGGCGGGTAGTCCTACTAATGCCTGCAGACTTTTTCCATTGATAACACGAAACGGAATTGAGATTTTTATTTTTTTTGAAATGGCAATTCACTGGCTCCTTGTCGGTCTGTAATTATCCTTTTGAGGGACCATGTGGTGAGTTAGTGGTGCCACAGACAATTACGTACCATGATTATATCCTCAGCGAACTGTAGCACATCCGAATCGTATTTGGTTAGGCTTCCCACAATTTGGTACACTTTTGCCTTTGGAGTGTTAAATGCTGTATGTTTCTCTTCTTCTTCTTCTTCTTCTTCTTCCTCCTCACCCACATTTGACAAGTTATCCTCCTCTTCTTCATAATCTTCAGCTCCATCACCATTGTCACAGGAAGGCCACTCAGCCAACTTCTGTGAATAAACAAACACTTCAACAGTAAATCAAAAGCATAAACCTTTTTTGTAATCACATAATTTTTATAAAGATAATTTTAAAAAGATATTTCACAAAAATTTGTGATTAATTATTATTATTCTGATTCCGATGTACCATACTCTGTTGCAGAGTGTCGGCACGGCCGAAACAGTTCCTTGGCACGGGGTTAAACGAGGTGGTTTGCCATTGGCTTGCCAGCAGTAGTTATGGCAGGAATTTGGAATTTGTTCAAGGTGTTGGTGATAGCTCGCCTACAATTCGTGAAGGACACCGTGGGACCTTCAACGTCCAACTAATGCCTGCAGATGGGACAGCCAACATCCATCCTTGGGACACACACATTGATGAATCACCTTGCCTGTGAAACACCAGGATGACAGTGTATAGTTGGGTCAGGATTCAAACCCAGGCGAGATAGCTTAGAGGCAAGTGTGTTCCTTTCTCTCTCTCTTGCGAGTGCAGCCTCCTGGCTGCTGGTTACATCATTGGTTAGGGACGCGGCTATGCCGCTGATGCAGTGCCCCTATTACCAGTACACACTGGTACTCATTTCGCCGACCTCGGAAGGATGACAGGCTGAGTCAACCCCCTGGTGTTAATTCAGCGGAAAAGGGGCTTGAACTCAGGACCCGAGGATCCCAAGCCACCACCCCAACCACTAAGCCAACACCAGGCTGTATTGTGTACCTCGAGGGCCTAGGCTGTCCTGCCAGCCATATATTTTTATTTTCATAGGTCTACTTTATCAATCAACTAAGTACAAAGTCTTATTTGAGACAATTTAATATTAATTCTCCCAATTTTCACTTTTTTTCTTCTTCTTCTTTTTACTCACCTTGTATCAGTCGATCACTGTACCTTTGTCACTTTAACCAGCTTTTTGTAAAAAGGGGGTTCATATAAAACTGGTGACTTGCACGAAAAACTGTCAAACAATTAAAGGCCTGAGACATATTTAACAATACGTGGATATTGGATAACTGGTCGTAATCTTTCAAAAATCTTACTTATTTGTTATTCCGGGTCTATCAGTAGCTTTGCCTTTACGGGGCTGCTCTCCAGTAATTAAAGGATCCCACGGACGGTGCAGTCACTG
>CM068964.1:84645477-84660929 GCA_035128595.1 Eptatretus atami
CCACCGTCGCGCGTGCAATCACTGCGGCCTTTCGTCTTGCGTCAAATCAAGTCATCTGAAATCATCGATGATATCTGAAATTATGATTACAGTTCAAACAAGGCATCGATGTAGGGTATTACCGGCTACCATTACTTCCAATGAGAACTCGTTAGAAGTATCAATGTAGCCACAACTAACTTTTGATTTTTCGACGTCCACTTGAAATTATTTTCGTTCAGAATTTTAAATTTTTTAATTTACTTCTTTATACGTACCTACATTGGTTTATGTAATTAAATTTACGCTTCCTTTTGTAAAGTACAAAAGAAAATATTAAGGAGCGGTGTATAAAAAGTCAATTTTTGTCACGTCTTGAATTTTTTTAATTTCATATTTATAATATATTAAATACATATTAGGCATTTGAATGCGTCGTTTATATAAATAGTATGCACGTCTAAAGATTTTTCATTCGTCTTAGTGAAGGGATTTTTTTTCGATTTTTTTTTTCGATTTTTTTTTCCGATTTTTCAGCGGAAGACTTATGGTAAAATGGGCGGAGCAAATTTTTTATATAAACTCTACTCTCCGGGTTGTTCGTCGGCGCATTCTTGGCTCATGTTTTTTGTGTTTTTGTAGCTCACGAATCTAACCCTAACAGCTTGGTTTCTTTAGTTAGTCACATGGTGACCCCGCATGTTTACCGCTGTTTTTGTGGTTGGTTTCAGCGATTCCTGGGGTCTTCGGTTGTGCGTTTCGTGGTTTTTAAAAAAGCTAGCTCCGGGTTTCAGGAATGCGTCCATGTTTGGTTTTTCTCCACTTGGGTTTCGTTCTCTCGTCACGCTCCTCGGGGCACATCGATCCTTCTCATTGCACAGGATGTCGATGTGAAGGGTTCGTCCCTGCCGATCGATGGTATCGTACGGACAACCTCGAGAGGCCAATACGAGTAATGGGATACACGATTGTTTGCGGCATTCTTGAATGTGGAATGGACTGCCTCGTGTATTTCATACATTCCTTTGTGTTGAACGTGTTCGGGTTAATACTGTTTGTTATCGAGCTCACATGGCTTTGACTCCCTGGCAGAAGGGCCTGGGTTCGAATCCCGAGCCAGCTATACCGCCGTCCCGGTGTTTCACAGGCTCGGTGATTCCCATCGACGTGTGCCGTCTTTCACATGGACGTTAAACTGGCGTCCCCGTCTTGCTGGCCTTCATTGGTGGATATTGAACTTCCAACGAGGTCTTGTCGAAGAGTAGGCGAGCTGTCGCCGGCACTCTGAAAACAAAAAAAAAAACACCTCGATCCGATCTTACTGAGTCGAGCGTTCGGCAGCCAATTCGTGTAAAACTTACGCCAAAAATTTCCCTCGGTAACCCCACGAAAATGTTGGAATAGTTCCTATTTAAAAAAAACAAAAAATGCCTTGTGCGGTGTATAATCCCTTATTTACAGTTGCATGCACATTCGTGATTCTTTCTCATTGAATGATTCACTTTTTAAGGCTTTAGCAACTTTGTGCGATCAAAATTATTATTATTATTATTTTTGTACAAGGAATGATTCACATCTCATCTCCATGGACTCATGAGAATGTCCGTTATTACACGACAACAACACGTGGGTGTAAAAGTTTAACCAAGATTCATCATCGTTCGATCATCATCCCAAGTTTGTACGACCCTTGGAGGGGACCGGGCCACAAGAGTTCTTTCAGCGCGTGTTCCGTGACCAAGCAGCTAGCCACCGCTTGCGAAGCTAACCGTTCCTCATCAACCGTTCGCTGGAATGCGTGCTTGAGCGCTTAAGCCGCTTGGCGAGAGCTCAAGCTCATTGGTGATGGACCCAAACCCAAAGAACTCTTGTGGCCCGGTCCCCTCCAAGGGTCGTACAAACTGGGATGATGATCGAACGATGATGAATCTTGGTTAAACTTTACACCCACGTGTTGTTGTCGTGTAATAACGGACATTCTCATGAGTCCATGGAGATGAGATGTGAATCATTCCTTGTACAAAATAATAATAAAATAATTTTGATCGCACAAAGTTGCTAAAGCCTTAAAAAGTGAATCATTCAATGAGAAAGATCACGAATGTGCATGCAACTGTAAATAAGGAATTATACACCGCACAAGGCATTTTTTGTTTTTTTTTAAATAGGAACTATTCCAACATTTTCGTGGGGTTACCGAGGGAAATTTTTGGCGTAAGTTTTACACGAATTGGCTGCCGAACGCTCGACTCAGTAGATCGGATCGAGGTTGTTTTTTTTTTGTTATTCAGAGTGCCGGCGACAGCTCGCCTACTCTTCGACAAGACCTCGTTGGAAGTTCAATATCCACCAATGAAGGCCAGCAAGACGGGACGCCAGTTTAACGTCCATGTAAAAGACGGCACACGTCGATGGGAATCACCGAGCCTGTGAAACACCGGACGGCGGGTATAGCTGGCTCGGGATTCGAACCCAGGCCCTTCTGCCAGGGAGTCAAAGCCATGTGAGCTCGATACAAACAGTATTAACCCGAACACGTTCAACACAAAGGAATGTATGAAATACACGAGGCAGTCCATTCCACATTTCAAGAATGCCGCAAACAATCGTGTATTCCCATTACTCGTATTGGCCTCTCGAGGTTGTCCGTACGGGATCCCATCGATCGGCAGGGACGAACCCTTCACATCGACATCCTGTGCAATGAGCAAGGGATCGATGTGGCCCGGAGGAGTGATCGAGAGAACGAAACCCAAGTGGAGAAAAACCAAACATGGACGCATTCCTGAAACCCGGAGCTAGCTTTTTTAAAAACCACGAAACGCACAACCGAAGACCCCAGGAATCGCTGAAAACCAACCACAAAACAGCGGTAAACATGCGGGTCACCATGTGACTAACTAAAGAAACCAAGCTGTTAGGGTTAGATTCGTGAGCTACAAAAACACACAAAACATGAGCCAAGAATGCGCCGACGAACAACCCGGGAGTAGAGTTTATTATAAAAAATTTGCTCCGCCCATTTTACCCATAATCCCTCCGCTGAAAAATCGGAAAAAAAAAATCGAAAAAAAAATCGAAAAAAAATCCCTTCACTAAGACGAATGAAAATCTTTAGACGTGCATACTATTTATATAAACGACGCATTCAAAATGCCTAATATGTATTTAATATATTATAAATATGAAATTAAAAAAATTCAAGACGTGACAAAAATGACTTTTTATACACCGCTCCTTAATATTTCTTTTGTACTTTACAAAAGGAAGCGTAAATTTAATTACATAAACCAATGTAGGTACGTATAAAGAAGTAAATTAAAAAATTTAAATTCTGAACGAAATAATTTCAAGTGGACGTCGAAAAATCAAAAGTTAGTTGTGGCTACATTGATACTTCTAACGAGTTCTCATTGGAAGTAATGGTAGCCGGTAATACCCTACATCGATGCCTTGTTTGAACTGTAATCATAATTTCAGATATCATCGATGATTTCAGATGACTTGATTTGACGCAAGACGAAAGGCCGCAGTGATTGCACGCGCGACGGTGGAAAAAAAAAAAACTATTCGCGTCATCATCACCAAGGTTACCAAGAAGGCCGATTGGACGAAAACCAAAAGATGGAAGGTGGAGATGAGGGGAAGGATAAAAAATTAAAACCAAGAGGGTGTTCATTAATTCCCTCGATTTCTCCCTCAGTCGAGCTCTGGTGAAGTACGATGGGGTTTTTTATTTTCCTTACATTAATTATTATATTATTATTTAAAATGTGTGGAATTGGGAACTTGAGTCTTGAGGAAAATGTACGATGCTTATTATTTATTAATAATGATATTCCTCGTCGTGTCAGATGTACCGCCATGAAATGGCTTTGCCGACGACACGAACATAAATTTATTCAGGATTAATTAATTCCGGAAGGAGTGTGAGAAGTTCTTTGTGTGTGTGTCTGTGTTGTGTGTGTGTGTCTTGTGTGTTGTGTGTGTCTGTGTGTGTGTATGTGTGTGTCTGTGTGTGTGTCTGTGTGTTGTGTATGTATGTGTGTGGTGTGTGTTTGTGTGTATGTATGTGTGTGTGGTGTGTGTCTGTGTGTGTGTCTGTGTGTGTGTATGTGTTGTGTCTGTGTGTGTGTCTGGTGTGTGTATGTAGTGTTGTGTGTGTTTGTTTATGTATTGTGTGTGTGTGTGTGCTTGGTCCAGGACACGGCAACTCAGATTCAATGTTTCTTCTTCTTCTTCTGTCGTAGACGACACAGGCTGTGGGGTAGCATCATTGGCTGAAGACACGGCTGCACCGCTGCTGCAGACTGCAGCGCCCCCTGTTGGGTGAAGCAGGAACTTGGAATTTGTTAAGGTTACCGGCGATAGCTTGCCCACTCTTCGTGAAGGACACCGTGGGATTTTTATTTTTTTTAACGTTCATCCCACTAATGCAGGAGACGTGTCTTCCCATCTTACGTCCATCTGAGAGAGAGGACACACGCTGATGAATCATCCTGCCTGTGAAATACCGTGATGACAGTTTGTAGCTGGGTCAGGATTCCAACCTAGGCTAGAACAGCGTAGAGGAAAGTGCGCGTACCCCGAGAGTAGAGGTTCCCAAACCCAGGGTCACGGCCCAAATTTGAAAAAAAACCCATCAAAATCCCAGTTTTTGAGGGGGTATGTCACGTTGAAAGCGTTTTCTTGAAGCGTAGGTACCGGTACCATTTGGGTCGCGAAGCGAATGTGATTTCAAATTTTGGGTCGTGAACAAAAAAGTTTGGGAACCACCGGTCTCGAGTCGTCCATCCTGCCAGCCTCAAGTTCAATGCTTAGAAATGTGTGATCTTATCCATTGCACCTACTCTATGAGTGGAGAATTTCTGAAGGAAGTCAATCAGCTGACCCGTAGCACAGGTAGAACCAATGATGAATCACCTCAAGGAACCGTGGAATAAGCCGGGGATCACGCAGTGACTGCACCGTCGTGGGATCCTTTAATTACTGGAGAGCAGCCCGTAAAGGCAAAGCTACTGATAGACCCGAATAACAATAAGTAAGATTTTTGAAAGATTACGACCAGTTATCCAATATCCACGTATTGTTAAATATGTCTCAGGCCTTTAATTGTTTGACAGTTTTTCGTGCAAGTCACCAGTTTATATGAACCCCCTTTTTACAAAAAGCTGGTTAAAGTGACAAAGGTACAGTGATCGACTGATACAAGGTGAGTAAAAGAAGAAGAAGAAAAAAAGTGAAAATTGGAGAATTAATATTAAATGTCTCAAATAAGACTTTGTACTTAGTTGATTGATAAAGTAGACCTATGAAAATAAAAATATATGGCTGGCAGGACAGCCTAGGCCCTCGAGGTAACACAATACAGCCTGGTGTTGGCTTAGTGGTTGGGGTGGTGGCTTGGGATCCTCGGGTCCTGAGTTCAAGCCCCTTTTCCGCTGAATTAACACCAGGGGGTTGACTCAGCCTGTCATCCTTCCGAGGTCGGCGAAATGAGTACAGTGTGTACTGGTAATAGGGGCACTGCATCAGCGGCATAGCCGCGTCCCTAACCAATGATGTAACCAGCAGCCAGGAGGCTGCACTCGCAAGAGAGAGAAAGGAACACACTTGCCTCTAAGCTATCTCGCCTGGGTTTGAATCCTGACCCAACTATACACTGTCATCCTGGTGTTTCACAGGCAAGGTGATTCATCATGTGTGTGTCCCAAGGATGGATGTTGGCTGTCCCATCTGCAGGCATTAGTTGGACGTTGAAGGTCCCACGGTGTCCTTCACGAATTGTAGGCGAGCTATCACCAACACTTGAACAAATTCCAAATTCCTGCCATAACTACTGCTGGCAAGCCAATGGCAAACCACCTCGTTTAACCCCGTGCCAAGGAACTGTTTCGGCCGTGCCGACACTCTGCACAGAGTATGGTACATCGGAATCAGAATAATAATAATTAATCACAAATTTTTGTGAAATATCTTTTTAAAATTATTTTAATAAAATTATGTGATTACAAAAAAGGTTTATGCTTTTGATTTACTGTTGAAGTGTTTGTTTATTTCACAGAAGTTGGCTGAGTGGCCTTCCTGTGACAATGGTGATGGAGCTGAAGATTATGAAGAAGAGGAAGGATAACTTGTCAAATGTGGGTGAGGAGGAAGAAGAAGAAGAAAGAAAAGAAGAAACATACAGCATTTAACACTCCAAAGGCAAAAGTGTACCAAATTGTGGGAAGCCTAACCAAATACGATTCGGATGTGCTACAGTTCGCTGAGGATATAATCATGGTACGTAATTGTCTGTGGCACCACTAACTCACCACATGGTCCCTCAAAAGGATAATTACAGACCGACAAGGAGCCAGTGAATTGCCATTTCAAAAAAAATAAAAAATCTCAATTCCGTTTCGTGTTATCAATGGAAAAAGTCTGCAGGCATTAGTAGGACTACCCGCCATTTCATTTATTTGTGTGCTTGCATCGAAAAGAATACAATTTTCTACAAGACTTCACACTAAAATATAAAATCCTCCACCCCTGGATGGTGTATTTTGCCACCAGCCACAGAAACGCTGGGAATAATAAAAAGAAAATACAATTATAAGCAGCAGATGGGAAAAGAATTGTGGAAACCAGGATTCATGGGATGTGGCACTTCTTCTTGAGTAAAGGCAGCTTGGCTGCCGGGTAGCTATCATTTTGTTGGGGCATGAGTATGCCGTTGATGCTGTGCCCCTCTACCAGTACACTGGTACTTATTTCACTAACCTCGGAAGGATGACAGGTTGAGTAAACCCCACCTGGTGTTAATTCAGCGTCTGACAGGGCTCAAACTCATAACCTTAAGATCCCAACCTGCCATCTAACCACCAAGTCAACACCAGGCTTGGATGTGGCACTTGAAACTAAATTAATCAGGAAGTACACAGACCTGGCATTATGTATATTGATATAAACACACTGGGGTTTCTTTTTGGTTTTTTGGGGGGTTTTTTTGACGTTTTGATCATTATGTTTGGCAATCCCATCTGTATTTCGCCAATTTTTCGCCACTTCAAAAAAAAAAAAGTTTCTCCAAAGTTGCACGGCTGTGCATGTGATGACCGACATTTTGTTTTCGTCGGCGATAGATTTCAGGGAATGTTTTCAACAAAATGGGGTGACTTTCAAATCGAATTTCACTTTGATACTGGGCTCTCGAAGGATTATTCAATGGAACTTGATTCAATATTTAGTGCCAGCGATCGAGATCAAGATTCATAACAATGCTCGATTATATAGACAGTATCAAGTCTAGACGGTATTCCTTGTGCATCAAATTGCTTGTATTTCTTTTTTTAATCCTTTTTGTAATTACGCTGTAGGAATTAATGATTTGGAGATTCACACACAAAGTAAGACAATATAGTGAATATTTTATTTGTAATTCGAGTAATCTTGGACTTTTTAATCCATTATTTACTGCATTTGGGGGTTTTTTTTCCTTGTATCAGATTCGGTTTTCTATTTCAAGTCACCGATTCTGCGAATTCCATACATTTTACGCAATTGTGGAAAAATCACTGACTTTCTACCTACAGCAAGAAAGAGGAATGATATGGGTGGTTAAAACCTACATTGGACTTCTATAATAAACTTGCAAGAGTATCCAGCATTGCCCGTTGCTGTTCTGATCCTGTTGGCATTTTGAAGAAGTCAAATTTTGGGGTTTTTTCTGTTTTGGGGGTGGGTGGGAAACACCTCCCACACCACAAAGGAATAGGGTCAGGGATCACTTATTAATATTACCTTCTATATTACTTGCTTTGCAACACAGAGTGATTTTAAAAAATATATATTCTAATTATTTTGCCTAAAACACTCCGACACTCACAAACCTCTGAAAGTTTGACGAAGATCTGTTTGGCCATCTCTGAGAAAAATGGCGACACAGACACACAGACAAACATCTCCTTATACCGTAGTATGGATAGAGAATTTGCATTTTAGCCATTAATAAACTGACCCATTGACATAATGTTGTGAAAGATAGCATAGGATCTACATAATGATGGGAAACAGGACAATCAGCTTAATAGCTGCAAGAATTTTTATGAAAGTCATAACTACGTGATATAATTAATAATTATTGGGCACTCAAAAAGTCTATAGACTCGCATGAAAGGTTGAATATTGCAGAGTTTAAACTATGATATGAATACGAGTCAGGGGAGTAAGACAATTGTTCAGTATATTAAAAATTGAATTCATTTCCTTGTTGGGCATTCTTTTGACTGGAAGCAAAGTTATCTTAAGCCTGAATGAGAGTAAAGACCCTTTAAATGTGGTTTACAGTTATAATTCAAATTAGCAGATAACTGCCAATAAAATGCAGCTGAGATGGGGTGATGTATCCTGAAGCATGTCTTTTTGGTGGGATTAAGAAAAGGGAAAATGGAGAGGTTTAACATTTTCAGTACAATATTAAAAGATGCTGTTGAACAATGAAAAGAAGCTATTCTAAATTCCAAAGACAGATTGTAACTTCCTTCAACTCACGTAAAGGTGAGCATAAACTGTCCAACTTTCACCGAACATGTAATATACAACACCTCTCGTTATCTGCAGATGCACATGTCATATGTAAGTACATACATCCCTCACCAACCATGGGTTTTCCAACCGCAGTTTCTAGTATACACTCTTAATATTTTGTATAACATTTTTTCCAACCATGGTATACAGTTTTGACTAACCACAGTTTTTCATGGCTAGGCATCAGTCTGCTAGCATCCATCCATTAGGACCATACTCTGTACAGAGCGTTGGTGCTACTGAAGCAGTCTCCTGTGCTATTTGGCACAATCCTGGACACGTCACCACTCCGTTGCAGGATACTGGAATGGCTTAATCATCCCAGCAAGCTGACACTCATTTTTGCTGACCTCAGAAGGATGACAGGCTGAGTCAACCTCACCTGGTATTAATTCAACGGACAAAGGGATTTCAACTCACGGCCCTAGGATCCCAAGCCCGCCACCCCTAACCATTAGCCAACACCAGGCATTGTCTGCTACCCGCCATTTCAAATCTCCCACCACCATGTTCAAGTGTCCACCATGAGAAGCACATCAAGCCCTTTGACCACGCTTGCCCACTTCATTCTGTCTCATGTTGTCCCTCATACGGAGTAGACTGGATCAAGAAATGAAGCAGTCTCAATCCTTAGTTTTATTAAAAGACCCACCACCAACATAAACACCACTGTTCCAGCCCAGGCAAAAAAAACATTCCTTTCCTGCAGTAATTCTCTGCAGACTACTGTAGTATATGAGAGTACAACTTCAACTGTACCATTTTTGCCTGGGAGACACCACCACCACCTCTCCATCGTCCACCAGCATCACCATCTATGTTGCTAGTTCTCCTGCCTCATCATCAGGGTTTTCCATTGAGGATCCTAAACCTGTGCCTGAGGAAGAGGGGCAAAGCTCCTCATCCCTCTTACTATCCCCAACATCATCATCGTCACCATCACCGTCATCTGGATTTCAATATTAATATGAAGGGTAATCAAAAATATTTCTGTTTCATACAGGTTATTAGTCCCCTACCGGTTTCACCGGAGGGACTATAGGTTTGCTGTCTGTCCCACCTGTGGTTTTTCAGACATTTTTCCAAACCTTTTAAAATATTCAACTGAAACTTGGTACATGGCTTTATTACAAGTTACAGAACAAGCTCGAGTTTCACGGCATTTCGTCAAATTTTCACAGAGTTATGCCCTTTTTGGACTTAGAAAATATCACATCAGTAGGGGACTGTTATTGCAAAGCAATTCTCGCTCTTGTATATTATACATGTTTCTCATGTTTATTGAGAGGCAAATGAAAACCCCCTATGCGCGGCCTCGGAACCTAACCCCATTTTTCCATAGGCCTTTAGTCTTATCAACCGCGGATTTACCTAACCCCCACGGTTGATGAGGGATACCTGTAGTTGTGTCTTATAAAAAAAAGTTATATTTCATCATGTCTTCAGCATAACTGTCCTTTCAGCAGTGGGTAAACCCATTTTTCACACAAATACATTTTCTGAAAGAAACGAAAACATTGCAATTGCTGAATCAAAAGGAGGTCAAATAAGGGCAGAGCCAAGCTTGCTGAAAGTTCAATGGGTTGAAGTCTTTGTAAAGTCTGTCAATGTATGCAGGCTGTATTGTATAGAAGAAAAATTGACACACCCCAAAGAGACATGCTGTATACAACATGTTGGCTTTTAATGTATGCACACCTTTAGAAATATTCTGTTTGGTCAAAGTGAATGATTTACCTCCATGGAATGTTTATTTTTCTATCTAGGATGGACTAACATAGCAAAGCTTTTCCTCAGTCCCAGAATAAACAAGTTCTGCTGAATTACCTGATGGATTGTGATGTCATCATATACAACGTCGGTGACACTGAGACTTATTAATGGTGTCCGAGGCTGGATGGGTGCTAAAAGTGAAAACTAACCAAAATACATGATGCCATGTTTCCATGTCACTATCATTGTCAATTGTTTAAATCGTTTCTGACGTTCATAAACATCGTCACAGCTAAACAAGCTGAAACACACAAAGCTTTTTGTTTGTGTATTTTCATTAAGGCTTGGAGTACAATTCATTGTGTTATTAGTATCATGTGACATAGCTTTTTCTTGTTTACTACAGTTAGTTGGGGCCCAAATGTTAGACTGTTTGCTTGCTTTATTTACTTATTAATTATCGAATCATGCGGCCTGGCATATGGAGCTTCTTTCGAACTTTTGACACTTTCATCGGCCTGGGCCATGTTCCAATTCTATTCAGGGTACTATATTACCATGTGCGTGTGTGGTGTGTGCGTGGCATATATGTTCATACTTTCGTTTTTGACGATGTTCATTTTCAGCCCGACTTGCATCACGTACTCCTAAGCCTCGGTGTTGCTCAGTGGTTAGGGTGGCTAGCTTACAACCTCAGGGTCCTGAGTTCAAGGCCCGTTGGCTGCTGAATTATCAACATCTGGGGTTGATTCAGCCTGTCATCCTTCTGAGGTCGAAAAATGAGTACCAGTGCACCGGTAGAGGGCACAGCATCAGCGACACAGCCATGCTTCCAAGAAATGATAGCTACCAGAGTAGCCAAGCTGCCATACGCAAGAACAGAACAAAACTACATCATACTCCCGTAGCCTATTTACTCTCTCCTGCATGCTATGTAAGGATTGTGACATCAGGATGATGTAAATATGCAAAGCAGTAGGTCCTCTAATTGTTCGAATTGGTTCATCCAAGGTATTCAATTCCTTCTCTGCTCAGTTGTTTTCCACAAACTCAGTCCCACACCACTAAAACAGTAATAGAGACAACATGTAACATTGTCTGACACCTGTAGTAACTTCATTCGGATGCAATTGTTGTTGCAAGCTACAATGGATAGTACTCTTTATCATCAGTAGAAATGTATCTGGTACTCCATACAGTCTCATTATCTTCAACATTGCCTCTGTATTCACACCATCAAACACCTTTTCAAAGTCAATGAATGATAGGTAAAGGCTTGCATTCCATTCATTGTATTGTTTGTGTATTAGCTCACCTGGAATGTAGTTTCGGGAGCTTATGGGATGGCACGTAATCCGTCAGTCCACACATCCATCCACAAATACTTTTCAAATTCTTCTTTGAAACTACACAAAACAATTTCGATGAAACTTTACCACAACGTCATCACCGTGTATGTACCAAAGTTTGTTCAAGCATTAAAAAAAAAACATCGGGCAATACCCCTGGCACTCACCTGGTAGTGGCTGGATAAGATAAACCAGGGAACCACTTGTAGGCATGGATGACGCCACAAAATATTTAACGAGAAGAAAGTAAATACCTATGGAATATTTTTCCAATGCCATGAATATACTTTGTACATCACAGGTGATGAAGGTTGTGATCAAGCTTTCATTGAAATTATATGTGTGGTTTCAGAGAAAAAGCAAATAAATATTTTGGGGACACCCCATTACACTCTTAGACCCTATTTTTTTAAATTCCATGAACAAAACTTTGGTACATCACAGGTGATAATGTTGTGGCCAGGTTTCATTGAATCGTGTGTGTAGCTTCTCAGAAGAAACAAATACCTAATTTTGGGGGGCAACCCCCGTTTACCCTCTCAGGGCCCGCGATTTTTTTAATGCCATGAACAACTATGGTATATACAACAGTGATGAACGTGTGCTAAAGTTTCATCGAAATCGTATGTGTAGTTTCAGAAAAGAATTGAAAGTATTTCTGGATGGAGGGACCGGACAACGGTGCCATCCAAATAAGCTCCCTGAACTAAGTTCCAGGTGAGCTAAAAATCGGGCCAAAAGGGGGTCTACAGGGGTTGCCCCCAAAATAGGTATTTGCTTTCTTCTCAGAAACTAATATACTGTATATATTATATATATATATATATATATATATATATATATAATATATCGGGGGTCTGAGGGGGTCCTACGGAGGGAGGGTTCCCCCCCCCCCAAAAAAATTGTGCTTTCTCTCTGAAGCTATACACACCACAATTTTGATGAAACGTTGACAACAACGACTTCCACCCCCTGTGAATGTACCAAAGTTTGTTCTCGACACTATGAAAAATTGGCTCGAAGGAGGTGTAAGGGGGCGTTGCCCCCCAAAATAGTTTATTTGCTTAACTCTAGCAACTACACACACACACACACACACACACACACACCACACAATTCTGATGAAGGAGTTGGTCAAGTTTTCACCACCTGTGTTGTGCTGGTTTGTTACGAACATTAAAAAAAAATTTTGGGGTCGAAGGCGATATACGTGGGGGTTTGACCTCTCTCAAATATTATTGCACAGTATTTGCGTCTCTTTTCTGAAAACCACACACCAATTTCGATGAAAATTGACCACAACCTTATCTCACCCGTTATGTACGAAAGTTTTGTTTTCGGGCATTAAAAAATGTTTTTTGTTTTTTTTTTAAACACATATATACATAGTACATTGGTAATTTACTTTCTTCTCGCATTACATATTTGTGGGTAATCCGCCCCCAAGTGATTCCTGGGTTTATCTTATCAGCCGCTACCCAGTGAGCGCCCCAGGGTATTGCCCCTATGTTTGTGGTTAAGTGTGAAGATCTTTATCCGTGCATCCCTGTTTTCTCCTGAACCAGCTTGGTTCCTTTTATCTTGAACCTAGCTTCTTCCTTTCTTGGTATTGGTCAAACAACCTTTTCTTCTGTTCACATATCTTGCAAAGGACTTTGATGTCCAGCACAGTCGGGTTTCACTCCGTCTACACTTCCACATCCGTTTTTGTTCGCCTTCTTTTGGTAGTTTGCTATTAGACCGATTTTTCCATTCTGCTCAGGAATTTTCTTGCTTCCATTATCTCGTTTATTAAGCCTATGTCAGGTCTATGTTGATACTTCTACAACTGAATTTGTTATCTTAGACTTTACATTAATTTTTTTTTTTTAAATCTCAGACACAATAGGTAACGCATTGTTAATATTTGCAGCCTTTCAGAGAAGATGAATCTGATTTTGAAATCCGCAAAACATTTATGTGATCTCCAGCATCATGACCTGGACTAACATCAACTCTACGAGTGCGTATAGTTTGTGTGCGTGTGTTTTGATAATGGCTATGAGCTGAATTATATGAATATCAATCACCTGTTTATGCACACCATTACAGAATAGATTTGATTGCTTGCATAATTGGCCATATCTTTACGTCAGCCATTTTTCCCAAGCACTTCCAATGACTCCAATTAAAGTCGAAACATCACACACGGTGTAAATAATATTTGCTCCAGAAAACATATAGTAATGCTGTAATGTAATATTGTGCACAAGTTCTTTTTATCAACATATATTTCACATTGTGAGGATTTCTCAACTTAAACTACATAACAAAGGCCCTCTCATCTGATTCCTGCAACGATTCTGTACATTTGGTTCATTGGGTTTTTTTTTCATGACATAAAAATGAATAATCTTACATATACGAGAAATACTCGTAATGCAAAAAAATTCTAATACATTATTTTTGAAGGGTCATCCAAAGATACATCTTGGAGAGAGCATCGTCACAAAACCGGAGGCTCATGCAAGGATTCCACAACAACACTTTGGAACCTGGAACTTTTTAATGGATTAGTAAAAACTTGTGAGAAAACACATTGATTCATTACACCCTTGAAAAGACGCATTCACAGTAGATACCTGTTACTGGAAGTTCTGTAAAAAAATTAGATAAACGCTGATAGTTTTAGGCTTTTAGTTTGATGAGGGTTTTTGCTCAATGCAGACACAAGAATTATCATTATCGCAATTTTTCTGAAAAAACATTAATCTACCCAAGCATATCTAAAAGTTGTAATTGTAAGAAACAGTATAAGAACTTACCAATCGTATTGTACACAAGAAGTGAGCAATCTCATTGGATGACTTCAGGAAAAGTAAGGCAAATGAGGAATAAATACAAGAGGCGAGTATAAAATCAGTTGACGCTGCCAGTTTAAAGTATTATTACCTCTTCTTCACCGAAGGTGAGGAGGTTATGTTTATCCCCATTTTTGTCTGTTTGTTTTGTTTGTGTTGCAAGGATATCTCAAAAAGTTGGTTGATGAATCCGGATCGAAATTTTGTGGACAGGTTCGGTGTGTGACAAGGACGAACTGATAAGATTTTGGTCAAAGATCCGGATCCGGATACTAGAATTTTTTAAGTGATTCTTCACATTGAGAGATCGACCAAAATACTATATAGGCACGATATCTCAAAAGTTGTGGACGGATTCAGATGAAACTTTGGTGGACATTGTTTGTGTGTGAAAGGAAGAAAATTGATTCAATTTTGTGAACAGATCCGAATCCGGACTGAATAATTTTTAAAAGCGATTCTTCACCATTGAAATAGGGCTAACAATATATAGCACGATTATCCAAAAAGTTGTGGACGGATTCGGATGAATACTTTGTGGACACGGTTTGCGTGTGTGTGACCACGACGAATTGATAAGATTTTGGTGAAGATCCGGATCCGGATGCTGACAACTCAAATTTTTAAAGTGATTCTTACGCATTGAGAGATAAGGGCTAAAACGATATAATAGGCACGATATTTCAAAAATGTATTGGGCCCAGATAATGTTTCTCATGGATCAAAGCATTAACGGGGCAGAATAATGCGCTCCATAACCGAGTGCCAATTCCTAGTTTAGGTAGGAGTCATTTTTATATCACAAAGAGATGACCAAAAATGTGTCGCCATTGGTTGTTACAATTCTGCTTGTTAAAACTGAGGCAAGGAACAAAATGGGATGGTGAAGAGGAACTCATTAGTAAAGATCATGTATAGTGTAGTTATCAGGAGGGATTGGAGTCAAAGTGGAGATACACAAGAGGCAGTGTCATCGGATGGAGAAATGAAAATAAAAGGG
>CM068964.1:84678357-84693906 GCA_035128595.1 Eptatretus atami
GTTTCATTTGGATAAGCTTTATTTATGCATTGTATTCCATTGATAATGTTATCTAGCTTCAGTTCATGTGATTTTTCCATGTATCCTGTGTAGAATGTACATGATATGGAACTTGATTACTTAGTTACTTATATTGAAGTAATTGGATTAAAAATTATTGATTGTGTACATTATGTTGTAATTTTTTTTTCTTTTTACATACAAATATGAAATAGCAAGCCTCCGAAGCGACGTTTAGAATTCTTCTTGCATCGCCTTGCGTTAAATATATGCAAATTAAACCGTATTTTGCATGATAAAAAAATAATATACCTTCACAGACAAACAACTGTACACCACTAGACAGATCTCATCTTGCAAATAAATATACCATCAACATTACCTCACAACAAAAAACACCGCTATAGAACAGATCTTCATTCTGCAAAATAAATATTACCTCAACGACATTACCTTCACAACAACAACTACACCACCTAAACAGGATCTCGATCTGCAAAAAAAATATACCTCAACATACCTTCACAACAACACGTACACCGCCGTAGAACAGGATCTCATCTGCAAAATAAATATTACCTAACATACCTTCACAACAACAACTACACGCCTAGAACAGATTCTCATCTGAATAAAAAAATATATTACCTCAACATAATCGTACATTCTTTCACAAATACACCGCCTAGAACAAGATCTCATCTGGGAAAAAAAAAAATATACCTCAACATACCTTCACAACAACAACGTAACCACCTAGCAACAGGATCTCATCTAAAAGACTATATATATAATTACCTCAACAATATACTCCACATTACCTTCACAACAACTACAACCCCTAGAACAGGCAATCTCATCTGAAAAAAAAATATTACCTCAACATTATACGTCTACATTACTTTCACCAACTACACCGCTAGAACAGCATCTCATCTGAAAAAAAAAATATTACCTCAACTATTACCATTCACAAACAACAGACTACACCACCTAGAACAGATCTCATCTAAAAATATATATAATACCCTCAACATTATACCTCACATTACCTTCACAACAAACTACCCACCGCCTAGAAACAGGATCTCATCTGAAAAAAAAAATATTACCCAACATTATACCGTCTACATTACTTCACAACTACAATTACACCGCGTATAAAAGATCTCATCTGAAAAAAAATAAATATTAACCTCAAACAATACTCACATACTTTCACAACTTACACCGCTTAGAACAGGATTCATTCTGAAAAAAAAAAATCCTCAACATTACCTCACAACGACCAACTACCACCTCCTAGAACAGGATCGCGATCTAAAAAAAAAAATACTAGAAGTAACGTAGTATTCTTCTTAATCGCTTCTACTTACCTACAACTTGTCTCACAAACTTATACGCAATTCCGGTTACTCGATAGCGATCAAATAACGTTAAATCACATTAAAAATTTTTTGATGATGCGGATATCTTATTAAAATCAGGGAGAAATAACCCATGTCTGATATTTTTGGTCTTTCATGTCTCCGACGATCCTTTATCTCCCGGCATGCTTCTTCCCATACAAAACCAAAACAAAAATCAAACGAAGCAAAATGGTCTATAGCAACACACGAATCACAATTGCCAGTTGTAGTTTGTTGTCCTATCTCTCATGTGCACGCGTTAGAATATTCACAAGATCAGAAAAAAACCCAAATCGGTTTATACACGCAGCAGCGTTTAAAAACAACCGAAGCAAAGTAAGGTCCAATGACACGATTCCAAGATAGCCAAGGCTATGTGTTGTTGTTTCCTATTCTCATGTGCACGCGTTAAGTGATGAATCTCACTGCGTTCCATTTACATATAATATATATATATAATATTATAATATAAATTATTTTGGGGGGCACTGATGGTTTGCCTAGGCCCAACAAGCAAGTAAACTCCGTCCTGCCCAGCCGACCCTAAACCGCTACCAACACCGCTTATATAAGCATTGTCGTGCAGCGTATCCAGTAACTCATTACCGGAGGAGGGCATGTGCCCATCATGCCGTGATAACACACATCAAAACTAACACCACTGATACAAACTATAGTTTATCGACTCCTTGGGTAGCAAACGTGGTACGAGCTTACACATCCACCAGGGTGATAATCAAACGAGAGACCAAGTACTGCATTGGAGTGATTCAGAAGAAACCTAAAAAGTAGAGGCAAAGATGAGTCTCGTATCAATGAACCTGAGATATGATTCTGGTCAGTCGCTACTCTACACTCAAAAAAACCATCCAGGCACGCCAACTGACCTTCCAGAAACCCATTCTGCAAGAATAACACTTTCTCAGAGACGTAGATACGGATAGTTAAAGAGATAAAAGAAAAGAAAAAGAACAATGGAATGAATAATGAGAAATGCTGAAATATTTCAGCACTTGCTCCCTCGGCTCAAACCGGCAACAGCTACAAACAAATCGTAAACGAAAACGACAATACAGCAAATCTTAACCTGGGAAAATTTTCGGATTCAGGATAAATTATTTTAGGGTGCATCAGGTTCATATTTGTTCAATCGTATCTATTGCATGTAATTTCAATATATCAAAGTTCAATCGTTCAAGCCTGATCTTTGCCAGTCGGGTTTTATCTTTGGCATACATAAAATCTAAGGCACGAAAATCGGCTTGAAGTGGAGTGTGACATTGCATTGCCACTCTCTAACACTGCTCCTGACTTAGTGTGACCACTCCTGCTTTTTTCACAAGATCTTCGATATCTTTTCACCATGGCGTCTTGTTTCTAATGTTTCTTCTGATTATCATCCTCTTTCCGAAACCTTTGAATTCTTGCTTTTTTTCATTAGCTCACCTGCATTATGAAAATAGAATGTCCACAACCTCCTGACATTGATGCACTCTGAGGCAAAAGCAGTCCACCATTCTCACTGAAGTAAACGCCTTCGTGCCATGCTCTCAATATCCAGCGCGTTTAACGACGAAGACATCACTAGTATTCCAAGTCTATTGCCATTTTTAAATGTGCTCTGCAAAAACATTTCCCTGATACGAGAGATTTTGAATAATAGAACGTTGGGTATTTAGAATGCTAATGTTAAAATAATATAAGACTTTATGTGTGCAATAAATTGTAGTGAATATTTTAGTGAAAATATTTATTGAATAATTTTAAATAAATTTAGTTTTTAAAATAATTAGTAGTGATAATGTGGTGGGGGGAATTATTATCGGCACAATTTCAAAGGGAAAACGATACTAAAAAAGGTTAAGAAACCCTCAACTACAGCATTGGAGTCATCAGAAGGTGGAAACAGGACCCTTTCCACATCTGAAACCCGCAATATGAGAGATACAACACACAACACACACACACACACACACACACACACACACACACACACACACACACACCTTTCAGTATACCATGTAGAATGTTATCCATTTGAATGCTTAAGAATTAATTTTTTTTTTAATCATGCTGGTCCTGTCTATTCTCTCCACAAAACTGGAGATCTAATTATTTGCCAGCATAAAGAACGCACAAATTGAACTTCGGTAGAGGACACTCGTGCTTGAACGAACAGTGTGTGACAGAAGATGTACACTTAGATTAAACCGGAAACCATGGCAGAGAAAGTAAGCTTAGCTGATAAGCTAAACTAGAAGGGCACTTCGGAGAGCGCATACCTCCGCCCCGTAATGCCTGATCTACGAGAACATATCTGGCCCTTGAGCCCGATGTCTCAATGGTGAAGAATCACTGAAAAAATCCAGTAGTCGGATCTCACCAAAATCGAATCATTCATCGTGGTCACACAACCCAACATGCCACCAAGTTTCGTCCGAATCCATCCACAACGTTTGAGATATCGTGCTATGTATCATTTTGGCCCGACCTCTCAATGAGAAGAATCACTTAAAAATTCAGTATCCGATCCTGATCATCACCAAAATCTAATCATTTCGTCCTTCACCTTCTGTGGTGGAGTAACTATCCACAAAGAAGTATGGTGCATGGTGAAGTGAAGTTATCCCATTGGGATTTCCAAGGAACCCCACCTATTCCTGTTCTCGTTAAATTTATGATTAGTGAGGGAATGGGGGCTTTGTGAGTGTCGTCGTGGATGGAGAGTGGAGTTCAGCGACTTTGAGTAGAATACAAATCGAGTTGGCAGAGTGTGTGAGAAGCCTTAGTCTTAGCTTTTGGATTCTTGGAACTTGTGAGCTCCTGGTAAGAAGTAGTGACTTTGCAGCCATTCCACTCTGTTGTAAGTTTGGCTGGAGGCTGAAACATGGCTTCTGCTTGGTGGTACCAAATTGTGAGATTGAACCTTTCCATTCTGCCCCTCATCTTGAGTAAAATGGTTAAGAGCATCACAAATCACTGACATTTCAGGCTTACCCTTCATTGGAGCAATGGAAGAAAGAAAGAAGAAGAAAAAAGACCTCGCTCTTTTTCTCCGCAAAGGCAAATCCTGGAAGTCAGTGCTTTGTGATTCTTACGAAGATAATTTCAACCATCTCACTCGTGCTTTTATTCTCTTGTACCGCCAACGCAGTCTGCTCGTTCTTGCTGGAATTAGCAACTACGTTTTATTTTATTTTTTGCCTCACTTTTCTCCGGGGAATGAGTTTCTGAGCAGAACAGGCTTGCAAACTTTATACACAGAGAAAAGCTGAGGCCTACAATCACTCTCCTTTCCTTTCTGTATTGTACCTCTACCACCTAAGGTGGACGGAGGTTGTGTTTTCACCCCGTTCATCTGTCTGTGTCTGTATGTGAGCGGATGCTCAAAAAGTTGTGGACGGATTGGACGAAACTTGGTGACAGTTTGGGTGGTGGGCAAGAAGAATCAATTCGGTTTTGGTACAGATTGGGATCTGGAAAGGGGAATTTAAAATTTTTTGAAGCGATTCTTCACCATTGAGAGATGGGGCCTCAAATGATATCCTGTCGACCCTTTGTATTCACGGATGTCATAAAGTGTGACCTGCTTCTACATTCGTGTTTTTAGCTCACCTGGAACGTAGTTCTTGGAGCTAATGGGATGCGCTCTCGTCCGTCCGTCCCTCCGTCCACAAATACTTTAAACTTCTCTGAAACTACACATACGATTTAAATGAAACTTTACCACAACGTTCATCACCGTATATGTACCAAAGTTTGTTCATGGCATTAAGGATTGGGTCTGAGGGGGTCGACGGAGGGAGTTATGGTTGGAGGGGGGTTCCACCCCAAAGAGATGCTTGCTTGCTTGCTTTCTTCTCAGAAATGACACACAATTCCGATGAAACTTGACTACAACTTCCCATCACCCATGTACTAAAGTTTGTTCATGACATTTGAAAAATCGGGCTCGAAGGGGGTGTTTGTGGGGTTGTCCCCCAAAATATGTATTTGCTTTCTTCTCTGAAACCACCCACACAATTTTGATGAAATTTGATCATAACCTTTATCACCTGTGATTACCAAAGTTTGCTCATGGCATTAAAACAAAAATCCATAGGTATTTACTAACTTGGGTGTGACAAGGCAAATTGATTAGATTTTGGTGAAGATCCGGATTCGGATCCGACTATTAGAATTTTTTTAGTATTTCTTCACCATCGAGAGGTAGCACCAAAAACGATATCAATTAGGTATTTGAATGCGTCGTTTATAATAATAGTATGCTTGTGTAAAGATTTTCATTCGTCTTAGTGGAGGATTTTTTCGATTTTTTTTTCGATTTTTTTCTTCGATATTTTTTTTCGATTTCAGCGGAGGATTATGGGTAAAATGGCGAGCAAATTTTTTATATAAAACGCAACTCCCGGGTTGTTCGTCGCGCATTCTTGGCTCATGTTTGTGTGTTTTTTGCAGCTCACGAATCTAACCCTAACAAATCATTTTGTTTAGTTAGTCACATGGTGACCCGCATGTTTACCGCTGTTTTGTGGTTGTTTTCAGCGATTCCTGGGTCTTCGGTGTGCGTTTTCGTGGTTTTTAAAAAAAGCTAGCTCCGGGTTTCAGGAATGCCTCCATGTTTGGTTTTTCTCCACTTGGGTTTCGTTCTCTCGATCACGCTCCTCGGCCACATCGATCCCTTGCTCATTGCTAAGGATGTCGATGTGAAGGGTTCGCCTGCCGATCGATGGGATCCCGTACGGACAACCTCGAGAGGCCAATACGAGTAATGGGAATACACGATTGTTTGCGCATTCTTGAAATGTGGAATGGACTGCCTCGTTATTTCATACATCCTTTGTGTTAACGTGTTCGGGTTAATACTGTTTGTATCGAGCTCACATGGCTTTGACTCCCTGGCAGAAGGGCCTGTTCGAATCCCGAGCCAGCTATACCCGCCGTCCCGGTGTTTCACAGGCTCGGTGATTCCCATCGACGTGTGCCGTCTTTCACATGACGTTAAACTGCGTCCCCGTCTTGCTGGTCTTCATTGGTGGACATTGAACTTCCCACGAGGTCCTTCTCGAAGAGTAGCGAGCTATCGCCGGCACCCTTAACGACAAAAAAAACCCCGATCCGATCTACTTAGACGAGCGTTCGGCAGCCAATTCGTGTAAAACTTACGCCAAAAATTTCCCTCGCTAACCCCACAAGAACGTTGGAAGAGTTTCTATTTAAAAAAAAAAAATGCCTTGTGCGGTGTATAATCCTTTATTTACAGTTGCATGTACATTCGTGATTCTTGCTCATTGAATGATTCACTTTTTAAGGTTTCAGCAAGGTGCGATCAAAATCATTATTTTTTTTTGTACAAGGAATGATTCACATCTCATCTCCATGGACTCATGAAAATGTCCGTTAACACGATGGATGGTTCTATCATCGTCGTATCATCATCCCAAGTTTGTACGACCCTTGGAGGGGACCGGGCCACAAGAGTTCTGTTGGGTGCCATCACCAATGAGCTTGAGCTCTCGCCAAGCGGCTTAAGCGCTCAAGCACCATTCCACGAAACGGTTGATGAGGAACGGTTAGCTTCGCAAGCGTTGGCACTGCTTGGTCACGGAACACGCCGTTGTTGTGTTGTACCGTTCAAGCTTTTCTGAAAATACTGGCGGTGTATAAACGAGATGTCGCTGTCCGTACACAAATTATGCAATCACCTCAAAGATTTTGCGCTCCATAATGCTACTTTATTTCACTGAAAGCGACGTGTTCTTTGAAGGAAAGCAATTGTTCTATTTCCAAAAAGTAATATTCCGAACTTCACGGAGGTGAATCACGGCGGAAGGACTCGTCCTGGTTACAAACCAGTAGGCCTCAGGCGCTGCTCGGCTAGCGACGAGCGAGCATGGATTTCAGCGAAGCGAGCACGTGGGTCCTGGATTCGTCGGCATCAAGTTTTGTCAAGAGTGGTAAAAAAAACAAATAAATAAACAACTGAAAGAACCAATTAAATACCTTATTCCCAGAATCTTTGGTGTTCCGTGGATTATGACGTTTTCGTTCGTTTTATTTTTACCCCCAACGGCCCGTTACAATATTGTGTTTCTTGCCATTTACATTACATCATCCTCCCGGTATTTATTCTTCCTTTGTGAAGTCCTTCGATGTATGTTGACAATTTCCATGGATTTCCATATCCCATATAAACATTGATTGTGTGACGTAACGAAGCTCATTTCTGACTGATTTAACCTGTTCTCGACTCTACTCGTCGGTAGTTAACGAACGACTGTCTTTGTTTTTTATTTTTTTCCATTTTTTTTAGTAACAACATGTTTGTACCCCAAAGAAGATAAAGAAAACAGAATTCTTCTCTATGCGGTAGGTTGACTTGTTATAAGACTGGTGTGGTCGTATGCAGCCTAGCTGTCGGGTAGCTATCATTTCTTGAATCGCGACTGTGTCGCTATGCAGTGCCCCTCTACCAGTTCACACACTGGAACTGGTACTCATTTCGCCGACCTCGGAAGGATGACGGCTGAGTCAACCCCCTGGTGTATTAATCAGCGGCCGACGGCTTGAACTCAGACCCTAGGATCCCAAGCCGCCACCCGAACCACTGACCAACACCAGGCTTTGTTAAATAAGCCATTGGTGCAGCGTATCCAGTAACTCATTACCGTAGGAGGGCATGGGGCCCATCATGCCTGTGTAACACACACCAAACCAACACCACTGATGCAAACTACTAGTTTATCGACTCCTTGGGAGCAGAACGGTGGGACGAGCATCGGGACATCACCAGGGTGATTAATCAAACGGAAGACCAATACTGCATTGGAATGATCAGAAGGAACCTGAAAAAGTAGGGCAAACATAGAGTCGTCACATCAGGAGAACCTGCATATGATTGGTTCAGTTTGCTACTCTACAAACTCAAAAAAAATCCATCCAGGCGCAGCCAACTGAGCCTTCCAAAACCATTCTGCAAGAATACACTTCTCGAGAGACGTACACGGAGAGTTAAAGAGATAAAATAAAAGAAAAAGCAACAATTGGAATGAATAATGAGAAATGTGAAATATTTCAGCACTTGCTCCCTCGGCTTCAAATGCAGCAACGGCTACAAACATAATCAACGAAGACTAACTACAGCAGTAATTCTTAACATGGGGAAATTTTCGATTTCAGGGGAAAAATTATTTATGTGAACAATTTCAAACTTTATTGCGTTGAATCCTACTTACTGTTGCGTTATTCAAACTATCCTTACTGTGTTTTCTTCAACCTATCTTTGCGACTTTATCTTTTTTTTCATCTTTAATGACCATAAAATCTAAAGCACGAAATCGGCTTGAATTGGAGTGTGACGTGCGTTGCGCACTCTCTAACACTGCTCCTGAGTCCTGACATTGATGCACTGGTGACAAGAAGCAGTTCCAGCCATCTCACTGAAGTAAACGCTTCGTGCATGCTCATCAATTATCCAGCTGCGTTTAAAGACCGAAAACATCACTAGTTTTGCAAGTCTATTGCCATTTTTAAATGATCTCTGCAAAAACATTTCCCTTGATACGAATGATTTGAATAATGATGAACGTTGGCTGATTTTAGGAATGCTAATGTAAAATAATATAAGACTTAATGTTATGCAATAAATTGTGTATGAATATTTTAATGAAAATATTATTGGAATAATTTTTAAAATAAATTTTAGTTTTTAAATAAATTAGTGTTGATAATGTGGGGGAATTATTATTCGGCAATTCAAAGGGGAAACATACTAAAAAGGTTAAGAAACCCTGAACTACAGCATTGAGTCATCAGAAGGTGGAACAGACCCTGTTCCACATTCTGAAACCCGCATATGGAGATAACAACACCACACACACACACACACACACACACACAACACCCTCTTTCAGTTACCATGTGGAATATTTATCCATTTTAAATGCTTAAGAATTAATTTTTTTTTAATCATGCTGGTCCTGTCTATTCTTTCACAAAACTGGAGATCTAATTATATTGCCAGCATAAAGCATCACAAATTGGAACTTTCGTAGGGACACTCGTGCTTGAACTGGAACAGTGTGGACAGAAATGTACACTTAGATTAAACCGGGGAAACCATGGCAGAGAAAGTAAGCTTAGCTGATAAGCTAAACTAGAAGGGCCCTTCGGAGAGCGCATACCTCCGCCCCGTAATGCCTGATCTACGAAACATATCTGGCCCTGAGCCCGATGTCTCAATGGTGAAGAATCAATGAAAAAAATTCCAGTCGTCGGATCTTCCCAAAATCGAATCAATTCATCGTGTCACACACCCAACATGTCCACCAAGTTTCGTCCGAATCCATCCACAACGTTTTGAGATATCGTGCTATGTATCATTTTTGGCCCACCTCTCAATGGAGAAGAATCACTTTAAAAAATTCTAGTATCCGGATCCTGATCATCACCAAAATCTAATCATTTCGTCCTTCACCTTCTGTGGTGGAGGTAACTATCCACAAAGAAGTGTAGGTGTGCATGGTAAGTGAAGTTATCCCATTGGTTATTTCCAACAACCCACCCTATTCCTTTCTAGTAAAATTTTATGATTAGTGAGGAATAGGGCTTTTGAGTGTCGTCGTGGATGGAGAGGTGGAGTTCAGCGACTTTGAGTAGAATACAAGTCGAGTTGCAGATTTGGTGAGGAGCCTTAGTCTTAGCTTTTGGGATTCTGGGAACTCGTGAGCTCCTGGGTAAGAAGTAGTGACTTTGTGCAGCCATTCCACTCTGTGTAAGTTTGCTGGAGGCTGAAACGTGGCTTCGCTTGGTGGTACCAAATTGTGAGATTGAACCTTTCCATTCTGCCCTCATCTGAGTAAAATGTTAGAGCATCACAAATCACTGGCATTTCAGGCTTACCCTTCATTGGAGCAATGAAGAAGAAGAAGAAGATAAAGACCTCGCTCTTTTCTCCACAAAGGCAAATCCTGGAAGTCAGTGCTTGTGATTCTTTACAGAAGATGATTTCAACCATCTCACTCGTGCTTTTATTCTCTTGTACCACCAACGCAGTCTGCTATTCTTTGCTGAATTAGCAACTACGTTTTATTTTTTTTTTGCCTCACTTGTTTTCTCCGGGAATGAGTTTCTGAGCAGAACAGGCTTGCAAACTTATACACAGAAAAAGCTGAGGCCTACAATCACTCTCCTTTCCTTTCTTGTATGTTACCTCTACCACCTAAGGTGGACGGAGGTTGTTTTCACCCCTGTTCATCTGTCTGTGTCTGTATGTGAGCGGAGTCTCAAAAAGTTGTGGACGGATTGGACGAAACTTGGTGGACAGTTTGGTGTGTGGCAAGGAAGAATCAATTCGTTTTGTACAGATTGATCTGGAAAGGGAATTTAAAATTTTTGGAAGCGATTCTTCACCATTGAGAGATGGGCCTGAAACGATATCCGTCAGACCCTTTGTATTCACGGATGTCATAAAGTGTGACCTGCTTCTACATTCGTGTTTTTAGCTCACCTGGAACGTAGTTCTGGAGCTAATGGGATGGCGCTCCGTCCGTCCGTCCCTCCGTCCACAAATACTTTAAACTTCTCTGAAACTACATACGATTTCAATGAAACTTTACCACAACGTTCATCACCGTATATGTGCCAAAGTTGTTCATGGCATTAGGATTGGGTCTGAGGGGTCGAGGAGGAGTTTATGGTTGGAGAGGGGGGGTTCCACCCTAAAGAGATGCTTGCTTTCTTCTCAGAAATGACACACAATTCCGATGAAACTTGACTACAACTTCCCATCACCCATGGTGTACTAAAGTTTTTCATGACATTTGAAAAATCGGCTCGAAGGGGTGTTTTGGGAGTTGCCCCCCAAAATATGTATTTGCTTTCTTCTCTAAAACCACCACACAATTTTATGAAATTTCAGCATAAGCTTTATCACCTGTTGATTACCAAAGTTTGTCATGGCATTAAAACAAAAATCCATAGGTATTTACTAACTTGGTGTGACAAGGCGAATTGATTGATTTTGTGAAGATCCGGATTCGGATCCGACTATTAGAATTTTTTTTTAGTATTTCTTCACCATTGAGAGGTAGCACCAAAAACGATATCACGATATCTCAAAAAGTTGTGGATGGATTTGGACGAAACTTGGTGAACACGTTGGGTGTGTGACCACGACAAATTGCTTCGATTTTGGTGAAGATCCGAATCCAGATCTGAATACGAGAATTATTTAATTTTTAAAGTGATTCTTCACCATTGAGAGATCGGGCCAAAACGATATATAATATCGCATGCTATTTCAAAAAGTTACTGAAAGTTTATCTTTTGCAGAAGTTTTTCTTTTATTTGTGGTTCCGTCACTTTAATTCCCACAAGAATGATTGAGTTGGATCACCTTCATGGGATTAATGGATTTCCAGCATTGTATTTAATAAATGTGACTGAAATTGCCGCTCTGTTGTTCTTGCAACAGGGTTTCAGCGAGCCTTGTCATCAAGACAAAGTTAATGACACTTTGTTGTTCTCATATGAGCACATAGCTCGTGATGCTGAGATCCCAGGTTGAATTCCCATATGCTGTCGAGTGTTGAATTGTTCACCCTTGACTTGTCCTTGTAATTAATGTAAAGTTTAAATACATCCGATGTTTCAGTTTTGTTGTTTAAATGTGTACTATTGCTGTGATTTGAATATATCTTGGGTGGGTTTGGTGTGAAGTGCAGAAACTGTGATTACCAACAAGAAACTGACAACAGCTGCATTTACGTAAACAAGATTACGCATGAGGTTGAGTGAGTAAGATTTTAATCCTCCAGAAAATGTAATACAATTTGAATGTTCACCTTTTTGGGCAGGTTTGTTGTTTGTTTGTTGTTTTTTTCAACTTTGTATGATTACGATCCTTTTTCACAGTGAGTTGACACAAATCATTGCCGATGTTGCTCAAGATCCTACTCTGCCTCGAACCACGGATCATCCCTGTCCAAAGTACTGGCTTTTTCATTCCCTATCATAATTTATCGCAAGTTGAACTAATTTGAGGACGTTAAATTCTGTCTGTTACAGGCAGTACAGTGTGAGGTCAATGCTTTGCACCGAAGATTTGATACATTCTAACATTGTTTATGTGTGACTGTGTAACATTTGTTGAGGTGAAAAGTTTATTCTAAAAGTTCGATTTTCATAAAAGGGTAACAAGTTGAAATGTTTAGACTAATGCGGGTAGAAAAGATCATGAGGATGACCTGAGGTGGTGGTGGTGAACACCCCTATTGACACCCTGGAGGGAAGGATGGGATTGATCAGACTGAGGAAGTTGGTTCCACATGACTGAAAAAAGAGGAACAAATGAGGTGAGCAGTGACACTGGATTTTGGGAGATTTACCAGAAGTGAGTTACAAGCAGACCTTGTGGGCATTGCAAGCATGGGGGGGGGGGGGCATAGAGAATGAAAAGGGCAGTGGGTGCAAGCCAAGAAAGGTGGTCGAGGACATAGAGGCCACCGAGATTTCTGTGATGAAAATAAAAGGCCCTGAGCCTGGACTTCATCGTGGGAGATTCCAATGATTTTGACGGCCGTGGTTTCCGTCGTATCATGAGGTGCAAAGGGAGAGCTCGGTACTCCATCGAGTTGAGGATGAAGACCTTGTAAGCTGATAAGAATTCAGATTTGCCAACGAATGACTTTGCATGACGGAGGATGTACAGTCGGTGGCTGATGATGAGGCCCAAAAGTTTGAGTGACAACTTCAATAGGTTTGTTAAGGAAGTAGATGGGAGGGTTCACCAGATGTGTACTTTTGGAGAAGCAGAATGAGAGTGAGAGTGAGATATCTCAGGATTATAATAGATATTCTATCAAAGGCTGCAGGGAAATATGAGGCTGCTTGCTGCTTGACTATCTGAAGAATGAGAGATGCTAAGGCAGAGGGTGGGGCTGTCAGCAAAGGCTCAAAGATAATTTTCCAAGGAGTTGGAAAGATTGTTCTCGTGCAAAAAATATTGCTCCTGCAAAAAGCTTTTGTTCTTTCTGTGAAATGTCCATGTTGCAAACGCCATGCAATTGCCATTGAGGCCAACGACAAGGCAGACTATTTTTACCCTCGCCAAAGGATTTGGAGAGTGTATTGTTTGGAGTCTTTTTTGTTGCTTGTTATCTTGCCAAACGAAGTTTTGCAAGATATGTTAGTCAGTCTGTATGTTTTTTTTATTTTTTTATTTTTATTTTTTTGTTTGTTTGTCTGTAATCACGAAAAAAAAATTCTGCAGAGCACAGTTATCATTGGAAATTTTTGTAACTTCACATATCAGAGGCCTATGGAGGTCCCTTTCAGCGCACAAATTTTGAGTCAAGGTCAAAGGTCAAGGTCACTTTGTCGCAAATCAGGTAATCGACAAAACCCTTATTTTTTGAGTAATTTTGATCGGATCGTCTTCAAACTTCATGGGAATATAGTTCATGGTCTGGCGCTCAGCTGATTAATTTTTGGTGGCGATTGCCTTGACCTTCATGTGTTTTTTTTTGTTTTTTGTTTTTTTTTTTGTCTGTAATCACGTATAAATCACTCTGCAGAGCACAGTTTTCATTGGAAATTTTTGTAACTTCGCATATCAGAGGCCTATAGAGGTCCCTTTCAGCGCATAAAATTTTGAAGGTCAAGGTCAAAGGTCAAGGTCACTTTGTCGCAAATCAGGGGAGTCGACGAAACCCTTATTTTTTGAGTAATTTTGATCGGATCGTCTTCAAACTTCATTGGAATATAGTTCAGGTCTGGCGCTCAGCTGATTAATTTTTGGTGGCGATTGGCCTTGACCTTCATGGTTAGCGCCTAAGGTCAAACATATTTTTTATTTTTTTTTTGTACTTATTTGGTCAAATTTTCAAGTTTTAGGAACCATATCGTTTAGTACCTCAATTGAACACCTCGATGAGTGCTTTCTAGATATACAAGCTTGAGACATTATGACGTCATTTGGTGACGTTACGAGGCAAACGCATATTTTTCATGGTTACTCTGTAGAACGATTCTCATCGGAATCTCTCGTAGGCAGATATTCCTCAAGGAGTCGCTCCTGGTGGATAGCAGCTCGTTCACCTCAGTGTGACCTTAAAGAAGTCACACGTGGTCACCTTTTGGCAAGATACGGGTCACCCTAAGGGTGACATTGGTTTATTTGTCTGTCTGTCTGTTTTTTCCGCACAGAACTTTTGTGTTTTTCTCCGCAACCGCTTGTCGGATTGAGACAATTTCACCATCGGTGCGACTACTATGTAGAATGTTTTAATGATAATTATGACATCAAAGGTCACGTGGTGTGCAGCCATATTGGAAAACAGAAAAAACTTTGGACCTTTTATCTTTGAAACTGCAACAAGGAAAAAATTGAAACTTTGCACATAGCAAGTACTCCTTATGGGGAATGAGTGTGATATGTATATGTATGTAGTATATATTATATATATATTATATATTACATATATATTACTTTTTATAGCATATGTACAACGCCACATCCGATCAGTATATTAAAATTTTGAGGTCATCTCGGATAAAATGGTCAACAAAAATATTTCATGAAGTCATCGGTCACATGATTCGGCAGCCATATTGTTTTTTGTCTTTTTTATCCTTCAAAAATCTCTTTGAAATGGCTGAAAAGATCGAGGCGAAGCTTTACACATTTGAGCGCCTGTCCATGAGGCAGAAAAGTCACACATATGACATCATAGGTCACATAGTTTGGCAGCCATATTGGATTTACCTGAAAACTTATAAAAATACACCACTCAAAAGAAGTCCTGGTGAGGGTTTGTAATCTGATTGCTCTTTTACTTTTTTGTTTGTTTGTAAAGGTGATGTAAAACAAACCTTTTGTAAAAAGGTTTGTTTGTAAAGGTGATGAATTCAAACCTGGGAATCTATTTCTGGGACCCTGGCAAGTCAGTTGTTGGCCAAAAAAGTTAACAAAGCCTATTATTATTATTTTTTCTAGGTGTGGTCACAAAGAAGCTGTTTTCTTCCAGTCCCACAGTGCAAGATCAGAGGTGAATCATAACAAGGAAGCCTGTTTAGTGGTTTTTTTTTCACCTGAGCAAATGTCATTTTGTGTATTATTGTATTATTATTATTTTGGTAT
>CM068964.1:84706136-84726329 GCA_035128595.1 Eptatretus atami
CGATGACGTAGCCAAGCGTAAGCCACTGGCACTGCAACGCGGAGTGGGCGAAACGAATGTAAATACGTAACGGAGGGAATATAAGGGCGATCAATTCGCAAACGAATATCACGATGGATCGAATACCACACGTTTAATGGAGAAAACGGAAAGGAAACCGAGACAGTTCGAGTTGTGTTTGAAAAGTAATGGACGCCTTAGCCGAATTGTTTGGGACGGGCCACGGCTCGGCCTCCGGGGCCTCGCAGGCCTCGTCAGCTGGCTGTGGTAGTGGAGGTGGAGGTGGTCGGAGGAGATCAAGGAAACAGAAGAAACGGGTTCGACCGCACAACAACCCGACTCCGGCGCCTTTCCTGCCTCCCGAGGTTCGGCTCGGCTCGGCTCGGCTCGGCTCGGCTCGCCGGCTGTACATGTGTAAACAAAGCGCTCGCGGGTTGCGCAGTCTTTCACAATAATTAAATAATTGATGGATCATGAGGCAGTTGTGAGGAATTGTTTTGATTGCTGAGGGAACGTTCCTGGTGTTGAGGAGAACCTGCCGTTTGTCGGTTTAAAAACGATAATTTTCTGTGGAAATCACGAGAGGTCTTGGTCTTGGTTTGTGAAGGAAACGCAGGTTTTCACGACGGTCTTTGTGGATCCACTCGGGTCGTGATCGGAAGACCGATCGTTAAAACCTGGTCATTTTATCTTGTGAAGAAGAAGAAGAACCCTGACGGCCCTGCGTTGCTAAGCAATGATGAAGTTGTATGAACATGCCACGAGTTCATCGTTTGTTTCATTCACTTGTCTTGATTTCCACATTTAACATGATTTTTTTTTGTATTTTAAAAGATCCCACGGGGGCTTTCCCGAAGTGTGGGCGAGCTATCGCCGGCACCCTGAACAAATTGTAAACTCCTGGCCAAATCGCTTTCGGTCGAACGTCAGTCAGGCTCTTCTGCTTCGTCTTCTTCCTCTTCCACAATTATTCCCACCAGAAGCTGGCCAAAGTCTTTCACGAACTCGCTGGCCAGGCCTGTCGTTCGACTCAAAATTGGCCTCCAAAGCAAGCCGCCGACTGGGCATCGTCGTCCGTCGTATCGTACAAAGTCCTTCCTTGGCACACCTGAACTCTTATCCACCAAGAAAAGGTCGTCATCCGCAGCTTGATGAAAGTACTGCTCTCCCCTGGTCCCTGTCTCACACCTCGTTCGGCTTTAAAATCATTGGAATGTCCCGCGATGAAGTTGTCTATGGGATTATCACTTTAACCATCGTGGACAGGTCGGTGGTCTCTCTGTCTTGCACCTCCTCCTTTCTTCTGGTCTTGCACTCCAGAGTCTGCTCTCCATCTCTATGTTTTGCCCCCCCCCCCCCTTCCAGGTTTCTGCAGGGCACATACGGTCCACCATCAATCCCCCTTCTGATGAAACTATCTAAGTCCAGGATTAATGCTCACCTGCACTCATTCGTTCCTCTTTTTCTTTTTTTCTCCCACCTGTGGAAACACATTCCACATTCTCTTCAATCTCACCCTCCCCTCCAGCTTTTAAAGACACCTGTTCACCACCATCTCAGATCATAGTGCCCATCCAAAACCATGATCTTTTCTTCCACCATTAACCCCACCCACCCCCAACTCCTTCCAACTCTCCTGTTTTTCTTCCTGAGAGTTTGCTTTTGTATCCATCTTGTCCACACCTTGTGTCCTCATTCTTCCTCCTGATGAATGGAAGACAGAGTGAAAAAGGTGGACAGAGTGAATGTGGAAAGGAAAGCCAACTGTGAGCAGCCTTATCTTCATTCTCTCTCTCACTTTCTTTCTCTCTTTCTTTCTCTCTCTCGTCTGTTGTATTGCGTTTTCCCTCTCCTAGTGTTTTGTTACCTCTGCCACCGAAGGTGAAGGAGGTTATGTTTTCACCCCTTTCTGTCTGTTTGTGTACAGGATATCTCAAAAAGTTGCGGACGGATCCGGATGAAACTTGGTGTACATGTTGGGTGTGTGACAAGGAATAATTGATTCAATTTTGGTGAAGATCCGAAAACGGATCCGCATACGAGAATTATTTAATTTTTAAAGTAATTCTTCGCCATTGAGAGATCGGGCCAAAAACGATTCCATAGCATGATATTTTAAAAATGTTTTGGGCCCGATATGTTCCCGTGGATCAGGCATTGCGTGGCGGAGGTATGCGCTCTACCCAGTGCCCTTCTGGTTTTGTTCTGTAGCGTCCTGATCCATTATATGCTCAAGCTCCTCTACAAGCCTCGACTCTGCATAAAAATTAAAGGAAAAAAATAATAAAAATGGACAACAATGTGGAGTTCACACCTCATCATTTATCCCCCCCCCCCACCACTGACACCCACTGACCCTTTTTAATATCACTCACTTTCAGTAAAAACACAAACCGAAAATAGTACAAATGATTTTGGAAATCTACTGAATCTACACATCAAACTTCTTCACCTCCTACCAGACCTCATCTGTTCGTCAAACTTATCTAGTGTGTGGATACTATTTTGCATAAATGGATTTAGACTTCATTAAAACTCGTTCATGAGAAATTACACTTGTCTATCTTTTCTCCGAGGATCTTTCCAGCCTGTTTTCTACCCTCTGTTTGGAGGATGAGAGTAAAAGGAGGGAAGACGAGTGTATTGTAATCGGATGTAAGGGGTGGTGTCAAAATTGTGTCAAATTGTGTGGTGGTGTCAAAATTCTCGTGTTTGTGTACATTATACATTGGAAACCACTTTGCACACTAGATGAGCAAGGAATCGTGTTCTGAACAAGTCCTGGACACAACAAACGTTGCTTCTGCCCTACGGTGATGCAGCTGCACTCCTGACTGTGTTGAAATTTTTGATGTGTTGCATGTACGAGCTTGTCGCAGTGGATCTGAGGAATTGCATAAAAAATAAATTGCATCCACTGTGTAGACATGAAAAAAGGTGTATGGACGCAGACTCCTCTTGCTGTTCATTCATTTCTTTGTTGGGTCCACCTGTTGCCCCAGTCTCAGTGCACTGTTTTCAGTGCCTATATAAAGTCCCCCTTTCAAAATTTTCACCTTTTGTTATCTTATAGCCTGGAATTGAATTGCATTAAATCAGACTTTTTCCACCTTTATTTACACATCGTAACCCACAACTTTCAAATGAAAAATAAATTGTACAAATTTCAGAAAATCAATTAAAAATACAAAACTAGAATATCTTGGTTGGATAAGTGTCCACCGTCGACCTTCTCACATCCGTCAACCAATCATCCCTTGGGGGCATGGTTCACCGGTACCAAACCGGGAAGGCGGGGTTTCTTTTGCCTGCTCGGAAATGTTCGGCTCTGTTGTTGTTGCTGAAAACGTGGTTCTTTTATTACCGGTCTTGAAAATGCAAAAACATAGGAAAAGGGTCACAGGGGGCAATCACATACTGGGAGAAATTAGCCTTAAACCCTACCGAGTTAACACAGCACCGCCCCTGTGAGGTGACACGTAATGATCTTAAGCTAACAGTTTCCCTACTTAAATTACACCGAGATGTCTCTTGCTCGTCTACGGATCATGTTACACTGCACAATCCAACTTTACTCTGAAATTCCTCCATCCACCCCACAAACAACAGTATCTATCTATAATTCCAGCAGTGTGTGTGTGTGTGTGTGTGTGTGTGTCTATGTGTGTGTCTGTGACCGCTGTTTCTCGACAACCACTGGTCCGATCTAATTGAAACTTGCCAGATATATTGCTGGGGACCTGAGGATGTGCCTTTTCAAGGTTTGATATTAATCGGACAAGTGCTTCCCAAGTTATGGCCATTTATTTACCAAACCAATGACAAGACACGTTGGTGCGTGGGCGTAGCCGATGGGAAGGGAAGCTCAGCCGCGTTCCCCATTACGGGTTACAACGTACGGGCTTCCGGAGAGTGATGACTTCGTGTATTCTCATAATTTCTCGATTTCTTATGCGCATTTATAGATAACACAATGCCCAGTTATGATCTGTTTTCATATTAGACGGTGCATAAATTTCGGTAACGTCAGAGTGCTGGTATGCTCCGAACCAGGAAGTATATTTTTTTTCTTCTCTTCTCTTCTCTTTTTGTTTTTCCTTGCGACGACATTGCGAAAAGGTAAAATACGTTGGCGCTAATTGAATAATTGCGCTTAAAACCTAAATTGCGAATCATCGTAACTGTGATGTGCGAACTTCCGCGCCACGCACGTACGGGCACGCGAGAGCGAAGAACGGCCTGTGTGGTTGTTGTTTCTTGCTCGCGGTTGGAATATTTATTATTTTTTTTTTTTTTTTTTTTTACGGGCACGTACTAGTAATAAAATGACATGTGTTCGCCTATGCAAGTGGTTTACTGACCCCTCTGCAGAAAGGGGGATTATATTAGACACGGCACAAAATCGATATTGCCCCCATCCCCACTATCTCCCCCACCTCCGCTTAGTTTATTTCAACAGAAAACGGTCATTCTGCTTGTGCTCGCATTGTCTGTAGTGGATACTAACCCACAAGGTGTTCACGCTACCTGTGTAATGTGGTTTCATTCCCCACCCCCATTGTTCCTCACAGGCTGAAGAGGGAAACGTCGAGTATAAGGTATGTTGTTGATTTAAAAACTCACACTGTCATGATAAAATAATGGCTTCAATGATGCAGTTTCCAAGTTGCATGTCGTCATCTTCCCTGATTAGGTGGCTTTCAAGCTGTGGCGTGTGGGTATTGATATGAATGAGATGTGCCGAGCTAAGCAAACGTGCTGATAATAGTGGATTAGCCTTTGGCGTTCAAGTACAAGGTACAAATCAATAAGCTGCCTCATTTCATCCTAAATCCACTCCTCCAGAGAATACTACTTTTGGATTAAAACAGAATTTTGTTACTTTCTTTCCTCCAACACCTTCAGCTTGTGGATATGATTAAATTCAAAGGGAAATTGTAATGATTATCCTTTGGCACAATTAGAAAGACGTTTAAATTGCACCTTGTCAATTGAATATTGTTTAGACGAGTGAGAGTGGGGCAACAGGTGGACCCAACAAAGGAATGAATGAACAGGAAAAGAGGGGAGGAAACCACATCCTGCAAGTAGATGGGTTTGGTTATGTGTGCTTAATGGGAGAGGAAAAGATTGTGAGTAGCTTCTTCTTTCGTGTACAGCACAAGGCTGCAAGGAAGCATCACTGGCTGAGGGCGCAGCTGATGCAACGCCCTCTGTAGGTTAGAACAGGAATTTGTTCAGGTAGCCGGCGATAGCTCGCCTACTCCTTGTGAAGGACACCGTGGGATCTTTAACATCCAACTAATGTCGGTGGAGGGGACGCCCAGTTTCACATCCATCCGAGGGACGGCACACACCATTGACAAATCACCCTGCCTGTGAAACACAACAAACCGTCATATAGCTGGGTCGGGATTCAAATACAGGCAAGACAGCTTCGAGGCGAGTGTGCATACCTCTAGACCATTCTAGCAGCCCGTTATGGATAGCGATGGCGTGAGGTGGTGGTGCACTGCCTGCTTTTGAGTCCTTGGAGGGAAGAGTAGGTTTGAACAGACTAATGAAGGTTCCATAAATGGGTGAAAAGGGGAACAAAACAGTTGAGGTATGCAGTGACCAGGATGTTGAGGGTTCAACCAAGAGGGAGTTGATGTAAGAACATGTCCATCCCAGAGTTGATGAGCAGGGTCAGAGAGCAGAGGTGGGTTGTGGCTCTTCTTTACCGAGTTGGGCATTTTCAAGGTCTCCATGGTTCATCACATGTATCACTTGTAATTTTTCTTTTTTTGTTCGCATAAGTAATGTTCACATAAATTTAGCAATTATTAATAATTTCTTAATATTAATAAGAGTACCCTTACAAGGCACTTGAAGATAGTAGCATGGAGAATTTAAGATTGAATTAGATAGACATTTGTGGGGAGAAAGGTTCTGTCTTCCATCCATTGGGATCATACTCTGTACAGAGCGTCGGTGCTGCTGAAGCAAAGCCCTCATTTGTGCACACCCAATGTAGAACTTTGTTTTAGATGAAAAGATCAACTGGATTTAACCTGCACCCCTTACCACGATGATGAAGATGATGATTGTTTGGTCCAGAAAATACAAGAATGGAACAAATTACTATATTGGCACATCGCAATCAATTTATTTGTCAAGTCAAAATTCATTGCCTCGGCCCTAGATTGACTTAAGTTGACTGCAAAACACCTCCAGATTAAAAACGTACAACTTTATTTTGCGAAAAGAAACGCTCGGCAAGGAGCCGGCGGTAGACGAGTTGACAACCACCAGAGCTCCGACGCCACAGCTTCGAATGAAAACCCAGACTGTGACATCGTAGACAATGTAATGGAGCAAGTGTATCTATGTCCACCCACTAACAGCACTTTTTAATAGCGTTTATCCATGTTTGTTGTTCCTCCTCCTTTGTATGCAGCACAAGGCTGCGGGTAGCATCATTGGCTAAGAGCATGGCTGTTCCACTGATGCAATGCTCCTATTACCAGGACACCGGTACTCATTTAGCCGACCTCAGGATGACTGGCTGAGTCAATCCCATCTGGTGTTAATTCAATGGCCGACGGGCTCAAACTCAGGACCCTAGGATCACAAGCCAGCCACCCTAACCGCAAAGTCAATACCAGGCTTTTTGTGTTCCTGTTAGAGCATAGTTAAATAAATTGCATACATGATGGTCATACCCAGGGTCAGGTCATGAGTGCAGAAAAAAAATCACCACCCCCACCTGTGAGGAAGGGGGAGGACTTAGTTTTTACCTGTACATGTGCCACAGTGCAAGTGGTTTGCTGACCACTGCTGCAGATGGGGGATTATTAGCCATGGCACAAAATTATATTTGCCCCACCACCCCCCTCCAGGCTGCTCCCAAGGGGAGCAGGTGTTTCTCTTATATGTAACACCATTTTCACTGAATTGTAGCCAAGCATGTCTCAAGCTATCACCTTGTTCTTGGTGTGCAGCTCAAGCTGGTGAACCCATCACATTATCGCTTTGAGCACTTGGTCACACAAATGAAGTGGCGGTTGCAGGAAGGCCGCGGAGAAGCGATATACCAGATCGGAGTCGAAGACAGTGGCATGATTGCTGGCCTCTCTGATAATGAGATGCGAGCATCCATGAAGACTCTACAACACATGGCAGACAAGTAAGCTCCAATTTTCCTTTATTTTAACCACTAATAAAGGCTTTAGTTATTCATTTAACACACTGGGAGCTTGATTCTCCAATTAGGCCATGCATTTGAAGACGCTGATAGACACCCAGGTGTCTAAACTCAAAGAAAGTAATATTGGAAAGTGTTATCACTGAAAAAAGTATTTATAGTTGGGGGCAAGGAGGCACACTGAAGGGTGTGGGGACATTGCATATGTTTCGCTGTAAACACTCGTGCACACTTCGGCAGGCTCGGTGCCGATGTAACCATCTTGAGAGAGCGGAAAGTGGACTTTGTGGAAAATTCCACAAAACGAGTCGCCGAAGTGCTAGTGCGGAAGGTGCCCGATAACCAGCAGGTATGGACCATGAGTGACTGGAGACATCATCTTATCGCTGTCCTTTAGAGCCTTGTCTATACATTGTGATGGTTGATAAGTACATGTGAGACTAAGTAATGTTCTTTTGAAATTCCAGGTAAATGCACGAAGGTTGACGAGTTTGCCCATAATTTGAGTTGTCGGGTAACAAAACTTTTTCTGAAGAGCCCATTGTGTTCAAGGACTTTGTGGTCAAGATCTTGTTCTGCTTTCCAGTTTCTTGATCTCCGTGTGGCTGTTTTGGGCAATGTGGATGCTGGGAAGTCGACGCTTTTGGGCGTGCTGACACAGGGAGAGCTGGACAACGGCCGTGGCCGTGCCCGTCTCAACCTGTTCCGCCATTTGCACGAGATCCAATCTGGCCGCACATCCAGCATCAGTTTTGAGATACTTGGCTTCACCAGTAAAGGCGAGGTGAGGGTCCACATAACTGTCAAAAAGGACAAAATCATGAAAGCTTTATACCTTTTAAAGAATAAAAAAATAAAATCTTTGTACAGGTTGTCAACTACAGTGATTCACGAACAGCGGAGGAAATCTGTGAGAATGCATCCAAGATGGTAACATTCATAGACTTGGCGGGTCACCAGAAGTATTTGAAAACGACGATCTTTGGGCTGACGAGCTATGCTCCAGATTTTGCCATGCTCGTCATAGCAGCTAACACCGGCATTGGTAGGTGTTTTTGCGACTGTGGCACCTCGTTGCACTAGGCCTCACGTATTATTTAAACCACTTGGAGATGACGGTCTCAGTCTCGTATGGCACTCAACAATCTTGTAACGCTTTATACATGTCCGTGTGCAGCCGGGACAGCCAAGGAACACCTGGGCTTGGCCATGGCACTGCGGCTGCCCTTTTTCATTGTCGTGAGCAAGGACGACGTTTGCTCTGCATCAACGGTGGAACGTACTGTGCGCCAGCTCACCTACGTACTGCGTGGCCCAGGCTGCGCCCGAGTGCCTTTCTTAATTTCCAGCAGTGATGATGCCATGACTGCTGCCACAAAGTTCTCTCAGTCCCCAAGGTACGTTCATGCTCCTTTTGTAGTTCGTGCACTGTGTAACGATTGCACAATTGAGGGAAGGATACTCTTTCGTTACTTTTGATACAAGTCTTAGCTTATGAGCCTGGTGTGGCTTAGTGGTTAAGGTGGTGGCTTGGGGTCCTGAGTTCGAGTCCCGCTGGCTGCTGAGTTAGCATCAGGGGGGTTGACTCAGCCTGTCATCCTTCCGAAGGTCGGTGAATGAGCACAGTATACTGGTAATTATCCCTGCAGGGTCGAAGGCGACTAAAGGGTTGGCGTCAGGAAGGGCATCCGGCCGTAAAAACATTGCCACAAGAAAGGGTACCATGATTGGAGCCCACAAAAAGCTGACCCCTGCTCAGGGAAAAAGGCTTAAAATGATGATGATGATACAAGTCTTAGCTTGTGTAAGTGAGGTGGCTGAGGGGAGAAGGCAAAGTGCTGACAGGGGAGCAAGAGGATGACACATGAACGCAACAGGGGAATGATAAAGATTAAGAGGGAAGGAAACTTTCACACTTTTTCAAATCTTTTGCTGCAAGCTCACCTCCAGTTGGCATTGCTCGTGGATCTCAGTGAATAATACAGAAACTGCTCCTCTCGGTTCCATAATTAACCTCTGAGCTTTTCCGTTTCAGTATCACTCCGATATTCGTTATCTCAAGTGTGACCGGTAAGAACCTAGACCTGCTCAAGGCCTTCCTGAATGTGCTTCCACCCCAGAGCAATATGCAGGCTCAGGAGGCGCTAATGCAGCAGCTGCCCGAGTTTCAGGTCGGTCCTGTCAATACTTAATTTCTACTTATTCCCTTTCTTCATTTTATCGAAGGCCATTTGTATTCACAGCGATGGCTTGGATTTACTTTGTCTTGCGTTCACAGGTGGATGAGATCTACACTGTACCAGAAGTGGGTACAGTTGTTGGTGGAACTTTGTACAGGTGAGTGTGGTTGTGATTTATGAAAGTTGGGAATAAAGCCTTACTCTTTCCTATTTATATTTACTTACTGCCTTCAAATTTGAGGAACACACACCACTTCTCAGCTGAATTCTGCACATTAGTCATGAGTAGTGGTGGTGACCAGATGTGTACAATTTTAGCTGTCCAGTCTGGGTTAAACTCCTGGCCCGACTATGAAACAGTTGGATCGGTGCTTCGCAAGGATGGTGTTGCAGAATAAAGTATCCCTCCTTCAGATTTTTTTATACAATGTCGAGGCTCGTATGAGAGCTAAAGATGCATTCGTTGGTGGCCATTGCAGATCCTGTGGTGACTTATGTGAAGAGTAGGCAAGTTATGGCTGGCACCCTGAACAAATCACGAGTTTCTGCTGCTTTTGGTTAAATACCATGCCTGGCCATCCGGTTCGTGAACGACTGGGGGGGGGGGGGGCGTTTCCTTCAGTGACCCCACAAGGTGGCAAAGATTGGGCCCGTTAAATAGTGGACTTTTTTAAAAAATAAATTATTCTGTACGACCCTAATCTATGAGTATGCCACTTATATTTTATCGTTTTTTTTTTTTTTTTTTTTTTAATGTCATTCCGAATGCGCACAAAATACTTTTTTTAACAGCGGAATATGTCGTGAGGGAGACGTTTTTGCTGTTGGACCGACCGAGCATGGGGAATTCCTGCCACTCCGTGTCAATTCCATCCAGAGAAATCGGACCGCATGTCGGGTGCTTCGCGCAGGCCAGGCAGCCACACTTGCTTTGGGGAATTTCAATCGCACACAACTGCGCAAGGTACGACTGCTCATCCTTTACGCTAATCTGAAGAATGTTTAAATCTTATATTTATATGAGCCAATGGCTTTTATGATACTAGAATTTGAGAAGGACGTGTGTGCTTGTGTGCTTTTCACTTCTATGCATTCCGAAACCGGTGGTCCGAATGAGTTGAAAACTGGCGCTTGTTCTTGGGGAGTGAACAGGCAGGTTTTAGGTGTTTAAAATAAATAGCCCAGGGGGTTCAATGTAGGGGAGGACTCCAGTTCTCTCTATATAAATATTGTTGCGCCGACGGGTTTGACTAACGCCACTTGTCATCACCACCCCCGTCAGGAACTTTTGCTACTCCTGAAGATCGCCGAGCTTACCAAATCCACACGGCGTTCAGATTAACTGTTCATTACCATTTACAAAACCCCAAGGATCGCTCCAATCCGAGGTCTAACTTTGCGGTGCAACGAGCGGGAGGCAAAAGATGGGAAAATGTCTCCTGTAGTTAAAATGGTGTTTATTAAAAGAAATATGGGGATGAGGGCAGACGAGGCGCTATCAATAAAATAGTATCGACCAGGTTTTCAAAGTACAAATGAGAAAGGAGGCACCTGCACTTATGTACATTGAAAATAAATAACCCGCTATAGTACCAAATATAACGAGATATCTGTGATTGCCAAGGGTAAGCCTTCCTTGGCTCAAATGGCAAAATTGAGGGATTCCAAAAAAACTTTTTTTATTTATTTTCAAGACTGCCATTTGACCTCAACCTCTCTCTCTATCGAGTGCAGTCTGTGGCTGCTGGTTGCATCATTGGTTGGGACGCGGCTATGCCGCTGATGCAGTGTCCCCCTTACCAGTGCACTGGTACTCATTTTGCCGACCTCGGAAGGATGACAGGCTGAGTCAACCTCCTGGTGTATTAATTCAGCGGCCCAACGGGGCTTGAACTCAGGACCCTAGGATCCCAAGCCGCCACCCTAACCACTAAGCCAACACCAGGCTTGCCTCAACCACATGTTTGTTTTTTTTGACCATTTGTACTTTAACTCAGACGGGTATGATGTAAACACCAACACATGATCTTAAAAATTCGGTCAAGGTCAAAAAAATTATGGCAACCTGGCATCCTTTTTATTCCCATTATTGATGTAAAATTTCATTCCGAGATACAGTTCGGAGATTGGCAGAAAAAAAAAACCTGAATGGTGGTTTAGTACTCTTGGGGTCGAAGAACCTCTGAGGTACCATTAAAAATTGGGGACACTAATTATACAAACAAACCCGACAACAGGTATAAGCTCTCTCTCCCTCTCAAACCTCTCTCCCTCCTCAAAATCCTGGTGGCGTTTAATCAAATCTGTTTCTGGTGTATGTTCCTCAAGGGGGCATGAGACAAGAGGGCGGGAGTGGGAGGGACAAAACAGTGGGGAACAGACACATTAGGAGATCTGTGGAAGGGAAGGGATGGGACGGGGAACATGGGAAGAGAAGATAGACATTACAGGGACTTTCAGGAAGGAAAGCAGGGGAATTGAAGGAAAGTGGGCTTGGTGGGATTATCGGGGCAGAAAAGATCGAGGATTTGGATGGGGATGATAAGAGGTGGTGGTGAACAGCTGTTTTGAAAGCCTGGAGGGAAGAATCTATATATTAATACTGAAGGACCAATTTTGTGCTCCTCCTAGCGGTCGCGTCACGTTTTTCTCGTACTGTGACCTGGACTGAAAGAAACTTCGTACCTGTAAGAGTGCATCGCACATAGTGGCAACAGTCCCTTTCAACTCTGAAGCAGAATAAACACTTTTCGTTTTACATTCGTTTACATGGCGACGTGTGACGTCACCGCTGAGAGGCGTCAGGACGTCATGACAATCGGTCATTCGGTGACTCATTACGTCTGCCGTCGACAGACCGTTACCGCTGAGAGGTGTAATTCCACTCCTCGAAAATAGCGTCTGCAATGTAAAACCCTCTTCTGCACAGGCTGACTACCTCAGAATGTGAATTTGACACAAAAAATGTAACAAGAAACATTGTATCTTCTATCTATATATTATACTGAAGGACCAATTTGTGCTCCTCCTCGCGGTCGTGTCACGTTTTTCTCGTACTGTGACCTGGACGGAAAGAAACTTCGTAGTGTAAGAGTGCAACGCACATAGTGGCAATAGTCACTTTCAACTCTGAAGCAGAATAAACACTTTCGTTGAGACGGGGGTGAGGAGTGAAGAGCGGGGGCGGGGGGATGAAGAGACGGGGGCAGGAAGTGAAGAGGGGGGGGGGAAAGGTAAGCAAATTTTTGGGCGGGGGTAAGCAAATTGAAAGCGGGAGACGGGGGGAAATGGGCGCGGGGATGAGTGGGCAGGGGCTGGGGTGAATTAGGCGGGGTTGAGTGTGAGGGGTGGACAGGGGGGCGGGGCAAGTGGGGCGGGGAATCAAGAGACAGGGGTCGGGGAGTGAAGAGGCAGGAGCGGGCCGGGGTAATTAAATTTTTGGGCAGGGGTAAGCAAATTGAAGGCGGGGGGGGGGGGCAGGGGTGGGGATGAGTAGGTGGGGCAAGCACACCCTGTCCAGTCCATTGTCCCTCAAGTGTGGGTGAGCTGGTAAGGGTGGTTGAATGAACGGAATCCGTCTGTGACGGGGTTTTTGCTAGTGGGAAAGAATAGAGTGAGGGAGTTTATTCCAAAGGCGGGAAAAAAGAGGAATGAAAAAGTGAAGGTGAGCAGTGATTCGTGATTTTGGTAGTTTTACCAGAAGGGGGTTGTTGGCGACTTGAGCGCCCTGTGGAAATGTGGTGGGGACAAATCGCAGAGAGAGCAGGGGGGGGGGGGGCGAGGCTGGAGAGGAGACGGTAGAAAGACAGAAAGATCACCGACCAACCTGCAGTGATTGAGTGAGAGGCCCAAAGACTCAGCTTCATTGCTTGGAGATGCCGATGATCCTAAATGCCCTGGTTTCGACAGCGTGAAGCCGAGAATGGGCTGGTGCTCCTGCCTCCACCTGAGGGGAGAGCAGTACTCCATCAGGCTATGGACAAAAGCTTTGTAAGTGGTCAGGAGCTCAGAGGGCCGAGGAAGGACTTTGCACGACGGAGGATTCCCAGTCGGCGACTGGCTTTGGAGGCGAGGTTGGAAATGTGACTTTCCCAGGAAAGGTCATGGCAGATAGTGAGACCCAGAAGCTTGAAAGAAAAGACTTCTTCCAGAGGATTGTTGAGAAAGTGGATGGGGGGGGGGTTTCTAAACGTCCTTTCGAAGAGACATAGTGAGAGTGTGGATTTGTCTGGATTGAAAGACATGTTCCACGTGTTGGACCAGTTTGTGATTTTATCCAGATCTGCAGTGAGCGAAGAAGCTGCTGCTTGCCGGTCTGAGGGATGACAGATGGTACGGCAGAGGGTGGAGTCATCAGCAAAGAGATATAGAGGATTTTCCAGAGAGTCGGAGAGATCATTGATGAATACCAGAAAAGAACAGGGCCCACAACACTACCTTGAGGAACTCCAGCCTGGACAGGAAGAGGGATGAAAGAACTCCATTTAGGGCCACACGTTGACTGCGACAGGAGAGGAAGTCTGCGAGCCATGAGTGGAGATGGCCTGGATACCATGGGAAGAGAGTTTGGTGAGTAGGGCAGGGTGCCAGACCGTGTCAAAAGCACGTGATATGCCAGGGATACGGCTTGGATTTCCTGTCTGGCATTGAGGACCTCCATCCATTGATGGGAGAGCAGAAGCAGCATATCCAGGGTAGAGTGACCTGGTCTGAAACCAAATTGATGATCGGAAATCAAGCCATTGGAGAAGAGGAAGGATTTCATGTCTGAAGCGATGATGGATTCCATAACCTTGCTGATGATTGGGAGAAGGCTGATTGGTCTGTAGTTGCAGCGATCTTGTTTTTTCACCTTTTTTATGCAGGGCAGTGATGTTTGCAGATTTCCAAGCAGATGGCAGATGGCCTTGAGCAAATGAAGGGTGAATAGAACAGAGGAGAGGGGTGAGCAAGAGCAGAAGAGCAGGCTTTGAGGACACGTGGGCTGATGCCGTCTGGACCGGTTGCAGAATCTGAGTCGAGGTTTGAAAGCAAGCTCTCCACCTTGTCAGGAGAAAAGGACACAGAGTCCAGGGACAGTTGGGTGCGACTGGGTAAGGTGGGTAGAGAGTGATGGGTTTAGGACACAAGATTTAGCTGCAAACACCGAGTTTAGGCATTCAGCTTTTTCACGTGCAGTATCAGCAGTGCGGCCATTTGAGGTAAGGGAGGGGATGGAGGGGGAACATACACCAGAAACAGATTTGATTAAACGCCACCAGGATTTTGAGGAGGGAGAGAGGTTTGAGAGGGAGAGAGAGCTTATACCTGTTGTCGGGTTTGTTTGTATAATTAGTGTCCCCAATTTTTAATGGTACTCAGAGGTTCTTCGACCCAAGAGTACTAAACCACCATTCAGGTTTTTTTTTTCTGACATCTCCGAACTGTATCTCGGAATGAAATTTTACATCAATAATGGGAATAAAAAGGATGCCAGGTTGCCATAATTTTTTTGACCTTGACCGAATTTTTAGATCATGTGTTGGTGTTTACATCATACCGTCTGAGTTAAGTACAAATGGTCAAAAAAAACAAACATGTGTTTGAGGCAAGCCTGGTGTTGGCTTAGTGGTTAGGGTGGCGGCTTGGGATCCTAGGGTCCTGAGTTCAAGCCCCGTTGGGCCGCTGAATTAATACACCAGGAGGTTGACTCAGCCTGTCATCCTTCCGAGGCGGCAAAATGAGTAAGTGCACTGGTAAGGGGACACTGCATCAGCGGCATAGCCGCGTCCCAACCAATGATGCAACCAGCAGCCACAGACTGCACTCGATAGAGAGAGAGGTTGAGGTCAAATGGAGTCTTGAAAATAAATAAAAAAAGTTTTTTTGGAATCCCTCAATTTTGCCATTTGAGCCAAGGAAGGCTTACCCTTGGCAAATCACAGATATCTCGTTATATTTGGTACTATACGGGGTTATTTATTTTCAATGTACATAAGTGCAGGTGCCTCCTTTCTCATTTGTACTTTGAAAACCTGGTCGATACTATTTTATTGATAGCGCCTCGTCTGCCCTCATCCCATATTCTTTTAATAAACACCATTTTAACTACAGGAGACATTTTCCATCTTTTGCCTCCCGCTCGTTGCACCGCAAAGTTAGACCTCGGATTGGAGCGATCCTTGGGGTTTTGTAAATGGTAATGAACAGTTAATCTGAACGCCGTGTGGATTTGGTAAGCTCGGCGATCTTCAGGAGTAGCAAAAGTTCCTGACGGGGTGTGGTGATGACAAGTGGCGTTAGTCAAACCGTCGGCGCAACAATATTTATATAGAGAGAACTGGAGTCCTCCCCTACATTGAACCCCCTGGGCTATTTATTTTAAACACCTAAAACCTGCCTGTTCACTCCCCAAGAACAAGCGCCAGTTTTCAACTCATTCGGACCACCGGTTTCGGAATGCATAGAAGTGAAAAGCACACAAGCACACACGTCCTTCTCAAATTCTAGTATCATAAAAGCCATTGGCTCATATAAATATAAGATTTAAACATTCTTCAGATTAGCGTAAAGGATGAGCAGTCTGTACCTTGCGCAGTTGTGTGCGATTGAAATTCCCCAAAGCAAGTGTGGCTGCCTGGCCTGCGCGAAGCACCCGACATGCGGTCCGATTTCTCTGGATGGAATTGAACGGAGTGGCAGGAATTCCCCATGCTCGGTCGGTCCAACAGCAAAAAACGTCTCCCTCACGACATATTCCGCTGTTAAAAAAAGTATTTTGTGCGCATTCGGAATGACATTAAAAAAAAAAAAAAACGATAAAATAGTAAGTGGCATACTCATAGATTAGGGTCGTACAGAATAATTTATTTTTTAAAAAGTCCACTATTTTAACGGGCCCAATCTTTGCCACCTTGTGGGGTCACTGAAGGAAACGCCCCCCCCCCCCCAGTCGTTCACGAACCGGATGGCCAGGCATGGTATTTAACCAAAAGCAGCAGAAACTCGTGATTTGTTCAGGGTGCCAGCCATAACTTGCCTACTCTTCACATAAGTCACCACAGGATCTGCAATGGCACCAACGAATGCATCTTTAGCTCTCATACGAGCTCGACATTGTATAAAAAAATCTGAAGGAGGGATCTTTATTCTGCAACACCATCCTTGGAAGCACCGATCCAACTGTTCATAGTCGGGCCAGGAGTTTAACCAGACTGGACAGCTAAAATTGTACACATCTGGCACCACCACTACTCATGACTAATGTGCAGAATTCAGCTGAGAAGTGGTGTGTGTTCCTCAAATTTGAAGGCAGTAAGTAAATATAAATAGGAAAGAGTAAGGCTTTATTCCCAACTTTCATAAATCACAACCACACTCACCTGTACAAAGTTCCACCAACTGTACCCACTTCTGGTACAGTGTAGATCTCATCCACCTGTGAACGCAAGACAAAGTAAATCCAAGCCATCGCTGTGAATACAAATGGCCTTCGATAAAATGAAGAAAGGGAATAAGTAGAAATAAGTATTGACAGGACCGACCTGAAACTCGGCAGGACTGCTGCATTAGCGCCTCCTGAGCCTGCATATTGCTCTGGGGTGGAAGCACATTCAGGAAGGCCTTGAGCAGGTCTAGGTTCTTACCGGTCACACTTGAGATAACGAATATCGGAGTGATACTGAAACGGAAAAGCTCAGAGGTTAATTATGGAACCGAGAGGAGCAGTTTCTGTATTATTCACTGAGATCCACGAGCAATGCCAACTGGAGGTGAGCTTGCAGCAAAAGATTTGAAAAAGTGTGAAAGTTTCCTTCCCTCTTAATCTTTATCATTCCCCTGTTGCGTTCATGTGTCATCCTCTTGCTCCCCTGTCAGCACTTTGCCTTCTCCCTCAGCCACCTCACTTACACAAGCTAAGACTTGTATCATCATCATCAATCATTTTAAAGCCTTTTTCCTGAGCAGGGGTCAGCTTTTTGTGGGCTCCAATCATGGTACCCTTTTTGTGGCAATGTTTTTACGGCCGGATGCCCTTCCTGACGCCAACCCTTTAGTCGCCTTCGACCCTGCAGGGATAATTACCAGTATACTGGTGCTCATTTCGCCGACCTTCGGAAGGATGACAGGCTGAGTCAACCCCCTGATGCTAACTCAGCAGCCAGCGGGACTCGAACTCAGGACCCCAAGCCACCACTTAACCACTAAGCCACACCAGGCTCATAAGCTAAGACTTGTATCAAAAGTAACGAAAGAGTATCCTTCCCTCAATTGTGCAATCGTTACACAGTGCACGAACTACAAAAGGAGCATGAACGTACCTTGGGGACTGAGAGAACTTTGTGCAGCAGTCATGGCATCATCACTGCTGGAAATTAAGAAAGGCACTCGGGCGCAGCCTGGGCCACGCAGTACGTAGTGAGCTGGCGCACAGTACGTTCCACCGTTGATGCAGAGCAACGTCGTCCTTGCTCACGACAATGAAAAAGGGCAGCCGCAGTGCCATGGCCAAGCCCAGGTGTTCCTTGGCTGTCCCGGCTGCACACGGACATGTATAAAGCGTTTACAAGATTGTTGAGTGCCATACGAGACTGAGACCGTCATCTCAAAGTGGTTTAAATAATACGTGAGGCCTAGTGCAACGAGTGCACAGTCGCAAAAACACCTACCAATGCCGGTGTTAGCTGCTATGACGAGCATGGCAAAATCTGGAGCATAGCTCGTCAGCCCAAAGATCGTCGTTTTCAAATACTTCTGTGACCCGCCAAGTCTATGAATGTTACCTTCTTGGATGCATTCTCACAGATTTCCTCCGCTGTTCGTGAATCACTGTAGTTGACACCTGTACAAAGATTTTATTTTTTATTCTTTAAAAGGTATAAAGCTTTCATGATTTTGTCCTTTTGACAGTTATGTGGACCCTCACCTCGCCTTTACTGGTGAAGCAAGTATCTCAAAACTGATGCTGGATGTGCGGCCAGATTGGATCTCGTGCAAATGGCGGAACAGGTTGAGACGGGCACGGCCACGGCCGTTGTCCAGCTCTCCCTGTGTCAGCACGCCCAAAAGCGTCGACTTCCCAGCATCCACATTGCCCAAAACAGCCACACGGAGATCAAGAACTGGAAAGCAGAACAAGATCTTGACCACAAAGTCCTTGAACACATGGCTCTTCAGAAAAAGTTTTGTTACCCGACAACTCAAATTATGGGCAAACTCGTCAACCTTCGTGCATTTACCTGGAATTTCAAAAGAACATTACTTAGTCTCACATGTACTTATCACATCACAATGTATAGACAAGGCTCTAAAGACAGCGATAAGATGATGTCTCCAGTCACTCATGGTCCATACTGCTGGTTATCGGGCACCTTCCGCACTAGCACTTCGGCGACTCGTTTTGTGGAATTTTCCACAAAGTCCACTTTCCGCTCTCTCAAGATGGTTACATCGGCACCGAGCCTGCCGAAGTGTGCACGAGTGTTTACAGCGAAACATATGCAATGTCCCCACACCTTCAGTGTGCCTCCTTGCCCCCACTATAAATACTTTTTCAGTGATAACACTTTCCAATATTACTTCTTTGAGTTTAGACACCTGGGTGTCTATCAGCGTCTTCAAATGCATTGGCCTAATTGAGAATCAAGCTCCCAGTGTGTTAAATGAATAACTAAGCCTTTATTAGTGGTTAAAATAAAGGAAATTGGAGCTTACTTGTCTGCCATGTGTTGTAGAGTCTTCATGGATGCTCGCATCTCATATCAGAGAGGCCAGCAATCATGCACTGTCTTCGACTCCGATCTGGTAATCGCTTCTCCGCGGCCTTCCTGCAACCGCCACTTCATTTGTGTGACAAGTGCTCAAAGCGATAATGTGATGGGTTCACCAGCTTGAGCTGCACACCAAGAACAAGGTGATAGCTTGAGACATGCTTGGCTACAATTCAGTGAAAATGTGTTACATATAAGAGAAACACCTCCCCTTGGAGCAGCCTGGAGGGGGGTGGTGGCAACAATATAATTTTGTGGCCATGGCTAATAATCCCCCATCTGCAGCAGTGGTCAGCAAACCACTTGCACTGTGGCACATGTACAGGTAAAAACTAAGTCCTCCCCTTCCTCACAGTGGGGGTGTGATTTTTTTTCTGCACTCATGACCTGACCCTGGGTATGACCATCATGTATGCAATTTATTAACTATGCTCTAACAGGAACACAAAAGCCTGGTATGACTTTGTGGTTAGGGTGGCTGGCTTGTGATCTAGTCCTGATTGGAGCCCGTCGGCCATTGAATTAACACCAGATGGGATTGACTCAGCCAGTCATCCTGAGGTCGGCTAAATGAGTACCGGTGTCCTGGTAAGTAGAGCATTGCATCAGTGGAAGCCATGCTCTTAGCCAATGATGCTACCCGCAGCCTTGTGCTGCATAAAAGGAGGAGGAACAACAAACATGGATAAACGCTATTAAAAGTCTGTTAGTGGGTGGACATAGATACACTTGCTCCATTACATTGTCTACGATGTCACAGTCTGGGTTTTCATTCGAACTGTGGCGTCGGAGCTCTGGTGGTTGTCAACTCGTCTACCGCCGGGCTCCTTGCCGAGCGTTTCTTTTCGCAAAATAAAGTTGTACGTTTTTAATCTGGAGGTGTTTTGCAGTCAACTTAAGTCAATCTAGGGCGAGGCAATGAATTTTGACTTGACAAATAAATTGATTGCGATGTCCAATAAGTAATTTGTTCCATTCTTGTATTTTCTGGACCAAACAATCATCATCTTCATCATCGTGGTAAGGGGTGCAGGTTAAATCCAGTTGATCTTTTCATCTAAAACAAAGTTCTACATTG
>CM068964.1:84740173-84757759 GCA_035128595.1 Eptatretus atami
ACAATTCTCTGGTTTTCTTTCTTTTCTCCATGCTCATTGAGGTACACACAGTGACACAAAACAGCAGAATGACTCCTTTTCTCTATTCAAACTGGTTAATTGAGTGATTTTTATATTGCAGGCACCTGCAACTCACCAAAGGTGAGTTCCATTCCAAAGTAAAGGAGAATCACCTGCTTGAAATATAATTATTTCTAACAACTTCTAATAGTCCATGGGCCCAGGCATATATCGGTACCATCTGAGGAAACCAAACTTTAGGGCTACTAAGTTTTGGTAGGGCCTAATATGAATTATTTCATATGTGATAACTGTTCAGAAGAGCAGCTTAGTGTATGTATTTTGCATTTTTACCATTTTACCATTCTGAGATATTGACGTTTTGGGGAAAAATAAAAAAAAATAAAAAAACCAAGGACCACTGGGAGGAAGTGGCAGAGCTGAAGTCCACGCAGGAGGAAGCAGCACCCGAATGCTTCTGCATGCAGCAGAGGTGGGTACAAGGCTGTGGTGATCACTGCCGAAGATACAGATGTCCTCGTGCTGTGTCTTGCCTTCAATAAGGACATCCCATGCCCCGTGTATCAGAAGTGTGGTACGCAAACCCGCACACGGTTCCTAGACATTGACAAGCTTGCTAGATCGATGGAGACAGTGTCTGTGATGCCCTGGTTGGACTGCACGTGTTCTCCGGTTGTGATACAGTCAGTGCCTTTGCAGGCCGGGGAAAGATGGGCGTTGAGCAAATGAAGTCGGATAAGACCTACCAAGAGGCCTTCAGTCAGCTCGGTCATTCATGGGAAGTATCCACAGAGCTCTTTCAGAAGCTGCAAGAGGTCAACTGCCACATGTACGTGCCGTCTACCAACACCACGAAAGTCAATGAACTCCGCCATCAACTCTTCTGTGCAGACGGGGAGAGATAGAGTCCATTCAGCTTCCACCATGTGAAGACTGCCTCTTCATGCACGTCCTCCGTGCAAACTACCAGGCTGCTATTTGGAGGCGCTGTCTGCAATGCCAACCCTATGTTCCAAGTCCCAAGGGTTGTGGATGGACCACTGATGATGACGGGAAGCTGGCCATCGAGTGGATGCAGGTTCTCCAGCACCGGATGCAGTGTTGCAACTGCTTTCCTGCAAGTGTGGACGGTCGTGCAAACTCCCAGACTGCACGTGCCTTGCCAATAGCCTGAAGTACACTGACATGTGCAAGTTGCGAACCTGCCAGCACCATCCTGCTGATGTCGAGGAAGAGGTTGTAGACCTCGAGGACTCTGATGAAGACTAGACTACTGATCCATGGTGTGAATGTTTGGCACAATCACAAGGACATTCATGGCTACAAATATGCATGAGCAGGGGTTTCCTTATTTTTTGTAGTAGGAGGCTACCATTAAAAGTAGCAGGTTACCATCACCGCGAGCGAAGCGAGCGCAGCTGTATGGCCGGGGTCCAGGGCCCGAGGCGGGCCCTGGAAGCCGGAGGATCCTAGATGGCTGGAGATGCATTCTAGCATGATTTCTGACATGAAATAGTTCTCATATTATCATGCTGTTGGGGTGGAAACTCCACAAAAACAGGTGGTTAGGTCTATACTGGATGTAGTTGCATTAACATACTGACTGACTGGTTGACTGAAATTCAGCTATACTGTATAGTTAGTTCAAGCAGCTTTTAAACAGGGTTCATTAATTTAAGGCCATGGTTTAGGGCACACCAAGGTGTCTGGAAGATGGAGTATCTAAGCACTTTTAAAAAAGAGGCATTTTAGCTACATTTGGGCCATACCTTAGTTCTTAATAGGGAGATGATACTGCACATGGTGGAGTACAGTGAGCAATCTGAAGTAAGTGTGTTACATAATAATAGTGTAGATGAACTAGCATTCATTAGGAAACCATATTCCAATTTCACTTCTGTGAGTGTTCAGGGTTTGCTGTATGAATGCTGTGAGCACGAAGGATTAGATTATTATAAATAATGTTGGGTAAAATGTGCAAACAACTATATAACACTGCAAATTCTGTATACATCAGGATCTAAAGTTTGATTGAAGTAATAGACTTATAGTGATATTATTTAATTCCAGTAATCAAGGAAGTGTGATATTTTTAATATCTATACAAAACATTCTAGGAGTTATACTCATCTTGCATTTCTGCTGTCAAACCAATGACAAACTCATATACCGGTAAACAATATTTCATCAATCTTTAGTATTAAAATCAAGTCCTTTGGGGATCTGAGTCACTATATATGTTTTATAGAAAGAAAAATTAATTCATAAATGAGATTTCACATTCAAAAGTTTATTAGATATTTTTGTGCTGCAAACATTCTACATCCTCAACTTTCAAAACAATGTTGTCCAAATTTCAGGATCAAAGTCACCATTAATTCACAGTCTATTTCAGTTGCAAACATATCCAACATCTTTATGATATTATTCTAGCAGGAATGAACAAATGACATTATATGTAATTGAATAATCAATGATTGAAAGTTAGTAAACTTAAAATGTATTTGGGATGAAGAAACGTTCCCTAGCAAAGAACAAATTGTATATGTTCGTGTGTAAATTCTTGAAGCTGATGTTTACAGTTCTGTTTAACAGTGTTTAACCTATAGTCATTTAGCAAGTTAAGCAACACAATTGGAGTCACTGTCACTATCAGATGAAATGCCTTCACATTAAATTGTCGCACTGCTTCATTTTCAGTCAGAGGGGACAATTCTGATTCGACAGGCAAGTCATCAGTCAAGAGAATTTGGGGACATGCAAACGAAGTTGATGGTACACTAACAAGTCGTTGATTTGGGAGCTTCCGTCGAGGTTTTTGGCTACGCCAGTCAAGTACACATTGTCGGATAAGGAGTTCGGCATCATTTGAGCCAACTGGAGGACCATTGATTGAGATTGTTAACAAGGCATCTAGCATGTCATTTTTCATTGCTGACCTCATTCTTGACTTGATACGCTTAAGGGTGCTGGCTCCCCGTTCTGGCCATGCATTGGAAACTGGCAGAGACATACAAATTTCTGCAAGCTCTACCAGTTTGGGGTAAAAGTGCTTGTACTCCTGTTTCTTAGATAAGATTTGTTTAAGTACCCATTCTGTTGGTGTGAGGTTAGATTTTAACGAAAGTACTTCAGCAGGCACAGTTTTTTTCCATGAATTTAATTCAAACTTAAAATTCTGCCACTCAGCAACAACTTTCTGCTGACCAGCTTTCTCAAAAAACTGACCACCAAGTAGGTCAATGTAATCTGCACACATACTCTGAAAATCCATGGTCATCAGCTTCAGGTACTGAAGTCGGATCAAATACACTGAAGCTGGCGAGGACATTGGACTCAGCGAATCTCTCCTGGATATTCTCCCTTAGGGCATGAACATATTTCTGTAGCAGATTAGAAACCTGATCTCTGTCAAAATCTGTAACTTTCAACTCACAACTCTCTAGCCTACCACCCTTCTTTAAATCATTCTGCAGATTTTGCACAACCTCCCTTCACTGACAATTTTATCTAGTTCACAAGAGTGTGCTGAATGCTTGGCTCTATTCTAGCAAAATTTACTGTGCCTCTCTGAAATGTTTTGCTCAGTGCCCTAAGTGTGGAAGAATTTTTCAGTATATAAATTGCCCAATGAACTTAACAGAATTCATCTTACTTAGCAAACCACAGGCAATGGCATCTTGCTCCTTGCACTGCTGAAGAGTCAGTAACAAAGGCAGAATGTCCATATAGACAGCCTCTACACTATTCTGCAATGAAAGCCACCTTGTACGGCACGATTTACGTATTTGCGAACAATGCTATCTCTTGAGTGATTTGTTAAATTTACTCTTTTAACTTCCTCTTGTATTTTGACATACAGTGCTGTACGCTTGGGGGAGTTGTTGAAAAAACTCCAAAGCTGTACAAGAATAGTCTCAATTGTGGCAATATACTTAACAGTATCATTGGCACCAGAGCATGCCAAAGCAAGTCTATGGCAAATGCAATGCACTGAAATAATTTCTTTCTTAAGCCGCTTTAGCCGAGCTGCAACACCATTCTTCACCCCATCATAACACTACAACCATCTGACACAAAACTACTTAGATTGTCAAAAGGCAGCCCACATTCCTCAAGACTTTCAGTAACAAGTTTGGTGATAGTTTCAGCATTTGCTGAAACAGTTGCTGAAACAGAGTTTTTCAGAACGTCCTTTTAAAAGGTAATCTACCTGTGGCATTGCTGTTGATGGATTCACATAGCTAACAAATCCAAGCAGCTGTTCAGATACCGAAATGTCAGTCACCTCATCTATCAATAAGCCAAAACATTGTGCTTTTGAAACTCTGTCTGTACAATTTTTTTCATAACATTACCTATTGTGATAAAGATCTCTCGGATTGATCTACTAGACTGGTGGGCGAAATGTTTCATATTGGCGAGACCCACCACTTGGAGGAACTCTATGAAGTTCTTAAGTTTTTGTTAGCAATGTCTTCCTTAGCAAGGAAATAACAGCTCATGAAAGCATTGTATAATACCTCATTAGCAAATGTTTTCTCTCCTTAAGCTCTTTATCAAACACAGACACCCTCTGCATCAGTTCAGCCATAACAGCAGATTTGTGCTGTTCAGATGTAGAGTGCTCTAAAAAAGCAACTTTCCTAAATCTACAGGCTGGCTCTGTGTTATAAATTCTAGACTTGTTCTGCTTATTTACTGTATTATGTTTCTTGCACAGAATACAAAACATGCCATGTTGGGTTTCACTGTAAACCAACCAATACAATCCTGTTTTGCCACAGTGTGTAACTGGATCTGTCAGCCATTCATGGCTAAATCTCGATTTCGCTTTCTGTCTTTCTATTTCAGTATGACTTAATATCCAACATTGTAACTGTTGGCATTTGTAAACTGTGTGGATACGTTCTGCTTCTGAGAATAATTCTCCCAACAATTTATTGATTACATCCTGGCCAGGACCTTCATTAGGTGAAGATGTATCAAGATCTTTTACATACACATAGAGATATCATGAGATAGATTAATGGGGAGCTACATGTTAAAGTTTCTTCTACCATTAAAGAACTAGATGATTCAGACTGTATGCCAGAGTTGATTAGTTCAGAGAATGTTAATGAGTTGGCTGCAGTAGACGGTGTCACTGGATCAGGAACTGCAAGTTGATTTTCTTGCAGAGAGGGTGACAAGTCCTGGCAGATTCAGAAAGTGAGAAAGAGTTCGCCGGTTGATTTACAGTGGGATGGTTGACTGGTTCAGGAGAGGGAGAGCAGACTGGTCCAGAAACAGGGAGAGATTCAGGTTCAGAGACTGGGAGAGGTTCAGGTGGAGGGCAGGGAGAGGTTCAGGGAATTCTGCAAATAGCAAATAATTAAAATGTACATGTGCTGTATACTTGTGAATGAAAAATTGTGAATTGATAAGTTTCCCATGCTATCATTTTTAATGTGGCCCACACCCCACTCACTAAATGTAATGAAAATTGCTTGGATGTTAAGCAGTGGAGTAACTGAAAATAGTCCAAATGCATTCATCACTGTGAGAAACTGCTTTTCAAAAGGGCCTACCATTATCCAGAAGTTGAGGGCCACCTCAAACAATGACAACACCTAAACTTCACAACTCCCTAAATATCTGATGAACTATTTAAGCATAGGGAAGCTAAGTATTATATTTGTAAATTTTCTTTCATTCATTTTATGCATATTTTCCCTCTTCGATTTCATTTTACTTTGTTAAATATTGTTTATTATTATTTTATTGTGTTTTGTTTTGATTTAATAAACAGCTCAAACTAATAACTTTAGACTCGTTTATTGTTTGAAAATGAATGAAAAACATGTATTTAACTTCACTCGTTTTCTGATAATTTCTTTATTTGCTGTCAGCTAGCTTCAATCAGTCAACCAATTAAACAGTCTAAGTGTGAATACTGAGTCACAGTCACAATCACAATTTTGTTAAACTTCCACCTTACATTATCCGCCAATATCATGTTGTATACGTCAAGAAAAGCTCGCAAGTCTATGGTACATGCATGTACCTGCGGTACCAGTATTCAGTTGGCCAGTTCACAGCTGCTCATACTTGGCCTTCACTTCAGTGAATAAACGGCGATTTTCAGTGCAAATAACCACGAATAATAACATGTACAAAAGCTGCTTTAAGCTTATAGGCTAATTACTTTATAAATTAAAAAGGCACAACGGGTGACCGTGTATTTTGGAGCCGCATCACTTGACAAAAGCTCAAAATGGACTAGGTGAAACACGTGTTTCGTGAAACAACAACAACAACGTCGCACTTGCGAGAGTGCAAGTTTAGACCAATTACTGATGGCCAGAAGCTTACCTCCCATGTCTTTGGACTTCTTCGAAAATCCAAAGTCAAACAGGGATTTTCGTTTCGATGCCATCGTTTCGGCACTGAAACTGTGAGGCCTACAAAGTCTCTCTATTGCAGGAGGCGTGTTTTAGCTGCTTGTGTTATTTTTAGGTCAGTGTTGTGCTCGACCTGGCGAGTAACTAACAGTAAAAGTAAGCCTGCTTTTATCGAAATACTAATGTGTTTTCGTCTCGGATTTCAAAACAGGGGGTTAGAGATTTCGTGGTGACAAAAAAAAAAAAAAAATTATCGAAAAATCGGCGCTGAAGTAGGCGGCGACCTTTGACATTTTTTCTCTGAGTAGACGGCTGCGGGTCGCCGTAACGCGCTTCTAAGGAAACCCTAGATGAGTAAAACATAGTACATAAACATGCCACAGTAGCGTGGTGAAATTTGGGTTATCCGTAATTTCACATTTTGGACGCTTGTTGAACTAGGGTAGGGGAAGGGCAATTCCTTTAACTGTGGTAAAAACTTGTAAAATGTTCATAAATGTTTTCCTCATACAACATGTGCATGTTGTAGGCTACTGCGGTTCAGTAGCATTACCCAGGGAACTTGTATGACAATATTATAAATTAAAATGTACTGAAAATCACTATACAGCAACATTTTGATAGGCCCTATTGTTTGCCCCTTTCTGCCATAAAACAAATTCTGCCTTCAGGAATGACAGAAAGGATTATTCGGATGGTATAAATAAAGCATTTCAGACATGTATTTGTGGTTTGCAGTTCATTCTAGCCCCATGTGGAAACAGCAATTGCATCATTAGTGAATGTTTCTGAGTTTGCCTTTTCGCTTTCATTATGCGGAGGGTGGGTACATTCCAGAGATGATAACTACCAATAAGCTGCCAGTCTGCAATGGTTATCACATCAAAATATGATCTATATATATATACACCAATTCAAAAATCATAACTAGGATTGGTTTCCATTCGATGGTACCGACAAGTGGAATTTCTGGCCTGGGCCCATGGACTATAAAAGGATTTCTGTGTGGAATAAGCTAAGATTTTCGTAATTTTTTTTCAGCTTTTTTTTGTTTTGTTCCACTGCAAACCAAGCAAATACATTTGTGGATACCAAAAGATTTTTTAAATTAAAACTATTTTCTGGAATTAATGGTGAATTATTTGAAAAAAAGTACAAGGGTGTCTATTTTTGGCAATGACAGTAAGCCTTTTGCTGTTTCAAACCCCTCCCAGAGTTTCTCCACAGCTGTAAAGACATTCACACTCAATACACACATAAGAATCCCGCTTCCAACCCTCTCCGCTGCCGGACCGGTTTCATCGCTTATTGGCAAATCGTCAGCGGCAGTACAGACAGAAATGCATACCAACAAGGCTCCCAAGCAATGACCACATGTAAACATCAAAAGTAGCTAACTTTTATAAATGATAAACAAAGACCCACCCACATCTCTCACCTGTTTATGGAGGGAATAACCAATTAGCTCTCACCTAATCAATTAAACCAAAGTGGCTAGGATTATATAAATAAATTGACTCCTCCCATGCTCTTCCAGATCATCATATATCACATTGCACCTCTTAACTGGAATGGTGACTGGAATCTGCTACACCAGCACTTGCTGCACGGGTCCTCACCATTCGTGGGTGCCTTCCATGCAACAACCCTATTTAGATATCCATTTGGCAGTTTTAGAGGAATGAATTATAAGTTATAGGAATTAAGATATTAGTTAATATGTAACTTCTGGCTTAAACTGCAGTGTGAAAGAGAGAACCCCCACTATTAAAAGCAGTGTTAACTGTTCCCTGCAGTATTCTTCAGGTTCAGGTATGGAATATAGGCTCTGGAAGCCTTGACAATGCCAACAAAATTAGCCAACCGCTTGGAACTCAAATGGTTGATTCCCTTCCGAACAACAGCATTACATTGAAAGCACAAGTAATAAATTTGCAACCAATGAAGTACACTTGAAAGGAAAATGTGTTCATCAGCATTTTTTCTTTTTAATTGCATCATGCAACATTAAATTTTTCGCACCACAGGGCATGGTGATGGTGAGTCCAACTGCACGTCCCACTGTGTGCTCAGCGTTCGATGCAGATGTTGTACTGCTGTTCCATGCGGGCAAAGTGCGGCCTGGCTTTCAGGTCACTGTGCACATAGGCAATGTCCGGCAGACTGCTCTTATAACTAACATCCATGGCAAGGTCAGTCCTTCCTTTTACTCATCAATTCCAAAATAGGGTAGAATATTTATCTTGTATTCATTTAAGTGGTAGGGAGTCATCACTTCATAAAAAAAACTGTATCACTCGATGTGTCAAAACAAATTGAACCCATTTTACTGTTCCATTGATGAAATTTTCTCTTTCAAAACCAGATAAGCATCTGTTGTACAAGGTGTCCACAAACTAAAACTGTAATAAATTAATGAAATGGGATAGAACGATGTGTTTTGTTGAATGTGAAAGAACATTTCTCAAAGCTTTGTTGTCAAGATCATCAAACAAATCTGAATGGACTTGTGGGGACTGTCCAAACGACTCACGAGCGTGTTCAACATTCTCACCAGTTGAAGGGGTGGGTCGGCAAGTACATCTCCAGGATGTCACCAGTCTCCATAAAGCTTTATTTGCCACTCACGAATTGTTTTTTGTGAAGTATGAATACATGTGAAGCTGCACTGGTGACATGTGAATACACAAATACATGTGAAGCTGCACTGAACCAACGCAGCTGATTCGGTCTCTATAAACCCAGTAACCCACTGATTTTTCTTGTGGGGACACGATTTGCAGTAAATCTGATGTCATGTGTCACATGAGACATTTGGAAACGAAAAAAAACGTCTAAACTTTGGAAAAAAAATTCATGTGCAGCAAACCACGTCGTTATCCCTTTTCATTACGGTTTGAATTTGGAACGGTAATTTGTGGACAACTTGTATAATTGTCACATGATTTGTCTGCCTTTTCCAAGTGTTAGCCGACTTGGTATTTATATTGCACACCCTCTTGCAATTCTTAATTTGCTGTTTGGCTGGAATGAAAAGAAAAATGAAGAAGTTGCTCGATCTCCAAGAAAACCTGATTTCCAATTAACAATCTTATTGCCTCAGGCCTTTATGCTACAATCTTCGGTAATAAGCATTTGGACAGTTGTCCTATGGCTGATCAAAAATTGCAATGCACAACTCGCAAGTAGAAGTAATCTTCTCGGAGAACAAATAGCCTTCTCGTCTTGTTGACATCGAGCAAGCCCACGATTAATAAAATATGCAACATGCTGCGCAGCGACAGTGACCTGTCAAAATTGATAGTTATAATCTTGCATTGTATGAGGACATGTTGAAAAGTTATGCCTCCTAATCTTTTTCTCAAATGGGTAAAGATATTCACATGAAAAAACTAGAGGGGGAGCACTCGGTAGAGTGCAAAACCTCCGCCGCCAATACTGCTAGGTCACTCAAGTGAACCTGATATCCTATTCATTCAATTCGACGTCAACAGTGCTCACAGAGTTATAGTTTGCAACTTTCCCTTTTACTTTTAACTTTTACATAATTCATTCATCATAACTAGATTCCTTGAGACAGAAATTGATTTTACGTGGGTATATCCACCTGAAGTTCCAAAATCAGCCGCAATTATAATTTTGGCATGTTTTTTTTTGTGGAAATCACATAACATGTAGATATGCAAAAAAAAAATCGAAATTTTGTTGAAAAAAATTTACAAATTTTTTTTCTCAATTTTTTGGGGGGGGAGGGGGGTTGGAAATCACTTAAAACATGTAGAAATGCAAAAAAAAGAAATCGAAATTTTGTTGAAAAAAAAGTTGCAAAAAAATTTTTTTCTCTAACAATTTTTTTTTGGGGGGGGGGGGGGTTGGAAATCACTTAAAACATGTAGAAATGCAAAAAAAATTCAAATATTTTTTCAAATTGGCCGCCATAGCGGCCATATTGGATTTTGGACCAAGTCCAAAATCTAATGGCATGATCCTTGGACCAGACCTAACCCGCCCCACCAAGTTTCGGCGAAATCCGTCGAGGAGTTTTTCCGTAATACTGTTCACAAACAAACAAACAGAGGGGTGAAAACAGTAACCTCCATCCATCTTCGATGGCGGAGGTTAAAAATGCAGTCCGCACGTTGGTTCTTTCCACCATTGGGTGCGAAGTTTCGTGATTCTGACACTAGATGGCTCAGTGGTACGTTAGTCAAGATGACAGAGGGCAGCCTGACGTCAGTGAAGTGTGAATTGCTGGAGATGACCGTCAGATTTTCATCTCTTCCTCAAACTGGAGGAACACCTTGATGGAGAACATTTTTATTTCGACAATGATGTGAAGCGCTGGTTAAGTCAGCAGGACACACAGTTCTGTCATGACGTCGTCACAAAACTACTTGAACGTTGGCAGAAATATGTGGACCGCAGTGGTGATTATGTTCAGAAATAAATATGCACCGTGGTAGAATAACGATTGATGTTGGTAACTGTCTTTGTTTAAATCGAAAGTCTTTACCTTTTTTGGAGAAAATAAAATGAGGCATTACTTTCAAACATGTCCTTGTCCAAGCGAAGGAAGGAAACCTGTTGGCAAGCAAATGAATGCAGTCGTGCTTGTGTACAGGAAAGCCTATGCATGGGTGACAAGGCCAGTGTGACGATGCGCTTCATCAAACAGCCGGAGTACCTGCACATCAGAGCCAGGCTGCTGTTCCGCGTGGGAGCAACAAAGGGAATGGGACAGGTTACGAAGCTTCACTCTCATGTTCGAACAGCAATGCACACCGCTGTTCTGGCAGCTCCAGAGCGTGTCAAATGAGATTTCCGGATTTGTCCCACGAGACAATTCTGTGGAATCAACCAGGGAACAGTTGGAAGCCAACACCAAAGGTGGAATCTGATGTGTTTGTTTAAGATAATGTTACACAAAATTATGTTTTTGCAATTGATCTGACGTGTTCTGATTTTTACCGTTTTGCTCTCACCAATCACTTTAAGGCCGTGGTTTCTGTGCTGCTTTTAGCTTTATCTCGTTTTACAAATGCACGTCCAGTCTCTTGTCGATCGTTCAGTACTCGGGTATTCTACAGTCCGAAATTGCGCATTTGCTGTTATGGAGTTTGTTTATTGCAACCGGATAAAAGCGAGGTTCGTACTGAATTTTTAAAAGTTTTAATTATGCACTTGTACAGCAAAGTTTCATTAAACTCTCAACAAAGTTTGTAGTTTTACCTGTACAGTAACCGCCTTGACATATTTTTTATTTTTTTTGGTCTCTTATTTTTCGGCCAAGGCCGAACGAAGTTTCTTGCTGGGACGTGAAACACCCTGCATCCCATGCCTGCAGAAAACGATTTTTTTTTTTTGGAACGCCGGTCACATTTTCCATCCAATAATGTAACTTTGTTTAAAAAGAAAATTATTCAGGGGCAGACACTCTGTTGAAAATTTTGTGTTACTCAATCAAGCGGTTGCAGAGAAAACTAATTTAAAGGTGAAAAAGTCAGGAGGGAAGAAAAAAAGTGAGGGCCTTGGCCAACATTCCACAACATGGTCAAGGATGGTTGTGGATGCCTATTACTAATTTTATTTCATTTTTGTCAACCTGACCTGAACATTTTGAATCGATTGTGGTTTGTCTCAAAGTGCATCACAACGATTCCATCCAAATGTACACTGAGAAGTAATTAAAACTAGCATAACCCGCGCTCTGCGCGACATGTTGGGGTGGGTCTGTTTGAGAAAGGAACTAATGCAGAGTATCAGTAGTAATTTTACTTTAAAGCAGTAAGTGGAATACGATTTCACTGTTTCAGAACCATTTTATTTACTTTTTTTTGTACCATGCACCTCATATGGTCTTTGAGATAATGTAAGCCGAATATCACATTACTCGAGCGCAGAACAAAGTCGAAGATAGCGCGACACGAAACCACAAACTCGGAAATAATATATAAGATGCATACAAAACAAGAAGGGCACTTGGTAGAGCGCATACCTCTGCCACGTAATGCCTGATCCACGAGAACATATCGGGCTCAATACATGTTTCAAATATCATGCTACATATCATTTTTGGCCCGATCTCTCAATGGTGAAGAATCACTTTTAAAATTAAATAATTTTCGGATCTTCACCAAAATCGAATCAATTCGTTGTGGTCACACACCCAACCTGTCCAAGTTTCATCCGAATCCATCCACAACTTTTTGAGATATCGTGCTATATATTAAAGTTTCGCCCCATCTCTCAATGGTGAAGAATCACCTCTCAATAGTGAAGAATCACTTTTTAAATTCTAGTATTCGGATCCGGATCCGGATGTTCACCAAAATCTAATCAGTTCGTCCTTGTCACACACCCAACCTGTCCACCAAATTTCATCTGGATCCGTCCACAACTTTTTGAGATATCCTGCACACAAACAAACACAGACAGACAGAGAGGGGTGAAAACAAAATTGACTTATTTCATCGCATGTGAAAAAATGATCAACATGCAATTACATGAGATTTGTCAAGGACAGTCTTACAGAATCTGCACAGACACAGGAAAATCAGGATGTGTACATGACGTCACAAAAACGTCAAACAATGCAGGAGTCTGTAAAGTCAATATCGAGTGTGACCACCTTGGGTGGCAATGCACGCTTGAAGTCTACGGGGCATGGATAAACACAGGTGGCAGATCAGAGCTTGTGGTATCGCTGTCCAATGGAACGAAGGCTGCAGTAAGCTCTGCAACATTGCGTGGAGGGTTCATTTGACGATTGCTCCCCAAAACATAACACCGCCACCTCCAAAACGGTCTCTCAATAATGCAGCCCTGAGCAAAATTGTGTCCTTGCCGATGGTACACGCGAAGCCATTCATTTGGAAAACTGACATTGAACCTCGATTCATCTGAAAAGATGACGTTTGCCCACCATCTCCTACCAGCTGCTGCCCACGGTTGTCGTGAAAGTCCGTGTTTATGTGTCAAGATTTGTCACCGAGTCGTCCCCTTGTTTCATGGTGGTTCTGGCTTTCTCTCATGCTGTCCTGAAGTGGTTGTGGAGGTGACTGACGATGACGTATCGGTCTTGATTTGACGACGTCACACACTGTGCACCAGGACGAGGATGGTTGCTGACCCTTCCTGTGGCTCTATTGGTTCTGTAGCCGAGACACTGTTGACTGGGGGGCATGAAAGTGTCAAGCAACTCTTTCTTCACCAATTCTATTATTCAGCTTACTGATGGCTTGGTTCCTCTGATCATTCATTAGATGTGCCATTTTAATTGACAGCCTCACAACTAAGGCAACCCGTGCTTTTATACATGCATGGATACACATGTTGCACGTGCAGCATGTTTGTTTGTTTTTAACAATGCTCATTTTTCCAAGATTTGCCAGATGGTTGCGTTCAGATTCAAACGTTCATACACAAGCAACAAACCGGACTCAAACACAAACACCCATAACAGACGACCATTGTGGATGTTTTCTTACTTACTTTTGTGATTCTTTAATTTGGGGTGCGTTTTCATTGCCTCTCAACGTATATTTTAAAATAAATGTGTGCAGCAAATTCCTGATTTTATTACATAGAAATCAAAGTGCATTCTGGAGGAAGGAAGGATGGAAATAAATATAATTTCCTCCCCTCCCCCTCCCAAAAAAAAGGAAATGAGCTCTAAAGCTGAAGCATATCTATAGACATTAAGTAAAGTAACAGCATACCTCAGTTGTTCGTCACTGCATTGTGCTGTCATTCCAAGCCGCAGGTCTTTCAGAGGTTTCAGATTGGCTAAATGCATTGATCCTCAGGACAAATCGTTTGTAACATTAATTTTAAAAGGTTCCTGTAAAAAAGCATCAAATAGAATGGTTAGGCATATAAAAACCCTCACTAGGCAGACTTAATATTTAACCATTTGATTATCAAGTTCCAAGTCAACAAGCCGTATCCAATTGGAGAGGTTTCTGATCAGGCGAGACTTGAATGAAGGATTGGGGCTTTAGGAAGATTTTTTGAAGAAGGAATCGAGGGTGTGGTTAGCTGAGGCTTTTTTGCGTTTTGCTGGGGGTGCAGCGCGTCGCTTTGCCCGCTGGCTCGCTGGCATCGATGTACCCCTCATCAGTCCAGGTTTCTCACAACTTGCTGAAAAAGTCTTTTGAAGGCTCTGTGCAAAGTGAAAGTCTGAGTGTTCGGGCAATTCCCACATGGATACGGTCTTTCCACACTCGTTGCAATTTACCATGTCCTCTGGGCTTATGAAATTTCCACCTTCCTTTTTCATTTTGGACAGAGTATCTATAATGCCGCTGTCTTGCTGTAGATCTAGATTATAATCAACTTCAAGGCACCGATTACTCGATCGAACTGCCAAGTCTGGAGTTGTTTCGGCTGAGTCATCGTCCACCGTGGGGCTGATAGAGGTGCTGGTCACAAAATCCTCCATGGTGTCTGGCCTTTGAGAATTTGAATCGTCGTCGTGTATTGCAGAAACAGCTTCCTTCCTAAAAAAGGAAGGGTGTTCACCTTTGCAATTGCCTTCCTTTGTGGAGTTATCTCCCCCCTCATCAAATGACATGTTGGTAGCTTGACTGTACTGCTGGTTTTTGGCCGTTGCTCTTTGAAACAGCTCTGCAATTCCAATTGTACGTGAGCCACGGTCTTTAACAGACTTGGGTGGGGTGCCGAAACTGCTTCCCATTTTGGGCAAGGTGGGCAGTAGGGGCTTTGCATTTGCACTCAGATAGCCAGAGATGTCATTGGTACCACCTACTGCAACCTCTGAGAACTTGCAAGCAGACATATGTAGGCAAGTAACAGCAGGGGACCTGCAAGAAACAAATACAAAATGATGATGATCTGCTGGCTTTGAGATGTGTAGTGTTTATCCACCAATATATTTTCATTTGCAATATCCTATAGTTGAAGCCATCTCCATTTTACATACAGAGTGGAAGAGGAAGACAAAAGAAAGCAAGGTGAGTAATGGAGGGAGGAGATCAAGCAGATATAAATTCAAATGAAAAAGGGGAGTATAAAGTCACCTTTTTGCCTTTTCAGCCAAACAAGGTTATTAAAGAGTGCACAAGCACTCTCTTTGTTGGGATGGTGCAGAAAAAAAATTGGTGGTCCCACCTGCTATAAACAAAACTAAAGTTGGAGTGTCTTCCCTACAATGTCGCTTAGGCTACATAGGAGAGCCTACCTGGTCTCTGCCGAGACAATCAGCTGAACAGATCACTTTTCAGGACTCCAGACCAGGGCAAAAGCAAAAAAAGCAAAAAACCGGCAAATCCGACAGTTTTACTTGGTACAGAATCCTTTGCTCTCGAAATCGTAATAGCTTGAAAGGATTCCACGAAAACTACACAAAACTGCATTCCTTTGTAAAGAGATAAGAAGGGATCAGAGGGGTGGGTGGGACTACGACTGTCAATCAGCCTGATGGGGGTGGGGCCACTAGACACATTTGCCCTCGGGCCAATCACACCAATACGGGTAGGTGTGGTTACCGATGGAATATTATCACCAAGTCAGTGACAGCAACAACCCACACATATTTCTATAAAGTGCATACTATTTAGAATGTTAGATCATCGATAAAGGATGTACAGTACCATTACAATGTGAGCATGTCTATAAAATTTGTACTACAACATTTGTAAATCAGTAGTAGAACATTATATATATATATATATATATTTTTTTTTTTTTGTAAGAGAAAGTAAAGAAACAAGTAATTAAAACATTCTCAACAAGAAAGAGCAATCAGATTGCAGACCCTCACCAGGACTTGTTTTGTGTGGCAAATAAATGGAACGATGTGCTAAATTAAAGGTCTAAATGGTCTATTTGTAAATGTGTAAAGGTCAAAAGGTCTGAAAATTTATAAAGGTAAAATGGTCTGAAGGTCTAAAGAGTCCTAAAAGGTCAAAGGGGTCTAAAGGTCAAAGGGGTTTACAGGGTATAAAAAGGTCTGAAAGGTGTGAAGGTCTAAAGGGTCTTAGAGTTCTAACGGTTCAAAAGGGTGTCACAGGGTCCAAAAGGGTAGGGTCTGAAAAGGTCTAAGGGGTCTAAAGGGTCCTCAGGGTTTTAAGGTTGTAAAAGGTCTAAAGGGTCTTGGGGTTTTTAAAGGTCCAATATAATTCATACACATAATCACATTCTGTGCAGACAGACAGACAGAGACAAACAAATGAAAAATCACTTATCAAGTGACGGCAAAATGGAATGGCACACGGCAGAGCGCATACCTCTGCCAGACTGAACAATTTCCATTTTGTAACCCACTGATAGGCCGGATCTGGATTTGGACCTGAACTAATATTTAATCGGCTTGTTCTTGTCACCGAACCAACTCACCCACCAAGTTTCGTCCAAATCCGTCCATAACTTTTTGAAATATCCTGCTATATGTTGTTATAGCCCGATCACTCAATGGTGAAGAATCACTTAAATTCTCAGATCCGGATCCGGTTTCGGATCTTCACCAAAATTGAATCAATTCTTCCTTGTTGCATAGCCAAACTGCCCACCAAGTTTCGTCCGAATCCATCCACAATTTTGAGATATCCTGCTATACATCGTTTTTGGCCCTATCTCCCAATGGTGAAGAATCACTTAAAAACTTCTCAGATCCAGATCCGGATTCGGATCTTCACCAAAATCTAATCATTTCGTCCTTGTCACATACCAAGCTCTCCACTAAATTTCGTCCAAATCCGTGCACAACTTTTTGAGATATTTTGTTCACAAACAAACAAACAGACCGGGGATGAAAACAACCTCTGTCCACCTTCGGTGGTGGAGGTAAAAAGGATGATCATGTGATTCTTGGAGATGATATATGTCCATCTGGTTTTTTTTCAGTTCTTAGTGTTCCATGGGAAACTGAAAGCTGTTGTGGAGGGATTGCTGCATCTACAGATGTAGTCTGAAGCTCAGGCTTGGGCCTCATGGTCGACCAGCAACTAAATCATTACCCCACGCATGCAAAGCGAAAAGCTAGGTTAAGCAATTAGTTCACTTCTGGCTGTCTGTCTACAGATGCCAGTTTATGATGGAGGAACAACTCAATTTCAATTTAATGTTATATTTTGAACATGAGTCAGAACATGAGTCATGAGTCAGCAGAGTCAGCCCAGGTTGTCAGAGTCAGCCCAGGTTGTAACCTGCTACTCGGTAACCA
>CM068964.1:84757918-84777926 GCA_035128595.1 Eptatretus atami
TAGCTGCTAAATTACAGGTTCATTTTCCAATTTCATTCATCATCATTTATTTAAGTCAGTATTATCCCCTTGCTGACTTTCACTCCTTCCATGACATACTCCAGCTCTCCACTTTCTTCTATCTTCTGCGTCTTCCACTCCGCAATCCCAATTTCTGACTTGCTTTCATAACCAACTCCTTCCAACTCAACTTGGCCTCTCTTCCCCTTTCCCTCCACTTCCAAATTCCATACTCTCTTAACTCCCTCATCGTCTCTCATTTCTTCGCACGTGACCCAACCATCTCAAGCACTCCTTCTTACCACCTCCACTATTGTATCTTTCAGACCGATCCTTTCCATCAACTCCTTCGTGTTCTTTCTGTCTACCAACTGCACTCCACACATCTTTCTAATCATTGCTCTTTCTGTTCTTCTCGAGAGACCTTCTTCTACCGATCTCACTGTCCATGCCTCTGACCCATAAACCATTACTGCTCTCACACAGGTGGTGTAGATCTTCCCTTTCAACTTCAAAGGCAGTCTTTTACCACATAACACTAATGCAAGCTCGTTGAACTTCATCCAACCCAATCTCGTTCTTCTTGTAACTGCAAGCTCGCTGCCTCCACTACTGTTGATGGTGTCACCCAGATAACAAAATCTGCTTACTCTCTCAAGATCTTTCAATCTTTTCTCCGAATCCGGATCCTGATCCCGTGGCTTCAATTTTCTTCTCTGATGCAGGCTTTTCACTCAAAACTACCATCCATTGTTTGTGTCACTCTTTTCACATTTGTACATCTAGCATGAATCCATTTGTGACAATAACTGCATCTGATGGCATTACTTACCACTCTTTCACCACAAACTCCACATGGATCTTTCTTGGCCAATTCAATAACCCCTGTTTCTTCACCACATTCCATAATTTTCGTTTTCCCCCATGTTGATTTTCAAACCTTTGCCTTCAAAATGCCCTCTTCCATTTGTTGAACTGTGATTCCAACTCCTCCATTGATTCTGCAATCAAGACTAACTCATCCGCATCAAGTAATTCAAACAACACACCTTTTCTTTCTGACTCTGACAATACGTCGAGTACCGTCACAAACAGGAGCGGCGAAAGCACCGATCCCTGATGAACACCCACGGCCACATTGAATTTTTTCAGAGAAACCACTACCAACTTTAACTCGTGTCGTCGCATCTTCATAAAGTTTCATTACAGCCTCCACCAAAGCCTCAGGAACATTATTTTGTGTAGCGCCCATTCGATGACTTTCCTGGGACTCTGTCAAACGCCTTTTCCAGGTCCACAAAACACATGAATAATTTCTTTTCTTTTCTTGATAGAACTCCTGCATGCGCTGTCTATGAAGATCGCACAACCGTACCTATTCCTGGCATGAAACCATATTGCATCTCATCAATATTCACCACCTCCCTGAGCCATTTCTCTAGACTCTTTCCACAAGTTTCATTCCATGTTCCAGTAGTCACTCCACGATACGATCCACATTCCATGACACTCCCTTTACCTTTGTAGATGGGTACCAAGGTGCTTTTTTTCCAATCCTCTGGCATACTCTTACCTTGCATTATCTCATTTGCAACCTGATGTAATACTTCTAATCCATGAGGAGATGATGTAAAATGCTCCTTCGTAATGCTTGATGGACCACTGCTTTTCCATTCTTCATTACTTTCCAAAGCTTTCTTTATTTCTTCCTTTGAGATTTCTTTCACTGGGCCCTCCGTTCTTTCAGCTTCCACTAAACCATCCCACTGATTTTCCTGATTCATGATGGATTCCATATGCTCCTTCCAGATTCTTCTTCTATCTTCATGAACAAAGAAAATCCTTCCATTTTTATCCTTTATACAGTTGCTTTCAGTGATGTCACGAGATTCCCTCTTCATTATCTTCAGTTTCTGAAAATTCCTTGTCTGTTCATCTGCAACTGTTCCAGCTCTTTTCAGCTTTCTTCTTCATGGCTTCTGCCACCGCCTTCTTCGCCTTCTTCCTATCTCTCTTGTATCTTGCTTTGTTTTCTTCCGTGTTCTGTTTCTGCATCTTCTTGAAGCTTTCTTTCTTTTCGATGGCCACCTTCACCTCTTCATTCCACCACCAGGTTTCACCATGACGTGGTTTTCCTTTGCTCACACCACAAACTTCATTTGCTGCTTGTTGAGCACAATTCCTGTACTTTGTCCAGATATCTCCGTCTTCTTTCTTTTCCTTCCAGAGAATATCCGTCCTTTCAGCAAATTTTCTTTTTACTTCTCCATCTTTCAGCTTCCAGGTCTTTGTACGCTTGCTCTGTTGCTGTTTCTTTTTCTTCACCTCATCTATTTTGTCCACATCCATTACCACCAAGCTGTGCTGGAGTTCACCAGGAATAACTTTCACATTTCGAATTTTCTTTCTCCAACTTTTTCCTACTAACATAAAATCGATCTCTGTTTCAGCTCCACCGGACCTAAATTTCCTTTTTTCTCATTCTTGAACCAACTGTTCATGACAACAGATCCGCCTCCGCGCAAAATTCTAATAAACTTCTTCCTTCATCATTTCTCCTACCAATACTAAAACCGCCATGAACACCTTCATAGCCATCCGCATCTTTACCCACATGACCGTTGAAGTCACCAGTACAATTAAAAATTATTTTGGCCCCGTGCTCTCCACTTCTGCTATCAGATTTCATAAAACTTTTCTTTTTCAACTTCCTCTCGTCCCACCTCGGCGCATATCCACTTTCACACAAATTAATTGATTACCATGTACCATTACCACCACTAGAATCCTGTCACTAATTCTTTTTATATCAATAATATTACCACTCAGTTCCTCTTTTATCAAAACTCCCACTCCTGCAGCTCCATACCACCTGACCACAAAAACTTATACCTGACCCCCATCGCACCAACGAATCTTGCTCCGCCTCCTTTCCATCTTGTTTCTTGCACACAACACGCATCCACTTTCCTCTTTCTCAGTTCCATTGCTACCTCCATACTTCTTCCCACCATTGAACCAATGTTCCAACTCCCAAACCTCAAGCTTGAATGCATATTGGGTCATGAAACCATCATAGGGAAGGACAGGCCTTCGTGATCTTGCTTGAGGGTTTGTACCATTCTTTTGACGTAGGCCGGTACCGCCCATGGCAACCTACGGGCTGGTTGCTGCCCATGTTGAAGTTGTCCTGCCATGATGAAGTTAATGGAGCCTAAATTTTTACGGTGAGCATGCCCTTGCTTACCACAACCTGTAACCCTAGGAAGGAGTGTAAATGGCCGTTGCTCTTCCATGAGCTCCTCCGCCCTTTGACAGGTCTTATTTTTTAATCCTGCTGGGTGTCCACACACACCCTCCTCACCCGGTTTCTCGGGTGGGGTTGCTGGATTAGTCGCCGACGACCCGACCATGAACAGCACAGTACCGGTTTACATGGTTACCGAGTAGCAGGTTACAACCTGGGCTGACTCTGACAACCTGGGCTGACTCTGCTGACTCATGACTCATGTTCTGACTCATGTTCAAAATATAACTTAAATTGAAATTGAGTTGTTCCTCCATCATAAACTGGCATCTGTAGACAGACAGCCAGAAGTGAACTAATTGCTTAACCTAGCTTTTCGCTTTGCATGCGTGGGGTAATGATTTAGTTGCTGGTCGACCATGAGGCCCAAGCCTGAGCTTCAGACTACATCTGTAGATGCAGCAATCCTCCACAACAGCTTTCAGTTTCCCATGGAACACTAAGAACTGAAAAAAAACCAGATGGACATACAGTGGGAGAACAAGTATTTGATACACTGCCGATTTTGCAGGTTTTCCCACTTACAAAGCACGTAGAGGTCTGTAGTTTTTATCATAGGTACACTTCAACTGTGAAAGACGGAATCTAAAACAAAAATCCTGAAAATCACATTGTTATGATTTTTAAATAATTAATTTGCATTTTATTGCCTGAAATAAGTATTTGATCACCCACAACCAGTAAGAATTCCGGCTCTCACAGACCTGTTAGTTTTGTCTTTAAGAAGCCCACCCATTCTCCACTCATTACCTGTATTAACTGCACCTGTTTGAACTCGTTATCTGCATAAAAGACACCTGTCCACACTCAATCAATCAGACTCCAACCTCTCCACAATGGGCACGACCAGAGAGCTGTCTAAGGACATCAGGGGACAAAATTGTAGACTTGCACAAGGCTGGATGGGCTACAGGACAATATGCAAGCAGCTTGGTGAGAAGGCAACAACTGTTGGCGCAATTATTAGAAAATGGAGAAGTTCAAGATAACAGTCAATCTCCCTCGTCTGGGGCTCCATGCAAGATCTCACCTCGTGGCGCCTCAATGATCATGAGAAAGGTGAGGGATCAGCCCAGAACTACATGGCAGGACCTGGTCAATGACCTGAAGAGAGCTGGGACCACAGTATCAAAGAAAACCATAAAGTAACACACTATGCCGTCATGGGATTAAAATCCTGCAGCGCACGCAAGGTCTCTCTGCTCAGGCCAGCGCATGTCCAGGCCGTCTGAAGTTTGCCAATGACCATCTGGATGATCCAGAGGAGGAATGGGAGAAGGTCATGTGTCTGATGAGACCAAAATAGAGCTTTTTGGTTTAAACTCCACTCGCCGTGTTTGAAGGAAGAAGAAGGATGAGTACAACCCAAGAAAACACCATCCCAACCGTGAAGCATAGAGGTGGAAACATCATTCTTTGGGGATGCTTTTCTGCAAAGGGACAGGACGACTGCACCGTATTGAGGGGAGGATGGATGGGGCCATGTATCGCGAGATCTGGCCACAACCTCCTTCCTCACAAGAGCATTGAAGATGGGGTGTGGCTGGGTCTTCCAGCATGACAACGACCCGAAACACACAGCCAAGGCAACTAAGGAGTGGCTCCGTAAGAAGCATCTCAAGGTCCTGGAGTGGCCTAGCCAGTCTCCAGACCTGAACCCAATAGAAAATCTTTGGAGGGAGCTGAAAGTCTGTGTTGCCCAGCGACAGCCCGAAACCTGAAGGATCTGGAGAAGATCTGTATGGAAGAAGTGGCCAAAATCCCTGCTGCAGTCTGTGCAACTGGTTAAGAACTACAGGAAACGTCTGATCTCTGTAATTGCAAACAAAGGTTTCTGTACCAAATATTAAGTTCTGTTTTTCTGATGTATCAAATACTTATTTCATGCAATAAAATGCAAATTAATTATTTAAAAATCATACAATGTGATTTTCAGGATTTTTGTTTTTAGATTCCGTCTTTCACAGTTGAAGTGTACCTATGATAAAAACTACAGACCTCTACGTGCTTTGTAAGTGGGAAAACCTGCAAAATCGGCAGTGTATCAAAATACTTGTTCTCCCCACTGTATATCATCTCCAAGAATCACATGATCATCCTTTTTACCTCCACCACCGAAGGTGGACAGAGGTTGTTTTCACCCCGGTCTGTTGTTTGTGAACAAAATATCTCAAAAAGTTGTGCACGGATTTGGACGAAATTTAGTGGAGAGTTTGGTATGTGACAAGGACGAAATGATTAGATTTTGGTGAAGATCCGAATCCGGATCTGGATCTGAGAAGTTTTTAAGTGATTCTTCACCATTGGGAGATAGGGCCAAAAACGATGTATAGCAGGATATCTCAAAATTGTGGATGGATTCGGACGAAACTTGGTGGCAGTTTGGCTATGCAACAAGGAAGAATTGATTCAATTTTGGTGAAGATCCGAAACCGGATCCGGATCTTAGAATTTAAGTGATTCTTCACCATTGAGTGATCGGGCTATAACAACATATAGCAGGATATTTCAAAAAGTTATGGACGGATTTGACGAAACTTGGTGGGTGAGTTGGTTCGGTGACAAGAACAAGCCGATTAAATATTAGTTCAGGTCCAAATCCAGATCCGGCCTATCAGTGGGTTACAAAATGGAAATTGTTCAGTCTGGCAGAGGTATGCGCTCTGCCGTGTGCCATTCCATTTTGCCGTCACTTGATAAGTGATTTTTCATTTGTTTGTCTCTGTCTGTCTGTCTGCACAGAATGTGATTATGTGTATGAATTATATTGGACCTTTAAAAACCCAAGACCCTTTAGACCTTTTACAACCTTTAAACCCTGAGGACCCTTTAGACCTTTCAGACCCTACCCTTTTGGACCCTGTGACACCCTTTTGAACCGTTAGAACTCTAAGACCCTTTAGACCTTCACACCCTTCAGACCTTTTTATACCCTGTAAACCCCTTTGACCTTTAGACCCTTTGACCTTTTAGGACTCTTTAGACCTTCAGACCATTTTACCTTTATAAATTTTCAGACCTTTTGACCTTTACACATTTACAAATAGACCATTTAGACCTTTAATTTAGCACATCGTTCCATTTATTTGCCACACAAAACAAGTCCTGGTGAGGGGCTGCAATCTGATTGCTCTTTCTTGTGAGAATGTTTTAATTACTTGTTTCTTTACTTTCTCTTACAAAAAAAAAAATATATATATATATATATATAATGTTCTACTACTGATTTACAAATGTGTAGTACAAATTTTATAGACATGCTCACATTGTAATGGTACTGTACATCCTTTATCGATGATCTAACATTCTAAATAGTATGCACTTTATAGAAATATGTGTGGGTTGTTGCTGTCACTGACTTGGTGATAATATTCCATCGGTAACCACACCTACCCGTATTGGTTGATTGGCCCGAGGGCAAATGTGTCTAGTGGCCCCACCCCCATCAGGCTGATTGACAGTCGTAGTCCCACCCACCCCTCTGATCCCTTCTTATCTCTTTACAAAGGAATGCAGTTTTGTGTAGTTTTCGTGGAATCCTTTCAAGCTATTACGATTTCGAGAGCAAAGGATTCTGTACCAAGTAAAACTGTCGGATTTGCCGGTTTTTTTTGCTTTTGCCCTGGTCTGGAGTCCTGAAAAGTGATCTGTTCAGCTGATTGTCTCGGCAGAGACCAGGTAGGCTCTCCTATGTAGCCTAAGCGACATTGTAGGGAAGACACTCCAACTTTAGTTTTGTTATAGCAGTGGGACCACAATTTTTTTCTGCACCATCCCAACAAAGAGAGTGCTTGTGCACTCTTTAATAACCTTGTTTGGCTGAAAAGGCAAAAAGGTGACTTTATACTCCCCTTTTTCATTTGAATTTATATCTGCTTGATCTCCTCCCTCATTACTCACCTTGCTTTCTTTTGTCTTCCTCTTCCACTCTGTATGTAAAATGGAGATGGCTTCAACTATAGGATATTGCAAATGAAAATATATTGGTGGATAAACACTACACATCTCAAAGCCAGCAGATCATCATCATTTTGTATTTGTTTCTTGCAGGTCCCCTGCTGTTACTTGCCTACATATGTCTGCTTGCAAGTTCTCAGAGGTTGCAGTAGGTGGTACCAATGACATCTCTGGCTATCTGAGTGCAAATGCAAAGCCCCTACTGCCCACCTTGCCCAAAATGGGAAGCAGTTTCGGCACCCCACCCAAGTCTGTTAAAGACCGTGGCTCACGTACAATTGGAATTGCAGAGCTGTTTCAAAGAGCAACGGCCAAAAAACAGCAGTACAGTCAAGCTACCAACATGTCATTTGATGAGGGGGGAGATAACTCCACAAAGGAAGGCAATTGCAAAGGTGAACACCCTTCCTTTTTAGGAAGGAAGCTGTTTCTGCAATACACGACGACGATTTCAAATTCTCAAAGGCCAGACACCATGGAGGATTTGTGACCAGCACCTCTATCAGCCCCACGGGGACGATGACTCAGCCGAAACAACTCCAGACTTGGCAGTTCGATCGAGTAATCGGTGCCTTGAAGTTGTTATAATCTAGATCTACAGCAAGACAGCGGCATTATAGATACTCTGTCCAAAATGAAAAAGGAAGGTGGAAATTTCATAAGCCCAGAGGACATGGTAAATTGCAACGAGTGTGGAAAGACCGTATCCATGTGGGAATTGCCCGAACACTCAGACTTTCACTTTGCACAGAGCCTTCAAAAGACTTTTTCAGCAAGTTGTGAGAAACCTGGACTGATGAGGGGTACATCGATGCCAGCGAGCCAGCGGGCAAAGCGACGCGCTGCACCCCCAGCAAAACGCAAAAAAGCCTCAGCTAACCACACCCTCGATTCCTTCTTCAAAAAAATCTTCCTAAAGCCCCAATCCTTCATTCAAGTCTCGCCTGATCAGAAACCTCTCCAATTGGATACGGCTTGTTGACTTGGAACTTGATAATCAAATGGTTAAATATTAAGTCTGCCTAGTGGGGTTTTTATATGCCTAACCATTCTATTTGATGCTTTTTTACAGGAACCTTTTAAAATTAATGTTACAAACGATTTGTCCTGAGGATCAATGCATTTAGCCAATCTGAACCTCTGAAAGACCTGCGGCTTGGAATGACAGCACAATGCAGTGACGAACAACTGAGGTATGCTGTTACTTTACTTAATGTCTATAGATATGCTTCAGCTTTAGAGCTCATTTCCTTTTTTTTGAGGGGGAGGGGAGGAAATTATATTTATTTCCATCCTTCCTTCCTCCAGAATGCACTTTGATTTCTATGTAATAAAATCAGGAATTTGCTGCACACATTTATTTTAAAATATACGTTGAGAGGCAATGAAAACGCACCCCAAATTAAAGAATCACAAAAGTAAGTAAGAAAACATCCACAATGGTCGTCTGTTATGGGTGTTTGTGTTTGAGTCCGGTTTGTTGCTTGTGTATGAACGTTGAATCTGAACGCAACCATCTGGCAAATCTTTGGAAAAATGAGCATTGTTAAAAACAAAACAAACATGCTGCACGTGCAACATGTGTATCCATGCTATAAAAGCACGGGTTGCCTTAGTTGTGAGGCTGTCAATTAAAATGGCACATCTAATGAATGATCAGAGGAACCAAGCCATCAGTAAGCTGAATAATAGAATTGGTGAAGAAAGAGTTGCTTGACACTTTCATGCCCCCCAGTCAACAGTGTCTCGGCTACAGAACCAATAGAGCCACAGGAAGGGTCAGCAACCATCCTCGTCCTGGTGCACACAGTGTGTGACGTCGTCAAATCAAGACCGATACGTCATCGTCAGTCACCTCCACAACCACTTCAGGACAGCATGAGAGAAAGCCAGAACCACCATGAAACAAGGGGACGACTCGGTGACAAATCTTGACACATAAACACGGACTTTCACGACAACCGTGGGAGCAGCTGGTAGGAGATGGTGGGCAAACGTCATCTTTTCAGATGAATCGAGGTTCAATGTCAGTTTTCCAAATGAATGCTTCGCGGTTGTACCATCGGCAAGGACACAATTTTGCTCAGGGCTGCATTATTGGAGAGACCGTTTTGGAGGGTGCGGTGTTATGTTTGGGGAGCAATCGTCAAATGAACCCTCCACGCAATGTTGCAGAGCTTACTGCAGCCTTCGTTCCATTGGACAGCGATACCACAAGCTCTGATCTGCCACCTGTGTTTATCCATGCCCCGTAGACTTCAAGCGTGCATTGCCACCCAAGGGGTCACACTCGATATTGACTTTACAGACTCCTGCATTGTTTGACGTTTTTGTGACGTCATGTACACATCCTGATTTTCCTGTGTCTGTGCAGATTCTGTAAGACTGTCCTTGACAAATCTCATGTAATTGCATGTTGATCATTTTTTCACATGCGATGAAATAAGTCAATTTTGTTTTCACCCTCTCTCTGTCTGTCTGGTTTGTTTGTGTGCAGGATATCTCAAAAAGTTGTGACGGATCCAGATGAAATTTGTGGACAGGTTGGGTGGTGTGACAAGGACGAACTGATTAGATTTTTGGTGAACATCCGGATCCGGATCCGAATACTAGAATTTTATATAAGAGGTGATTCTTCACCATTGAGAGATGGGGCCGAAACTTTTAATATATAGCACGATATCTCAAAAAGTTGTGGATGGATTCGGATGAAACTTGGACAGGTTGGGTGTGACCACAACGAATTGATTCGATTTTGGTGAAGATCCGAAAATTATTTAATTTTAAAAGTGATTCTTCACCATGAGAGATCGGGGCCAAAAATGATATGTAGCATGATATTTGAAACATGTATTGAGCCCGATATGTTCTCGTGGATCAGGCATTACGTGCAGAGGTATGCGCTCTACCAAGTGCCCTTCTTGTTTTGTATGCATCTTATATATTATTTCCGAGTTTGTGGTTTCGTGTCGCGCTATCTTCGACTTTGTTCTGCGCTCGAGTAAAAGTGATATTCGGCTTACATTATCTCAAAGACCATATGAGGTGCATGGTACAAAAAAAAGTAAATAAAATGGTTCTGAAACAGTGAAATCGTATTCCACTTACTGCTTTAAAGTAAAATTACTACTGATACTCTGCATTAGTTCCTTTCTCAAACAGACCCACCCCAACATGTCGCGCAGAGCGCGGGTTATGCTAGTTTTAATTACTTCTCAGTGTACATTTGGAATGGAATCGTTGTGATGCACTTTGAGACAAACCACAATCGATTCAAATGTTCAGGTCAGGTTGACAAAAATGAAATAAAATTAGTAATAGGCATCCACAACCATCCTTGACCATGTTGTGGAATGTTGGCCAAGGCCCTCACTTTTTTCTTCCCTCCTGACTTTTTCACCTTTAATTAGTTTTCTCTGCAACCGCTTGATTGAGTAACACAAAATTTTCAACAGAGTGTCTGCCCCTGAATAATTTTCTTTTTAAACAAAGTTACATTATTGGATGGAAAATGTGACCGGCCGTTCCAAAAAAAAAAAAATCGTTTTCTGCAGGCATGGATGCAGGGTGTTTCACGTCCCAGCAAGAAACTTCGTTCGGCCTTGGCCGAAAAATAAGAGACCAAAAAAAATAAAAAATATGTCAAGGCGGTTACTGTACAGGTAAAACTACAAACTTTGTTGAGAGTTTAATGAAACTTTGCTGTACAGTGCATAATTAAAACTTTTAAAAATTCAGTACGAACCTCGCTTTTATCCGGTTGCAATAAACAAACTCCATAACAGCAAAGCGCAATTTCGGACTGTAGAATACCCGAGTACTGACGATCGACAAGAGACTGGACGTGCATTTGTAAAACGAGATAAAGCTAAAAGCAGCACAGAAACCACGGCCTTAAAGTGATTGGTGAGAGCAAACGGTAAAAATCAGAACACGTCAGATCAATGCAAAAACATAATTTTGTGTAACATTATCTTAAACAAACACATCAGATTCCACCTTTGGTGTTGGCTTCCAACTGTTCCCTGGTTGATTCCACAGAATTGTCTCGTGGGACAAATCCGGAAATCTCATTTGACACGCTCTGGACTGCCAGAACAGCGGTGTGCATTGCTGTTTCGAACATGAGAGTGAAGCTTCGTAACCTGTCCCATTCCCTTTGTTGTCCCACGCGGAACGCAGCCTGGCTCTGATGTGCAGGTACTCCGGCTGTTTGATGAAGCGCATCGTCACACTGGCCTTGTCACCCATGCATAGGCTTTCCTGTACACAAGCACGACTGCATTCATTTGCTGCCAACAGGTTTCCTTCCTTCGCTGGACAAGGACATGTTTGAAAAGTAATGCCTCCATTTTATTTTCTCCAAAAAAGCGTAAGACTTTCGATTAAACAAAGACAGTTACCAACATCAAATCGTTATTCTACCACGGTGCATATTTATTTCTGAACATAATCACCACTGCGGTCCACATTATTTCTGCCAACGTTCAAGTAGTTTTGTGACGACGTACATGACCAGGAACTGTGTGCTGCTGACTTACACCAGCGCTTCTACATCATTGTCAGAAATAAAAAATTGTTCATCTCTCTCTTTCTTTGGCTCTGAATTCATCCCGATTGTCCATGCACAGAGAGGAGTGAGAATTCTTTTTACTCCGTCTGCCTGTCTGGCAGTCAAACAAAATTGAAAATCATTCCAAACGGGAAACTTATTGTTTTTAAGGATGTCATAAAGGACACATACAACAGACACGAATAACTAATGTAACGTGTTACATAAGGTGGTGTAATAGATGGTGCCTCAACAGTGGTAAACTTCCAAAAATAATTTTCTACAACCTTGTAAATCTATTTTGTTTGAATTGAATTATATACTTGAATACTGTGGAACACAAATCGCCTTTTTGACACTCTCAAAACCCTTCCGTTCAGCAGTATTTGGACAAAATATTACAGCATTTTACGCCATCACGACCAATCAAATTTGCCGCTCAGAGACCCTGCCCATGTCCTAGTTGGAGTATGCTCTAATTTCCAAAGGAGAAGTTAACTTGTTGGTCATTTATATACCTCCCTTATCAGCTTCAGTGAAGTCCGAAGATTTTTCTGGACGACTTTGAGGAGTTATTCAAACTGTGCTGACCTGCTGGCAGGGAGACCGATTGTCATGGTTGATTCCAACCTCCATGTTCACTGCTCCACAAAGCCAGAGGTGAGAAGGTTCAACGCAGTTTTGTCTCCTTTCAACTAGTGCATGGATCTACACATCGCTCGGGGCACACCCTCGATCTTATGATAGCTAAAGATGGTGACTCTCATACAATTGTGTCATATTGATCAAATCCAACTCTGATTACTCCATGGTACATTGTGTGTTGAACTTAGCAAGACCCGCACTTGCGAAAGATGTGTTCGATCTACGAAGGTACAAAATAATTGATCATGAAAAGTTCTCCATTGATCAGGTGACTGACATGGGTTCATACTGGAAAGCACTGAACATGATGTAAAGGGTCTTATCCAGCAATACAATGAAGCCTGCTGTGAAGTTCTGCGAGTGCATGTTCTTGCGACAACTAAGAAGCACTCTGTACATCTCAAATCTAAGTGGTATTATGACAAGTGTGTGTGTGTGTGTTTTTTGTCCTCAATCTCTCTTTCTTTCTTTGTCTGGATCTACAGAGGGGTGAATCTTGCAAATAGTTTTTGTAGGGTTCACTTGGCTGCACCTGGACGGGATTGAGGGTGGAAGAGTATCAGCTGAAACCCGAATCCTATCCATGTTCCTACCGATGACTCCATCTTTGTCTATTTGGGTTCCTCATGATATTACAATGCTGTATTTGCTCAGTTATTTGATTGCAGCACAAGCACATTTTCAGATCATATGCCAAACTTATAAATGGATAACCTTGATCTCCGGTTGCAGCTGTACAAGTACGTAGGTGCCCGATTTAACTCAGAGTAGGAAAAGTAAATTATGGACTTTGAAGTAAGAAGTTCAAACCAACATGGGCGTTGTGTAGTCCTCACATATCTATCTACTCGAACGTTTCAATATTCCAGACGAGCAGACTACCCATTCCGCAATTACTGGGGTAAAATGTGCAATACCGACGAAATAACGAGGTTGGAGAGGTCAGTCATCCTTACCACGTGGCTTGGCCTCGGCCCGCAGTGTTGCATGCATTGAGGAGTGCGAGCGCATCGGCGGCAATCTTGTTTGCGTCATAGCGGGTCATGGCGGAGCAACGGGAAAGGGTGCCATTTTGACCTTTGGTGTCCATGCGCACACCCACTGTAAGCTGCTTCGCCACACGCTGGTTCTGAAAGAAATGTGCACACATTTATCAACACGACCGGTCGTTATGTTCGCAAAGATTCCGAACTGACACTATTCAAAAGTGGAATTGAACACCGAAACTCACAGTTTCTTTATCCTTGACAAGCCGTTCCTCTAATTCGGTGGCAAGTTCTTTGAGCCAATAGCGGACCTGAGGATGTGGAAACTCAAAGTGAAATCAAGACCATGGTTTTGTCCAGAGGTCATGCCTCTGCGATGTTCAAGGGGCATGAGAAATATTTTGTTTTGCTTCAAAATACATTCTACAATCTCATACAAGACGTATCAAGGAAACGAGGATTAACGAGAATTTGGAAATTGTACTTGCTAGTTTATTGTGAACTTGAAGAGGCCTTTAGGTCAATATAGTGGTAAAAATATTTAAAAAAATAACTACCTACAATCCCTAAACTATTACAGACTAGAATGGCACTTGATAAAGCGCATACCTCTGCAAGGCTGAACAGTTTATGTTTTGTATCCCACCGATAGGCCGGATCTGCATCCGGACCTCAACCAAAATCGCATCAGCTTGTTCTCGTCATCTACCCAGCTCTACCACAAAGTTCTTTCAAAGTTTTGTATCGTTTTTGGCCACATCTTTCAATGGTGAATAATTACTTTTAAAATTCTCGTATCGGGATCTGGATCCTGACTTTCACCAAATAAAAATCAATTCGTACTCGTCACCCAACCAACCCGTCCACCAAATTACATCCAAATCCATCCATAACTTTTTTTTAGATATCGTGTTCACAGATAGACAAACAGGGCTGAAAACATAAACTCCGTCCACCTTCGGTGGTGGAGGTAATTATGGATTGTTGAATTGTGGGGTGTTTGCCAAACACACGACTGTATTCCCATTGCAATATCCAAATAAATAAACAAATAAAACTCCCAATTGAAGGCCTCTCTTTGGTTGAAACATTAGACCTGAGCCTTTGGCCTCAGACTACCTCAAAATTGATTGTGCTTCTGTAGTTGCGACAACAAAAGATCTCCACACATTTTCAGTCCTTTAGCTTAACACAAGAGCAGCAAAGCAATCACCACCCATGAGTTAGACCTTCTCTCTGGTATCCAATGCCTCCGGTCCATTGAAGTTCTTGCTGCATCCGATGGACTTGGGCAGGTTACGGGGCCGAATCGGCTCAAACTCCAATCCGCGGCACACATCATACAGCCAACCGCTGATGGGTTGGGGGAAGATGCAAATTCTACTCAAATGGTGCAAGTGACATACAGCGCACAAATGCAACATATGCAGTGCCTGCTCATGTCAACGCAACAGACGGCGGTTTTAGTTCAATTCAACTTCATGGAAGAACCCGACCCAAGACAAAGAGCTCAGCGTGCTGTCAGCCGTCTTGATACACAAGGTTAAATGTTCAATCATTATTCCGACAAAATTGCTGAAAATATTTGTGCACCATTTCCTTATTGGCAAAGTGCAAATCACAAGTTGGTAAAGCACTCAAACCAAAACTCTTGATCAAAAATCTTTGACACTAGCAATTCAGCTTATAAAAAGTCAATAAATAAATAAAAACTTACAACGATGCACAGTTTTGAGCAAAACCACACGTTTCATGTGGCAAGCACGGCCACAGATGGTAAACTCAGTGGCCATGCTTTGACTGTCATCGAGAAGTTGGTAAACGATGGTACACACCAAGACATTGTTCCCTCCGAGCTGTCTTACCTAATCTTTTCTCCAAAATGGCCTTCCAGATGTTGCTTCGAATAGTGTACAACATCACCGATGAACTCTGCACCCAGCTTCTCTGAAACCGATGTTCCAAGCTTGCCTCCAAGATTTCGACTACAAAACATAAAAGAGTGAAGAACACAATAGCATGTAGAACCTTGTACAGCTGCTAATATTTAGTTTTGAAATAAGCTGCTATAGAAAGGATGTGTTCAGCCTCATCTAACTCTGAACTGTGCAAAAACTTCTGCCCGTCTTAAAAAGACTTTCATGCAAATATTTTTAAGCAAATGGCATCTTTTTCTTCTTCTTCTTTCGTATGCAGCAGATGGCTGCAAGTAGTATCATTGGCTGGGGAGAAGTGGGGGGAGGTGCTGATGCAATGCGTGAGTTAGGGCAACAATTTGGAATTTGTTCAGGGCGCAGGCTATAGCTCGCTTCCTCTTTGTGAAGGACACCGTAGGATCTTTAACGTCCATCTGAGGGACAACACACAAAATGACAAATCACCTGCCCGTGAGACACCAGGATGACAGTTTGTAGCTGGGTTGAGATTCAAACCCAGGCTAGACAGGTTGTTGGGAGATGTTAAAGATCAAACGATGTTTTTCACAAGAAAAAAAAAATGAGTTATGGCAGGCATTGTGGTCAAACTCCAAATTTCTGCACCTTCGGTTGAGTATCCTTTGTCGGAGTGGCAATCCATCCAGTAATGGTCCTAGCCTACAAACGCGTCTCCATTTGTTACGATATGTCCAAAGATTATGGGCCTCCAATTATTATTATTTATTATCTTTATGCAAAATGGCAGAAGATATTGTACCAACGATTTTTGTTTTTACAAACTACTTAAAAAGATGAAAACATCTTTGCTTGTTGCTGGGATCCAGTACTGATTATATCTGTTTGAAAAACTCACATTTTGCCAAGTGGTAAACCTGAGAAAAGCCCAGGCACTGACGAGTGTGGAAGGATTGTTTGCCGGTTCGGTTTGTTTAACCCACAGGCAAGTTTTGCCAGCATCTGGAAAAGCCATGGAAAGAAACGTACACAATCAAAATAAATAGGGTAATCGTAATTAATATAAAAATAATCAATAATATGACCAAAAAGTTTGATTCAACAAGAAAAACGACTTTGAGGCACAAATAGCTTCGTCATACGACCACCGTAAGGCCTAAGTCACATTTGCTCACGCGAGGTACGGCGGCGTACGCCCTCTGTATTGACAGAAACGTGCGGCGGCCGCAGCGTTTCTGCGGTGGCCTCAGGGTGGCCCTACGCCGTTTGGCTATCTTTACAGGCCGTAGGGTCGCCGTGGAATTATAACGCGGAGTTATAACTTTTTTCATTTCTACGTTCGCCGTAGCAATTCGACAAGCCGAAAAAAAAAAACTGGTAAGCCTATGTCACATTTGCACGGCGGCCGTGGGGTCTCCAAAATCTACGGCCACTAGCAATTATAGGGCGGCCGCAGTATTTCCACGGTCACACAATGTAGCAGTCACATATGTTTTTATTTTTCGGGGAGCCGCACGGCGTTTTATAAATTGTGGAGCCGAAAACGTGGGGTGCCGTACGGTCTTTGATTTGATGTCGCACGGTGACCTTAGGGCGTTCCTGCGGCGGCCATAGAATTTTCAAGGCAGACGCAAGGCAACCGCAGGGGGACCGCAGGGGCCTAAGGCGAACGTGCGGCCAGACGGACGGTAACGAGTGGATTTTTTATTTTTTTTTACCAGTTATTTTGTTTCGGCTTGTCGAATTGCTAGGCGAACGAGAAATGAAAAAAGTTATAACTCTGCCTATAATTCCACGGCGACCTACGGCCTGTAAAATATAGCCATACGGCGTAGGGCCACCCTGAGGCCACCGCAGAAACTCTGCGGCCGCCGCACGTTTCTGTCAATTCAGAGGGCGTACGGCCGCCGTATCCTCGCCGTAGAGCAAATGTGACTTAGGCCTAAAAAAAAAAAAAAAAAAAAAAAATGAACCCACTCGTTACCGTCCGTCTGGCCGCACGTTCGCCTTAGGGCCCCCCTGCGGTCCCCTGCGTCTTCTTTGAAAATTATATGGCCGCCGCAGGAACGCCCTAAGGTCACCGTGCGACATCAAATCAAAGACCGTACGGCACCCCCACGTTTTCGTTCCACAATTTATAAATACGCCGTGCGGCTCCCCGAAAAAAAAAACATATGTGACTGCTACATTATGTGACCGTGGAAATACTGCGGCCGCCTATAATTGGCTAGTGGCCGTAGATTTTGGAGACCCCACGGCCGCCGTGGCAAATGTGACTTAGGCCTTAACCAACACATGGTGCCGGTTCAAATCTGAAGTTGTACTTTTAATGTTCATTATATCACAATGTCAATCTATAGATAATGGAGCAAGTGTATGTGTGTATGTCTGCTCTTCACCCATTGGTTGGACAACTGGCCTGATGCCACTCACAATTGTAACCTGAAAAACCATACATCCACCATTTGGGTAAGACTAAGACATCTTCGGAAGAGTCATATTCACAATTGCCATGCCCTCCCTACAAGCTTTCCGTTCAGTGGAAAACAACCTAAGCGACCATTAAAAGGATCATCAAATATCAAAAAGTTGGAGCCGATATACATTATGGACCTTATGAAGGCCACAATACATATAGGTCTCAGGGTTCAGGCCTCTGATATCAGCATATGGGCCAGTGAAATTGGAATTATCCGAGTTATATAACCACGATGTGTTATATACAGGTATGTACATAAGCAGCCACATGTTTATACTTCATGTACATAACCCTGGCAATTTTCTATTTTCTCGAGCAATTGAGGCAGCGGTCGATTGCCTATACACCCCCAAATAAAAGGATGTGTCAGAAGAACATGTATACCTGGAACAATATGGCTCATAGGGCAGGTACTCTGCTAGTCTGTTTAATGCTCCATCTGAGCACAAGGCTCACGATGCTAGAATCACAGCTGAAAATCCCACAGACCACGTGGGTTTGCCTAATATCTACCAACGTGAAGCAATTTTGAAAGTGGTGCCGTTAAATGGTGTGTTGAACCTTGTTATGAGCAATTCCAGCAGAACAACGAAATCCTGTCTCTGCCTCGATTGCTGCCCTCATCTCTTCAATGATAGTAGCCCCGATGGAAAGGTTCAGGTCCGCATTGCCCCCTGCTCCATCCGAAGCCGTCAATTGCAGCCAGGTCGTCACACCATGCAACCTGCATGCCTCTTCCAGATATGAATAAACACCTTATAAACCCTACCCATTGTGATTTTATAGCCATTCAAAGCCATGCTTATGCAAATAAGCAAATCATCTGGCCTAAACTGTGTTGACGTCCGTCTGGCAGAATATCAAGTGCCTTCAAGAATGTGAAACTTCTGGCCGCTCCCAACAGCCTTAGTTCTCGACCACCAAGTGCCATATGTCATTAAATGAAATCACATTAACAGAAACCATCCAAAGATGGTCGTTTCAACCTGCTGAGGCTTATCAGTGCTAACAATGACAGAACCATAATCATATCTATCTATAATAATAATAAATGTCAGTATGTGTCAGTCAGAGTCTCCTCCATAACTCCAAAACCATGAAACCTAACGGGCCCAAACTTTGCGTGCATACCAACGGAACTCCAAGGGAGTGTATGAATGAAAACTGGGTATTTGGGTTAACCCAACACCCCTTTTGAAGATAATCAACGTCCTTATTTAATCATCCATTATCAAGGCGTCATCTGTGGTCAGGTCGCTCTCCCTCGCAGGGGTCTTAATTCACCATTTTTTGGCCTGCTCAACAACGATTTGACTTGGAACAGGCCGCAACGGTTTCTTAACGATAAAGCGCTAAAAAAAAAATCCACTTTCCTCACTCCTATCATCCAATGCCTCATCTTTATACCCACAAAATGCTGTATGCATCACTTTTGTAAGTGCTGTAGCTTTCAAATAAGGAGCTTGAAACAATTTCATGCATTATATGATGCTATATTCCGCGATCTACTCTCCCGGACTAATGAAAGTATATAATCGAAATAAAATTTTGGTTTTGAGGATCGGATCACCAGGACTAAATACCTGTCGAGAGTTGGAGTAAAATCTGAAAAAGTTAATAAATCGGCGATGTTTTGGTATTTGTGGACATGTCACATTACCAATCAGCATGCTAGCCATTCCTTACAGACTGTTTCATTGGAGTGCTTAAGCCACTTGGTCAGCGCCCTACAGTCGATAGCGGTATTACGCACGCAGTTCATGTCCCGATCGAGAGGTCAGTTGGCAGTTGCTGAAAGCAAGAAGAGGTACGTAGAAACAACACACGGACGTGGTACAAATGGTTAGATTTGTATTTGTAAAGGAACTCTGCGGGTGTGCGTGCCTGTTTTTTATTGGAGTGCATGCTTGAATGCTTAACCCACTTGGTGAGTGCTTTTCGAGCATTGATCTCCATAAGCTTGCAAGGCGATACCACGGCTCGGTTTTCCGTGGGGACATCTCCGCAGTTAGGAAGGCCAAGTAAATTAGAGGATCAGAATGAGTTCAAGAGGGAATTGAAAAATGTTTTCAGTGGCTACAAAATACAAAGCAATGAATCCCCACACCACGCCAGGATAGTCGAGATGTACGCACACTCGCTGTCAGCTGTCGAGCCTGGGTTTGAATCTCAACCGAGCTATAAACTGTC
>CM068964.1:84801298-84812154 GCA_035128595.1 Eptatretus atami
ACACACTCACTGTTAATCGGTAATAAACTACACTCACCTTAATGGTAATACCAAGACTGTTATCAAGAACTCATCAACTGTTTTTGTGATTCATCTCCGCACATCGTCCATATGATTATATAATGTCAACGATATCAGATTCTCTTTCAGGTGAGTCCTGTTACTGAATAATGCTCACCAAATACTAACATGCTAAAGTCACTACTCATAAGGATTTGTTCTAATGCGTTGTATATCAGCACGGATATTCATACAGGTAATAACCAACTCTCACACACCAACCGGGGCTCGATTGTTCAACCCAAAAAATATAGGTGTCTCGCTTGCTGTCGGTGTGTGTGTGTGTTGTAGTGGTATATATTCGATAGATCGTTCAGTGTTATGGTGTTAGTGTTTAGTAGTCACGACTCGCGCTCGTCATTGTTGAATTATTACCACCACATGTCTCTCTCACAGTTATTAATTAAGTTAGTAAGAGTGATACTAAGGATTGCAATATCGCGGACGCATAATATAGTCAATTCACTATCTACTGCTCGATCTGCTCATTTTTTTGTAAGTGTGACTTGTAACACACTCTCATATGTCGCACCATTTTCACACTTGTAAATATATCTTCACTTATTCTTATATATGCTTCACGCAGGGAGGCTAATAAACATAACATATCACGTGGTGCCACTTTATTTTTCTATCCTTCTACCATAGTAATGGGTGAGCTAGTTTTAAAATAAATTATTTTTAAAAACTGATATCTTCACAGATCCACTTTTGTTAGATCTTGTATTCTTTACATTCGAATCCAGCATGGTCTCGTATCGAGCTTATCTTCCAAGCGATCCGTTCCTTATTAGCCGGTTTATGATCACGGTATTGTATCCTTAGCGCAGATAGTCCGCATCGGGTTTAATGATAAAACTCCACCATTAAATTAATACACATCACCATTAGTCATCATGTATCCGGCCTACAGTGACTCACGGTTACGGACAAGGCGTACCGATGGCGTCACCCAGTAATTAGGTCACGTGATTAATTAGGTAGACCCGGTTAAAACCCATAGACGGAAGGATTCGCTATTAGAATTCAAGACACACTCAGATGGCTATAGATATGTTATAATGTTATAAGCGCAGAATTCACCGCAACATTTAAATGTGGATTAATACCGCGTACTACACTCGTCACATTCAGTACTACATTTTTAGAGTCATCGGCGGCACCGACATGTGGGTCTTAAAAAAAACTATAACAGTGCCTACATCCAGATAGATATAAATTAAACCAGGAGCGCCGCAGTTTTCACGGTCACACCATGTAGCAGTCACATATGTTTTTATTTTTCGGGGAGCCGGGCACGGCGTATTTAGAAATCTCCGCTCGTGAGGCACACCCAGAATGGAACAATAGTACGAGCTTGGGTGCCATGTACAGTTGTTATTTTTAATGATTATGCTATGTCGCACACGGATTTTAATACGGCGTAATTACTACAGGACCTCGACGGTCCCTCATTAATGTTAATGCGAGAGGCCATCTTATGGGGTAAGAGTATTTATCCAGCGCACAAAAACGCACTTGTAGTGATAAGCCATCAAGGTGCCCGAACAGGCCGCACACGAGCTTAATGGTAAGCAGAGACGAGGGCCCTCCAAAGAGCAGAATGGAACGATAACTTCATTATTTCCCTTTCTTTGGGAGTGGTGAGATGGTTAGGGAACGACAGCCGAGCTGCATTATTGGGCATTAAATATTCATTCATCTAAAACTCTGAATAGAGTTTTACTTAACTTAATGAGAACAGCGCACCACGACATACGATGCTTATGACACGCATCAGGTTGGCACCAACTACAGCATTTACGTAGCGTGCATTAGAACCACCGTGCGACACATCACTGCGTCATGGCGGTGCTGAGCTTGTCCGAAGGGGTTGCTTAATAACGAGACCAACCCATACGAATATGAAAAAAAGTTATAACTCCGCTGCCATCTTACATTAGCCGGGCTTATCTGGAACCATGTTGTTGGGATTTAAAATATTATTTGTTATTAGCCAATCAAACGGCGGAAGGGCCACCCTGCTTCAGAGGCCACCCATTAATGTAATTAAACACAACTACAACACGGTAATCACTGGTATTACCACACCCTCACCATAATGTAATAAACACACTCACCCAATTGAATGGGTAATAACCAACTTCACCGTTAATCACAGGACACTAAAATAACCAACACACACAACCATCAACAAACAAAAAACTCACCAACCGGAGGAAATGAGATAAACTCACACCACGAACACCAATCATACACTCTAATAATACGCCGATAACTCTGCCGGGCCGCACAGCGTGGCCCAGGCACCATTAGTGTAATAAAACCACACGTTCTCTTTCATCTCAGAAACGGGGGTCAAGGTAAAAGCAACGGCCGCCGGAGTTTAATTCGGTACTTAACGCCGTACGAGACACATCTCAGATGACACATAACGCTTTACGGGGTTAGTCTAACGGTAATACCACGCACCACGCACACCTCAAACCGGGTTAATTGTATATAACGCCACTAGCTCACAACCGGGGGTTAATGTATAACCACAACGGAATTAATCAGATAACACAAGTGTGAACGGACCCCTGCACATTTATCCGTAAGTGAGAAGACCTCTGGCTCGGAGGGCAAACACCCTTGATTAAAAACTACAACGCATTAATCGGGGTTAAGTAATACACACTCACCGGTTAATGTAATAACTCACACTCAGTCCCGGTTAATTGGTTAAATCCCCGCACATCACCATTAATGTAATAAGCGCACCTCATTTGTATAACCTACAACCCCGTTAATGTAATAACCACAACTCACCGTTAATGTAATAACCACAACCACCACATCACCGACCATTCCAAATGTAATAAACCACACTCCCACGACCACCGTTTATGGTTAATAACCACACACTCACCGTTAATGTAATAACCACACTCACCGTTAATTAATAACACTCCGTTACAGTGTAATAACACACTCCCGTTAATGTAATAACCACACTCCCGTTAATGTAATAACCACGACGGTTCCGGACACACGCGTAGTTTCCGCGTATAAACCAGCAACGTGACCCAACACGTTGTAACGCGCTGCACAGGATGAATTTCGCGCGTTGTTGTTGTTGTTGTTCTTGTTGTTGTTGTTGTTGTGTTGTTGTTGTTCGTTGTTGTTGTTGGTGTTGTTGTTGTTTTACATCGTCGCTTTTTCAGAGCGAATAAGTGGAAGAACAATAGTTTATGAGGAGGAACTTTCATCAACATCTTTCTTCTACCGACTGACGCAATGTCCCTTTTTCTAAGTAGTTCTGCGCCCTTGTAAGGGATCTTTCATGAATTTCTTCCTCAGCACGATGTGCGGAACAAAGGAGAAAATTAACGTCGCCTAAAAACAAAAACAACAACAACAAAAACAAAACAAAAACCACAGCAGGCTCGTGTGTGATTTAAAACGTTATTTGATGAGGAGACGAAAAATATCTATATATCGCTTATTTTTATAAAGCATGGTACAGTAGATTAAATTAGAGCGGATGTTGAACAATAATTTTTTTTAACGCTACCTATACACCTGCTCAATAGGACTAAGTTCATTGCTCGAGTCGCCCGTAAATTAAACAAAGCAAAACTTGTGCGGAAAACACAATAGTTTATGCCGATCAGAGTGAAGTCTCAAAAAAAGTGACAAAGTTCAACTAAAGTGGATGTAGAATGTAGATTGTAGATTGTGTTGAGACGAAGGGATCCTTCATTACAAGATAAAACACACATATGTTACTTTATTTTATTAATAACAAACAAATACAGGACGTACTTTTTTATGTTTTAACCAAATATGTATTTTCAGGTTAATAATCACCTCTATGTGTTTTGTTTCACTTTCTTTGTGACGTTTCACGGATCGACGTAGTCATGACTTCACTATAGAGTTTTCGTGACGGTTCGCGCGTGTGGGGCACGTGACGCAAGGTGTTCTCGGCACGTGACGCAGGTGTTCTCGCGACGTGACGGCAGGTGTTCTCGGCACGTGACGCGTTTGGTGTTTGATACTCGGTGTGGAGAAGTTTCGCCGGTATTTCTTCACTGGGTAGGAGCTCTTAAACAAACTCACACATGTAATAGACCCCCACACAAACACACGTTATATTAATCACGACAGGGTTAAAAATAAATTTGTCGTTTAACTTGAGAGAAATAAAACGCGTGGCGAGAGTTCACAAAAATCCTATATTGTTAATTGTGCTATTCCTGTTCTGTATACTCCCTCTTCCTACGCCCCTCCTGCCCTCGGACATCAGGGGGGGGAATCCCCATCACAGCGTATTGCACCACTCCCTACTCTATCTTTTGCCCCACAACTTTGGGGCCAAGTGGTCAAATCAAGTGCACAGTAGTTAATATTACAGAAAAACAAAACAAACAAACAGAAAACCTCAGCAACCAACCAAAACATTTCCCCCCCCACCACATGGAGAGGTGGGACCCGAGGAAAGAATATAAAATTACCAACTCTTGCTGTCGGGCGACGGATCTTCGGAGGCGTGGTCAAGGGCCGGCGTACGTCCTATTCATACAGCTACCCAACACCACTTATCCCAGCCTGCCGACTCCCCTCTAAAAGCAATTAAATACCCTTGTTTTCCTTTGGAAAAGAAAAAAAAGAACCAGCTCACCAAACAGTGCCGATGGTGAATACACCTGTGATTATACCACCCGCCACCCCCGAGGCTCTTACCTTTTCCATCCACCACTAAACATAATTAACCGAATACTTGGTCACTGTGGTTCATGGTGTTGTAACTCGGCGAGGGGGTTGCAAGGAGAACTTTTGGGGCGGGAAAAATAATGGTGGCCTCGTTAAACTAATACCAACTCACAATAATGTTTGTTTAATCTCCCAATAAACTTTCGGAAACCGATTTTGTTTCAATTTCCCTTAAACAATGAGTATGGACAGAAACTGAGAATTTTTCTAAAGATAATGTAATAACCACACTCCCCGTTAATGTAATAACCACGACGGTTACACGGACAGGTGTTGTTCCGGCTATAAACCAGCAACGTGACCCAACACGTTGTAACGCGCTGCACAGGATGAATTTCGCGCGTTGTTGTTGTTGTTGTTCTTGTTGTTGTTGTTGTTGTTGTTGTTGTTGTTCTTGTTGTTGTTGGTGTTGTTGTTGTTTTACATCGTCGCTTTTTCAGAGCGAATAAGTGGAAGAACAATAGTTTATGAGGAGGAACTTTCATCAACACTTTCTTTCACCGACTGACGCAATGTCCCTTTTTCTAAGTAGTTCTGCGCCCTGTAAGGGATCTTTCATGAATTTCTTCCTCAGCACGATGTGCGGAACAAAGGAGAAAATTAACGTCGCCTAAAAACAACAACAACAACAACAAAAACAAAACAAAAACCACACAGGCTCGTGTGTGATTTAAAACGTTATTTGATGAGGAGACGAAAAATATCTATATATCGCTTATCTTTTATAAAGCATGGTACAGTAGATTAAATTAGAGCGGATGTTGAACAATAATTTTTTTTAACGCTACCTATACACTGCTCAATAGGACTAAGTTCATTGCTCGAGTCGCCCGTAAATTAAACAAAGCAAAACTTGTGCAGAAAACACAATAGTTTATGCCGATCAGAGTGAAGTCTCAAAAAAAGTGACAAAGTTCAACTAAACGTGGATGTAGAATGTAGATTGTAGATTGTGTTGAGACGAAGGATCCTTCATTACAAGATAAAACACACAATGTTACTTTATTTTATTAACAACAACAAATACAGGACGTACTTTTATGTTTTAACCAAATATGTATTTTCAGGATTAATAATCACCTCTATGTGTTTTGTTTCACTTTCTTTGTGACGTTTCAGCGGATCGACGTAGTCATGACTTCACTAAGAGTTTTCGTGACGGTTCGCGGGTGGGGCACGTGACGCAGGTGTTCTCGGCACGTGACGCAGGTGTTCTCGGCACGTGACGCAGGTGTTCTCGGCACGTGACGCGTTTGGTTGTTTGATACTCGGTGTGAGAAGTTGTGCCGATTACGGGTAGGTGATCTTTACTCATTATAACCACGTTATCGAAGGGGTTAAATAAGTTTGTGTTTAATTGAGAGAATTATAAACGTGGATCGAGTTCATTATTGTTATTGTTCTGTACTCGGGGGAATCATCGGTACTTTGGGCCAAGTGGGCAAAATGACGTTTACATTGGAGGATAACAACTTGTGGGCGACGGATCGGGGTCTAAAGTTAAACTTTTCTTTGGAACCAACGATTACCGAGTAAACACTTGTGTTCATGTTTGTAACTCGGGTTACCAAGGAGATTGGGGCGGAAAATGGTGCCTCGTTTACACAATGTTAGTTATCCAATAAACTTTCGGGAAACCCCCGAGTTTTGTTCATTCCTTACAATGTAATGGAGACTCGAGATGTTTCTACCCCCATTAACCCAACTTTCTCTTCCTTCTGTACTCTCATCCCCCCCCCCCCCGTACCCTGACTCCTGCCCAACCTTCATCCCCCCACCCATACCTCATTCCCCCCACCCGTACCTCTCATTCCCCCACCCGTACCCTTCATTCCCCCCCACCCGTACCCTTCATTCCCCCACCCCGTACCCTTCACTCCCCCCCCCCCGTACCCTTCATTCCCCCCCCCGTACCTTTCATTCCCCCCCACCCGTACCCCCCCCGTACCCTTCATTCCCCCCACCCGTACCCTATTCCCCCCACCCGTACCTTCATTCCCCCCACCCCGTACCCTTCATTCCCTCCCACACCGTACCCTTCACTCCCCCACCCCATACCTTCATTCCCCCCCCCGTACCTTCATTCCCCCCACCCGTACCTTCATCCCCCCGTACCCTTCATTCCCCCAACCCATACCTTATTCCCCCCACCACCGTACCTCATTCCCCACCCCGTACCCTCATTCCCCCACCCGTACCTTCATTCCCCCCACCCCGTACCCTTCATTCCCCCCCCACCCATACCGTTCATTCCCCCCCATTCCCCCTACTTCATCCCCACCCGTACCCTCTTCCACCCCCATCCTTCTCCCCCCCCGTACCCTCATCCTTCCCCCCACCCTGTCCCTCATCCCCCCCCCGCACTCCTCATCCTTCCCCCCCCCCCCCGTACCTCTCATCCCTTCCCCCCCCCCAAAAGGGGGTTGAGAGAGGAGGGAAAAGAGAAAGAGAGAGAGAGAGGAAGAAGGGAGGCGAATCGAGAAAGGAGGGAGTGGGGAGAGCTATGCCTCACAAATCGTTGCTATGCATGGAGGGGGGGGGGATGGGGTGGGTGAGAGACAGACAGGAGTAGAAAGAAAAAAGGTGAGGGTGAGTGGGTTAGTGAAGAGAATGATATTGTTGCGGACCCAGGGTCAGGGCGAGAAGACCATGGGGGGGGGGGGGGAAGCTACGGGTTCCCACCACACCTCCAGAATCGCAGGCCGTCGCACACAAATAACTCCATAATCGGCGGGTCACGAATCAACCGTGAAAACCAATAACTCAACCACGTGACTTCAGGTCCCCTCTAATAAATACCGTTTACCTAATGGTCACGTGATCTAATTATCAGGGACACGCCCTCAGTATGCCTTGTTGAAACCGGATCACCATACCGAATCAGATGCAGCCGAGTGTAACTGCAGACGTACCGGCTAGAAAACAGATCGTTGGGGAATAACGTCCCGGCTAGGGTAGGATACGGACCATGCTGGAACAATGAAGGAAAAGACGAGAACGAGCTGGGAACATTTCTACACAAGCATTTATTTACAATCAAGCGAGGAAAGGTACGTGGCACAGTGAATGGGATTTATTATTACTAGTACGGTCCCATTAAAAAAACAAAAAATAAATAAATATTCAAACCGCGAGCAAGAAACAACAACCACACAGGCCGTTTCCTCGTCTCGCGTGCCCGTACGTGCGTGGCCCGGAATTCGCATATTATCGCAGTTACATTCGCAATTTAATTTTAATGCCCAAATATTCAATTAGCGCCAACGTATTTTGCCTTTTCGCAATGTCATCGCAAGGAAAAACAAAAAGAGAAGAGAAGAGAGAAAAAAAAATTACTTCTGGTTTGGAGCACACAGCACTCTGATGTTACCGGAAATTTATGCACCGTCTAGTATGAAAACGATCATAACTTGGGGCATTGTGTTTATCTATAAATGCGCATAAGAAATCGAGAAATTATTTAGAAACACGAAGTCATCACTCTCCGGAAGCCCGTACGTTGTAACCCGTAATGGGGAACGCGACTGAGCTTCCCTTCCCCATCGGCCACGCCCACGCAACAATGTGTTCTGTCATTGGTTTGGTAAATAAATGGCCATAACTTGGGAGGCACTTGTCCGATTAATATCAAACCTTGAAAAGGCACATCCTCAGGTCCCAGCAATATACCTGGCAAGTTTCAATTAGATCGGACCAGTGGTTGTCGAGAAACAGCGGTCACAGACACAACACACACACACAACACACACACACAGAGATTGCTGAATTATAGATAGATGTACAGCAGGGATACAGGAATTTGTGGGGTGCGACAAAAGGCAAGCAATTTACAAAAGCAGAAACAGAGCAGACTTATCCCATTATATCTTCTACAATGTTAACTTATGCTATGACAGGCACCATCACATACACACACAAACAAACCCGATGAAGATTAGCCAGAAGGAAGGAGAGCAGATGAGGACTTGCGGCCTCGCAATACCTGGCGTGGTCGGCCGACCACGTAACCCAGTACGCTTTGGGGGACGCTCCACTTGAGCGATCCCACCTTAAGAGTCGGCGCGTTATCTCTTGCTTGATCACTTTGCTGGGGCTCGTGGAAACATGTGCTCCGCAATGGTCCAACAGAACGTCTGTCACACACCAACCCCGAGTGTAGATGCAGCGACAGACAGACAATGAGGTGCAGTGAAGAGAGAGCGGAACACAGAGATGAGGCAGGCAGGTGAGGAGGTGGAGAGGTGGAAGTGTGGAGGTGTAGAGGTAGGGGTAGGGGGAGGGGGACGGGGACGGCTTCCCGATCCGACTTTTATAAGCCACGGGCAAAGGGTGGGGCGACGACCCGAAGCTATGCGTCATTATCCGAATCGTGCCCTTCCATTGGATTGTGCACTGCACATCCGGCGCAACACGGCCTTGCACTGAACACCCGGGCCATGTTCTGGCAACTGGACGAGGGTCGTGTCGGTCCCGCGTGCCCATTTGGGGAATCTCCGGCGAGCTGCAGTTGGTGCTGTTAAAATGCTTGGCCCGTCCCCACGCCACGCGGTCCGAATGGCCTGGGCCGTGCAGCATGCCAGTTTGGTGGCGAATTGCATCGATGCGGAGGTGCGTGGATGCACGGGGTGATTTTTCCCGTGTGCAGGAGATATTGGTGGTCGAGGTGGTGAGCTTTTGGTGGGCGAAGGTTGAGCAAGGTGAGACGCCATAGTAAATCGGCGCACGGATTCGAATGAAAGGGCATGCCATGCTTGTCCTGTACAGTGTTGGTGGTGAGTCTCTCAGAGGGTGGCTGCCTAGGTGCGGTGCCTGCTTTGATTTTTATCATGGATAAAAATAAAGGGTTGGATGGAAATCAGGATTGAAAAGAAGATCGAGATATAATTATTAGACCCAGCTATTAGACCCACGCAACGCACTTCGTCCCGTTAACCCATTAGACATGAGGGGAAGGTCTGACTACACAAAGATGAATGAAATAACTGCCTGGGGATCACTATGTTGGGTGCCATTGCCTTAGAGGCATGTGGTTTTGCAGAACCGAAACAATATTGTTGGGGGTCGGGTGAGAAGACCACCGGGGGGGGGGGGGGCAGCTATCAAGGGTTCCGACCAGACTCCCCGGAATTGCAGGCCGTCACACACGGATAATTCCGTGGCGTGGCGGGTTGCTAAAGCATGAGTCACATTTGCTCTACGGCTAGGATACGGCGGCCGTACCCCCCCTGAATTGACAGAAACGTGCGGCGGCCGCAGAGTTTCTGAGGTGGCCTCAGGGTGGCCCTCCGCCGTATGGCTATCTTTTACAGGCCGTAGGGGTCTAATTAAAGCGCGGAGTTATAACTTTTTTCATTTCTAGGTTGGCCGTAGCAATTCGACAAGCCGTGGCCATGACGCAGATGTGTTCCACGTCGACCGTACGTAGGCGCACGGTGGGCTTGCGTTATTCGTGCGGCTGCCATAGGCTCTTATCAATGAAAAATGAATTTTGCCAACCCCCCCCCCCCCCCCCAAAAAGAAAAAATTACGTTCGCCTTAGGCCCCCCTGCGCGTCGCCTTGCGGGCACCTTGAGGCTACCTTGCGTTTGCCTTGAAAATTCTATGGCCGCCGCAGGGACGCCCTAAGGTCACCGTGCGACATCAAATCAAAGACCGTACGGCACCCCCACGTTTTCGGTCTCCACAATTTCTAAATACGCCGTGCGGCTCCCCGAAAAATAAAAACATATGTGACTGCTACATTGTGTGACCGTGGAAATACTGCGGCCGCCCTATAATTGCTAGTGGCCGTAGATTTTTTAGACCCAACGGCCGCCGAGCCAAATGTGACTGAAGCATAACCGACCGTGAACGCCAATAACTCAACCACCTGACTTAGGGTCCTCCGTCTATGGGTTAACCGGGTTACCTAATTAATCACGTGACCTAATTACTGGGTGACGCCATCGGTACGCCTTGTCCGAACCGAGTCACCTTACCGGATCAGATGCAGCCGAGCGACACTGCCAAGGACGTACCGGCTAAAAGGAACGGATCGT
>CM068964.1:84812170-84844942 GCA_035128595.1 Eptatretus atami
TACGGACCATGCTGGATCAATGAAAGAAAAGACAAAAATGAGCTGGGAACATTTTTAAAAATAATTTATTAACAGCCAGGCGAGGAAAGATATGTGGCACAGTGAATGTTGTTTATTGTTGCGTGTAAGCAGATATAAGAAGAAAATAGTGGTGCGACAATAATACAAGCAACTTACAAAAGCAGACACAGAGAAGAGTATCCGATGCAATCCTTCGACACGCTTACTTAAACGAGGACAGGTGCCAATGCACAACACACACACACACACACACACACACACACACCAATTTTTTGGGAATCGGCAGGTTGGAGTTAGTGTGATTACGGACTGTATACAACCCAGAAACCTTGAGTAGCTTTACATTTATATGGGATTACAGTACAGACTCACCGAAAAACAACGTTACATTTATATAGACGTTTTTGGGAGATGATCACAAACATTATTCTTGATAAACAGCTGCGTGTGATGGGTGGGGAAAAAACTGGCTCGATAATTTAGAAAATATGTTAATTCGGCAAACGGCTTTTGCGATGAAACTCACAAAGAGAAACATTTAACCTTTGTAAAGCAAATCCGATAACCAAATACTTTAGAAACAGGCGTGAGGACAAAGGAAAACCTTAAAGAACCTCCATAAGATACGGGATGAAACTTTACCACCATGGCACCCGTAACAGGCATGGCATGTCCACACACTCGCGGAGGGTCCGTACAGATCCAAATCTACCCATTTGTACCACGTCCGTGTGTGCTGTATATGTACCTCTACCTTGTGGTAACTGTCGACTGTACATCCCGATCAGGACACTAAACTTGTATCTTGTGGAGCTCGCAAGTGGCTTAGCACTCCGACGGAACGCCTGGCTTGGCAAGCGATTACCAATTGCCCTCGATTACAACAAGCACCCGGAAACGCCCATGCAATATCCGAATTGGACAAATCAACACTTTTTGGGGGAGTCGGAACTCCCCGAGTCGGGGAACTGAATTCTGAATCTTCCACTATAATTCACCGTCTGTCCGTCTGTCTGTTCCCAGGTACTGCAAAAACAGATGAACCGATCGCAACCATTTTTTGGGTGTGTAATCCTGGGACCCCTTTGGAGTAAAATAGGCATAAATATAATAACACGACCCCTTTGACGGCTCCCTTAGGGAGCGGGTGCTTCTAGTTGTAGTAAAATGAAGAAGATGAGCACCCCCTAAATTATCTTCAAAAAGGGTATTTTAATTAACCAAAACACCCAATTTTAACTCTTGCACTTCCTTAAAGTTTTCCTAGTATACATGCAAAGTTTCAGGCTGCTAGGTATTGTAGTTTTGGAGTTATGGAGGAGACACACTGACTTAAAGGTTTTGTTGATTTAAACGGTTATAACTGCATTAGAGAGTGAGATGCAAGAAGAATGAGACCAGACAATGTGATGTAATGGTCAAGAGCATCCGCTCCAAGTCTGAGAGTTTGGTGGTTCAAGCCCCGACAGTGTTGTACCAAACATTTTAAAAATGGTTCGTATTGCTTCCTTGCTTGACGTTCAGCATTTAAATGGTCGGAAAAGTGAATACCAGCTTGCTGGGGTGATTGAGCCATTCAAGTATCCTGCGTCGGAGTGGCGACCTGTCCAGGATTGTGCCCAATAGCCCACGAGACTGTTTCGGCAGCACCGACGCTCTGTACAGAGTATGGTCCCAATGGATGGATGGATAGATGGATGGATTTAAAAGGATAACAACATGGACAATCCCCATAGGTTGGCATCCATGGGGAGGAGGAAATTCCTCCTTAAGGAGTGCCCTGCTGAGTGTGGTGAGAAAGTTGGCACCATTGTTACGACGTCGCTGGTACCCAGAGTACCCCAGGAAGTGATGGCACCTCCCCAAAGTTCATTGGCATTGTTTGTCTCATATAACAGTCGTGTGTCTGTGTCTCAGCTGCACTTAAATCCTGTTTTAAAAAAATCATAAATTGTACTTTTTATTGTTTTTCTTACCCAGTGTTTATAGTCTGTGAGAGGGAGGGGCTGGACTTGTGGCCTGCAAAGTCAATATACAGCCATGAAACCGGTGAGTGAGAAACGTGTTTTGGAAACTCTTACCGTGTAGAACTATAATGGCTGAAAAGAAGTGCTAAAGATACCTACGAGTGCTGGGAAAAGTTGTGTAAATCAAGTTTTGTTGTAAAATTAAAACCTAAAAACTTCCTTCCTCGTTACTGCACCTCTCTCTCTACCCCCCCCCCATTGTTTTGAAAGTGCCATCTTTGTATTTATACTTAGGTATGTTGATGTATTGGGGTGATGCATGGTTCTAGGACTCAAATATGATATATGTTTTTCTTTTTTGTTAATTTGTACTCCATTTCGCTGAGTAATGACGATGTGGGGAAGGTGCACTCCTTCCCAACCTGGTTTGGCCTATAAGTGGCATGAGTTCAAAGTTTGTGGTTGACAATTAAATGCCCTCAGGCCAATTTTGGAGAGCTTTACAGAGCAATGTTATCCACATCTCCTCAAGGGAATAAAATTGTACAGATGCATGTGTTTCGGAGAAGATTTTTTAGCTTCCGAGAAATCTTTTTGTGTTTTTAAAATTTATTATTATTATTATTATTTACAAGCTCATTAATTGGTCTGCATCAAGAAATGCAGGTAATCCTAATTGTGTGCATGTTCATTAGGCAGGGACGTTTCACAAGCTGAGCAAGGCATCAATGTGTGTGTGCCCTCCCTCGGATGGACGTTAAATTGGGCATCCCTTCTGCCAGCATTAGTTGGTCGATGTTAAAGATCCCACGGTGTGCTTTGTGAAAATTAGGCGAGCCACCCTGCCAGCACCCTGGTCAAATTCCAACTTCCGGCTCTAACCTACAAGGGGCACTGCATCAGCAGTACAGCCCCATCCCCAGCAAATGATGCGACCCGTAGCCATTGTTGTATTCAGAAGAAGAAGAAGAGCAATATACAATGCTCCAAGATTTGCCAAGATTTTTATATTTTCTCAATAAATAATTATTAAGAAAATGTATTAATATATATATATATATATATATAATTATTTATATACATCACACGTCATCCGTTTTAGTTTTTGACTTTGTAGAACTTTTTGGACACCCCACAGAGAATGCAAGCTTATTTCTCTCCAAAACTTGTCATCTTTCACCACTTTTGCACTCGCACCACTTTTTCTTTTGAAGGTTTTGTCAACCATATCCAACACTTACCAGGATTAACATGAGGGTTGCCAAGCCACGATGGTGAGCACTCTATCGTGGCAAAGTTCACACCTGAAAATGAACCGTGATAAATTTTCGGTTTTCTCCCTTGCATACAATAAAAAAGGTCATCCTTCAAGACATAGACCATCTTTTTCTGCAGAACAAGTAGATCCTACAACCAAGACCTCGAATGTTGTTAAAGTGTTTTTGGAGAAAGCTTCCAGATTAAAGGAATGTGCAAAAATACTAAATATTTAAAATGTTTTCTGACTTATTACAAGGCCTGCATGAACCATCTTGTATTTGTGGTCGAACTCTCCATCTCTGGCGAAGGCGTTTTACTTTTCTCTTTGTTTGGGCCCAATGGGGACGAATAATTGCAGGGAAGCATTTTCTGCCCATATTTGGAAGATTATCATTTTTGTCTCGCCTGCAATTTGAAGCCCCTCCTCGTCACCAACAGCGCGCCGCTGTAGTACCGTGTCCATTGTCTAACTTTTCCGTAGCATCCATTCTTGACTCTTAACGTGAAGCAAACGATTATAAATTAAGTGCAAATTGATGCCGAGCAGGGGTCTATGTCGCTCTCGAGAGGTGAAGCATCACCTGGCAAAGCCTGAGCTTCACAAGTGCATCAGAAAGGTCGGTTCCTGCACAGAGCGAGCATAATAATATTGTGTTGGAGTGCCACGAGGAGGTGCCGCATCAAGGGCCATGCTGTCCTGAGTCCTGTCATCAAACCAGCCGTCCTGTCTGCATTTATTTGGTATCCTTACATGGTGCACGCCAAGTGACCTATGTCTGTTTCATTGTATTTCCTTGTAAATATAATTTTTGGGGAAGTTTTTTTTTTTGTCATGCCATGTGTGTATGCTACATTGAGTCATTTGTGTGGACATTCTCTGAAAATCTTGTGAAAAGCAAGGTCCTTTGTCACGGTGATGCGTGCCTTCTGTTCAGTCGTAAATTAAACTTGTGGCCTCTTTTAGTTGGCTTAAAATGTCCATATCTTCATAGAATTTGTTTACTATAATTATGGTCATCCTGTGTTTCTGCCATCAGGAAATGTCACCAACCTGGTGTAACTCGAGTACTAGATACGAGGAGTAGCGACAACTTGCAATTTGATGCCATTTTGTTTCCATCGAGCGCGGCGCACCGAACCTGTGCCCCATTGTGCATGAAGCGTAATGTGTCCGTTTTCTAATCGAGCTGTCTTTCTTTCTCTGCACCCAAAAAGAAGGTTATATTACTTAATTAATTTATTCGTTCTTCCAACGCGTTACAATAAGTATAAATCGGACAGGATAGATTTAACCTTAAAACATATCACAGAAACCATGACAAAAAGTAGTGTGATGCACGAGTAAAGGTTCACACTGACGAGTTCCTAATTTGAGGTGTACAGAGCAGGTGAATCGAAGAAGCACATAGGTAGTGACAAATTGCAGAAATTTGAAAGAAGTGGAAGAAGGAAAATGAAAGACAGAAATAGAGGCACACCATCCACACCAGATACGCACACCATCAAGAGAGTAGACGATTAGAAAAGATAATTGTGAGTGAAACTAAGAGAAACAGCTTGAGAAGATTGATTTGTGTGCTCTGCCTGAAGGCAGGTCCTTGGCTGCTTGGCAACGGTGACACTAGGTGGTTTGCCATTGCCTTCCCAGCAGTTAGGGCAGGAATTTGTAATTTGTTCAGGGTGCTGGTGACAGCTCGCCACCTCCTTCGAGAAGGATACCGTGAGGCATTTAACATCCACCAATTCATGATGGCAGACAGGACCGGGGACACCCAACTTACCGTCCATGTGAGGGACGGCACAAACGTCGATGAATCGCCTTGCCTGTAAAACACCGGGATGACAGTTTATAGCTGGGTCGGGATTCCAATCCAGGCTGGACAGCTTAGAGATGAGTGTGCGTACCTGCAATCCATCCTGCCGGCGCCTTGAGAAGATATATATGGAAAGAATAAAATAAGAGAGAGCTTATCTTAAGGAATAACAGAGAGCTTCATTAAAATGGAGATGCGCCATAAGTGAAGGAGAAGTTTTTTTTCCCCCCCAACTCTTCATTTCTTTGTACATAAGTAGGGCACCACTGAAAACGTGCACGTGCATGTAATCCTTCATTCTTTTCTATTCTCATTAAATCTCATCGTCCATTGTTTCCCTTTTCTCACAGTTTATTAATACACTCTATTACTCTCTCCTCGTTTTCTCCCATTCCTCTACTTTTTTTTCAAAACTATGTACTGTTTTGCCAAACGGTGAGGCCGAAGGCAAATGGATCCTGAATTATTTTGGAATTAACCATTTCATGGACCATGAGTTGTTAAGCAAACTTGATGCACTTGGTCTCGATGGTTCGATTTGTAACTGGATTTTGGATTTTCTTCCAGACAAACCACAAGTTGTCAAAATTGGTTCGAAAATAAGTTTTGGTGTTGGCCATCTTGTGTTGATCAAGTTCTATCGGGCAGTGATAGAGAGTGTCCTGACACCATCTTTCACTGTCTGGTATGGCAGCTCGACGTGAGATGACCGACCCTGACTCAACAGGATGGTAAAGGCTGCTCATGAAATTATTGGGTGCGATCTGCCTTCCATCGAAAGCCTGTACTCCAGTCGAGTAGCAAAAACAGAGAAAGCTTTCGTCCGAGATGAGTTCCATCCAGCACACGACATTTTTTTTAACTTCTCTTCGGATAAACATTATCGTTCCATCAAGAACAACTCTAATCGCTTGCACGACAGCTTTTACCCGACTGCAATCCGCACCCTCAATGAATCGGTCTAAAGTTTTGTGAGCATCTCAAGAATGGATATGGATATTTTCATCCATGCCACTCATTTCATCACCAACATCTTGTTTTTGGGCTCTCTACACTCATCACAATGAATCCATTTCTTATTCACTGTTATTTTTAAACTCACTAAAAAAAATTGATTTTATTATGATTCAATATCATTTCTCAGCGTACACTGTCAAAGTACTTCTCATTGACACATACACATACACACCTCCTAGCTGTTATGGTGAGCATCGCCGTGTATAATGTCTCACACGGCAAAACCTCATAATCCGCAAAGAACAACCGTCCATCTGCCACCCAGACAATTGTGCCTGCTAATGCAAACCATTCTGGGTGGCAGATGAATGGTGGTTGTTTGCAGATTATGTGGTTTTACCGTGTAAGACATAATCTAGCGATGGCGATGCTCACCATGACAGCCAGGAGGTGCTTCTGATGTATAAACGACAAATATGGTCATCATCGGTTCGATATTTATCGGCTTGCTATCCTGATGAGGGCAAACAAGCCCGAAATCCGGATAGGTGGCTCCGTTTGATGTTGAACTGATGTTGACCATGTAATCTTTGTCTGTTTGACAGAGTCGCCGGGCCGAAACCTCTGGGTTGGAGGTGATGCTTTGGTGTAGGACTTTATGTCCATTGGAGATCTGAGCGGAGGGGGGGGGGGGCTCGTCACACTCCACATATTTCGATATAACAATAAACTCATTATTCTTAACTGTAACATTTAGAGTTTAGACTAATTCAAATAAATAAATAATAAACTAACTTGCATTACAGACACACAAGTGATGTGTTTACTTGTAAGCAATTTTGCCAGGATGTTCCTGATATGTTATAAATTAACTGTAGATGTTTCCAGGATGATTTCTGTCTATTTATGAGTTATACCCAACTACCAACAACATGATTACAGCACCACACATAAATGTACACACACGGGACTACAACTTACCTGGCACAGAAACCACTCCAAAGTCGGTTTCCATCTCTCAGGGGATGAACCTTATTAAAAAAATAAATAAACAAATTTTCCTTTCGGGATCTGCAAGGAATTTATACGTTATGAAACCCTTCTGATCGATTGGTGCATCAAATGGCGCATCATCCTGTCTTTTTTTTTTTTTTTAAAGAATGATGAGCTATCGATGGAAACTTGCGTCCATGACCCACGTGAGCAGAAATGTTTGGGACATGCCATGTCGCTATTCCTAGTATATAGGGACACGAGGTGTTACCGGAACAAGGGAATGAAACTACCTGTAACGCATAGCCCTTTATCCACAGCAGACCAAGCTCGAGGTACATCTGGCACGTGAAGACCCTCGTGTAGCCACTCTGCCTATCACCATGGAGACGACGTGCGGCGACGTGCTGGGAGCTTGCCGTGCACTGGGTTACCACGGCAGTGAGCTCGTCGAGTCCTGGGATGAATATGGTGAGAGTGCCATTCACACTTTCAATACCTCCATGCCCATACATTCACAGCAAAATATAAATGACAGCCGAGTTTGTTAACAGAGAACCTAAAGAGGGATGTTTTGATGCATTATTGATGGAAGAACCATATTCTGATGATTATGATCTCTTATTTATTATTTCTTGTGAGGCCGTTGCTGTAGAAATCCAGTTTTGTTTCTTGGCATTTTAATCTAGTATATATTCTGGCGTTGTACAGCTTTGTGTACAATGGAGAAAATTATCTGGGCATTTGTCATAAACAGAGCAATAGATTTATCCATGAATGACAGTGATTGCATCAGTGATTCAGGGAAGTTGAGGGAGGGCGAGGGGGGCTGATGGGACGAAGCGAGGCTGGAACAGCTGTTAGAGAAGTTGGGGATAGCGTGGGAATTAATATTCGGAAGAAGAATCTGAGAATGAAATATCCTCTCTTGTTTGATTATGGATTTGCAGAGACACTTACGTTCTCGGTGCAGAGACACTCTGTGATCGTGCTTTGTGTTGAATAATTACCCTAAACAGACCAAGCTGGTAATTGAATGATTCGCTGAGCAATTACAAGGCAAATGTAACATTTCACTTGAAGGTAGTTTCTTCTCTGCTGTAGTGCGCACCTCAATCTTGTGTTTTGTACGTTGGTCCTGGCTCTGAGGGTGGATTTCGTGTCCGATGTTGATGCACGACGTCAGCCAAAATTTTCTTGTTCTATATGACAAGACCTTTGAAAATAGTGTGGATGTCAAGCCCAGATCCAGTCATGTTACTTTACAGCCATTCTCAATGATTTCCCGTAACCCCTAAATTAGCGTATCGATGAAAATATTCAAATGTGCCAAAGTGCTTCAACAACAATATTTTCACATCTCTATCCTGACATTGACTGTCATCATCAACAAGAGAACTATTCAAGTGATCTCTGACAGCACTGAGTACATTGCCTTTGCCACTGTTCAGCCCCTGTTCCAGCTCACGCACAATCTCATCCCATGCACGTTGTTTTCGGGTCAACTTAGGCGGCACACCAGATGAGCATGAGGAATATTGTAAACTTTGAACATAAATCTTCATGTAGTGTTTGTTGTAACACAAATCGGCGAGAAAACAGCATGCTCATCTTGAAGGTCACAAATTCGTGTGAAGATGGCATCCTGAAGGAAGTTCGTTGCTCGGAATGAGTTGGCACGGTTTGACTCGGATATACGATATTTAGCATGGTCTTCTTAGTGTAACTTCTTATCAAAAATAATGCATTTCAATGTGTAAAAAAAAAACCAGTGCTTATACTTTGGGGATTTGGAGGTGGACGTCTATCTGAGTGTGAACGAGTCATAGGCTCATGAGAATGGCATGGTTCTTGGGGAGCTGGCTATGTATTCGGTGATTCTCTGTCTTTGATAATGTGTTTTTAAAGGATATTTGCATACAGTACTTCTTATAACACTGATTTGAGATGTGATAGAGAAATTAATCACCTTCGACCAGTTTCACTTGTTTTGCAACAGAGTCAGAGTCATTGTGGATATCACATGCCTCGATAATTCGCTTACTTGTGTTTTGGTTGTGCTATGGTTGTGGTCCATGGTTGTGCTAATCCATCCATGGTTGTGCTAATCAGTTTGCCATTTGTTGATTTTTGACAACTAACACATTTTTCAAGATCAATAGAAGCATCCTCGGATGACTCTAATTGTGCAACAGATTCCATCGTTGATACTGCGAGTAGTCAGGATTTGTGCAACAGATTCGTCGTTTGCTGTTACAGGTCGACAAGAAGCAGCACTCAACACACCTGGAATAAATATAAAAATTTAAACGCTGTCGTCAACAAGCAGTTATAAGACATCAACATCATCATTAGATTATATGTATTGTATTATATTATTTTATATATACTGTGTATTGGCGTCAGGAAGGGCATCCGCGCGTAAAAACATTGCCACAAGAAAGGGTACATGATTGGAGCCTGCAAAAAGCTGACCCTGCTCAAGGAAAAAGGCTTTCAAATGGTGTGGTGATGATGATATATACTGTGTATGTATGTATGTTATATATATATAATATATATATGTTATGGTTCTCGGAACCATATGCATACAACATACAGTTGTCCTGAGTCAGTATTCCATTAATATATGTGTATTAGATCCCTATCTTTTGTCAGTGGGACAGCAGGGAGTGCGTTGCGATGGCTATTAGTTACGATTAATAATCATTTTTCCCTTTATTTTATTCCCTCCTTTTACGATACACGGTCTTCATCTCGCTTGCTACCCTCGTTTTTCTGGCCACAGCATACCACCGTCTACCCAGCGACTCGTTTTCAGAGGCAAAATCCCGACGTTCGGCTGAGCAAACGCTAAAAGCTGCACCACCATCCACCTGCCAAAGGCCAGACATGCGCGGCGTGGGCGGACCATACCGGAGAAAGGTGGACCACGTGAAGGGCCGGTCCAATCGGCATGCTCGGCTCGGACAATGACGTCAGGTTTCGGAAAGGCTCCTCCCGATCTCCGGGTTCTAAAAAGCGCGGACCTCCGTGTAGTTGGGTGGTTGGGAAGAGAATTGCAAGTTGGTTGGAAGGAGAATTGAGAGAGTTTTTGAGTATTGAAGGAGTAAGGAGACTTGAAGGAGAGAATGAGTCATTGAGTGAGTGCTCCTGCCACTTGTCTCCGCCGACACCACGTCGAACCGCCCCTTGCTTCTCGACGAACGGACTCTTGCCTGGTCCTGCCTGCTGCTCATCTCTCACCCCTCTTTGGACTCCGATCTTCTCCACTCGAGCCCCTCCTGCAGACACGATCTCCACACGTACGGTTGTGCCGAACAACTCAACCGTTGGCGGTGCCGCACCACGGAGCATCCCTCCCCGAAACGCTCAGGTACTGAGAAACTGTCACCTCAACTCCCTCCCCCCTGGCTGCAAAAGTCCCTTTCACAATTGGGTTTACTTTCTCTGAGTGTGTGTCTGAGAGTGTTAGTGCTGTCCGTTAAGTAAGCCTGTATAAGATCTTTTATTGTTGTGATTGTTGCTTTATTAATCTCGTGTCAAGTCTGCACTGTGTCTGCTTTGTAAGTTGCTTGTAAAATTGCCGCACCCTACACCTCTCTCATCTTTCCCTGCATTACACACCCAATAAACCTTTGTTGTGCCACATGATTTTCCTCGCTTATTGTAAATAAAATAATTGTTGTAGAAATGTTCCCAGCTCGCTTTGTCTTTTCCCTCGTTGGTCCAGCATGGTTCGAATCCAGGTTTATCCAGGTCTTTATTCCCAACAATCTGTTCCTTCTAGCCGGTACATCCTTGGCAGTGCCGCTCGGCTGCATCCGATCCGGAAAGGAGATCCGATCCGGTAGAGTGATCCGGTTCGGACAAGGCGACGGCGTGGTTCCCCGGTGGTTAAAACCGCGTGGTTAATTAGGTAACCCAATTCACCCATAGACGAGGAACCCTAGGTCACGCGGTTGAGTTGTTGGCGTCCACGGTCGGTTAAGCACCCGCCGCGTCACGGAATTATCCGTGAGCGACGGCCTACAATTCCGGGGAGTCCGGTGGGAATCGACGTAGCTTTTCCCCACCTAGTGGTCTTCTCACCCGATCCGCCGGCCCGCAACAATATATATAAATATATATATATATAATATATAATTATATATATATATATTAATATATATATTATATACAGTCATGCGCCCGCTTAACGACGTTCCGGGCAACGACGGATCGCATATACGACGGATCTGCCAGCTCTGAAAAAAAAAAATTTTTTTTTTAAAAATGTAGCTGAAAAATTCTATCGCCGAGTGATGTAGCGACGTTGCCTGCCACATCGTATAAAAATAGCACATACAATTATGTACGCTGTACAGTACATAATACTTCATAATGATAATAAACGACAGTGTGGCCCTGTTATAACGCGATCGTGTGAGGTCCATAAATGTCATCGCGAAAAAGCGGTCGTGCTAAATCGATTCAAGAAATCGGCTTTCAAACTGAACCAATGTTTGCACGTTTACCTTCCAGCAAGTAAATTACCTTGAATTGAAGAATTCCGCGAATAAATCGTTGTACAGTCGAAATTAAAACACAATATTTTTTTGGTGAAGCTTTTCATGTGTTAAAACAATCGCAACTGTTCCGAAAATAATATATCACAATTGACAGGAGCTCGTTTCTTCATTTATAAATATAACATCGATGCAATGATTACGTATTATAAAATCCAAACGCTATTATTATCATTTCTATAATCGATCGAGAGGAGATTGTAAGCTGCGTGCTAACAACACCGATGGCCGTCATGAACAGCACAAAGGTAAAACAACGTGTCTTCCGTCTCTCTTGGATGCGTGTTGCAATTGCCGACAGTATTCAGTGCAGTAACATTGCTTTACAGGTTTGTATCCGAGAGCAATAGGCTATACCATATAGCCTAGGTGTGTAGTTTTGTGTAAGTACGATGTTCGAAAACGAAAACGAAAAAAAAAATGATGTTCGCACAACGACGACGTCGCTTAACGACGCGTTTCTCAGAACGTAACCCCGTCGTTAAGTGGCGCATGACTTTATATAATATACAGAGTGGTTCAAAAAGTATCCAACCTTAATTTTTTGTGCTAAACAAATGAAGCTAGGGAGGTGTGGTTTGGTGCACGTATGTAGGCGATCCTAATCCGTATGCGTGAATATTTTCCCCCTGCAGAAGCTGTCAGTCGCCGACAGACCACCGATGAAGTAGGAAGTGTAAGTGAGCAGCCGTCGGATTTTCGTTTTTGACAAAATGACGATCACTGTGGTCTCATCGCCAGTGATCACTGTGTTGAAGAAGTTGGGATCGCTGTTCACAGTCTCCAGCAATGTCCTGTGTGATCTCCAAACGGAGTTGATTCTGCTCGATCGTTAGCAGCTTTGGCACGAACTTCGCTGAGATTCTCCTTTAGCCCAAATCCTCAGTCACAATGGAATGAACGGATCCAATGCTGACGCCCGCCTCGGCTGCAAGTTCTCTGATCGTGATTCGACGATCCTGCATCAGCAGGGTCCTCACTTGGTCAATGACGATCTCATTTCGGGATGTGAGGCCTACCAGAACGTGCTTCACTTTCCACTGATGTGCGACCATCTTTGAAGCGGTTTGTACCACTCTTTTATCTGTGTGGTGCCCATTGCTTCGTTCCCGAAGGCCTGTGAATCTTGCGGATCGTTTTCCACTTGGGAATCGCCAAGCTTTACACAAAATTTGATGCAGTAGCATTGTTCAAGTTTCCGTCATTTTGTCAAAAACGAAAATCCGACGGCGCTCACTTACACTTCCTCACTCATCGGCGGTCTGTGCGCGACTGACAGCTTCTGCAGGCGGAAAATATTCACGCATATGAATCAGGATCGCTACATACGTGCACCAAATCATGCCTCCCTAGCTTCAATTGTTTACGCACGAAAATTAAGGTTGGATACTTTTTGAACACACCTCGTTATATATATATATATATATATATATATATATATATATATATATATATATATATAATATATATATTTTAAGGATTCAGCGGTGGCGGGGCTCGCACCCGACTCTTGACCCCAGTGTTAAGATCCACGTGGGGGATTCGAATGCCACCCAAGTCGGCTCTAATCCGTAGCCAGTTTGGGTTTTCGCACCCTTCTCTCGACAGCCAGGTGTTGAATATTCGGCGTCATTTAACCACTGCCGTCTGGGGTTATAACGCTGGCTGGTTCGGCACAGGCCTCGGGTCAGCGCCTCAAATCGCGATACCAACGTACACCTGGACCTTACCAGTTGGGGAAATAGACCCGGTTACAGACTGGTTTTGTCAGAGACTGAGCGAATTCTGCCAGTCTGTAACCATTTTGGTTTTATATCCAAATCGAGCGGATCGTTCCTCGGCGCGCACAAATTATTCAAAGCGGCAACTTCATACGAATCAGCCAGATTTATTGGGGACACATCGGGGAACACAACACAAGCAAAGCATTCACCACAGTTATAATTAATCTATTACCCTTCTTAACTAGGGAGCTACGGATTACAGGTTTCGAAGGGACCTAGCGAGATAAACCTTAGACAGCATGCAGACAAGACATGGACAGCATGTAGACAGGACACAGAGTACTTGTTGATGCTTCATGGATGAGAGGAAAAGTGTCAAAGGCCCGAATGCGGCTCGTGACAAGCCGATGTCCACGGATTCTAGCACCCAAGCTCAAACATGCAGCGTGGCAAGATGGCGCGTCATCCATTTGTCGCAGCCCTCACGCACGCAGCCTCGGCGCGTTCAGACCCCGCGAGGTCGACTGCACCAGAGCGAAAGATCCACGGTGGTATGCTCCAGCTGGCTTTTCACATGTCCAGCATAAAGTCCAGGCCTGGCCTGTTCACCAGACAAGGCCAAATCGAGGTGTTGGGCTGGGTCCGTGGCCGAGGAGGCACGGCAGCCAAAACCACTCCTCCACAAAGTCGATCGCCCGACTCGACGTGCAGGCGGCCTCTCCCACTGCCAAAATGGCAGACTCGACGCGCAGCCGTTTCTCTTACTGCCAAATGGCAGACTCTGCCGCTCAGTTTCCCTCTCGCCTCTCGGCCAACTGCAGTTTCACTTCTTCAGTTTCACTTCCTCCTTTTATTTTGGGGCGCGCCCCTTTACGAAGCCAACAGACACTCAGGCTCAGTTACTCCCTCAGCAGATCCACCACTGCCTTGCCGGCGCTCGCTCGCCTCAAAGCCGACTGGCTCCTCCCTTCAGTTTCACTTCCTTCTCTAGGCCACTCCCCTCAGAGCGCTGGTCGGGGACTATTGTCCAGAGAGAGGAAGGAAGAGAACCTCTCTGTCCACCACCAATTTACGAACAATGAACAGCCTCTTACACCTCCCGACACACATGTAATGTCCATTTACCGAACAACCTGGCTAAACATGCATTTAATGGGGATCTGGGCTAATCCTATATTTAATAACACACAAAGGGCCATTTCCGCAACAATATATATATATATATATATATATTCTATGATTAGGTGAGAGCTGATTGGCCATTCCCTCCATTCACAGGTGAGATATGGGGTGGGTCTTTATTATTTATATATTGACTGCTTTTGACATTTGCACGTGGTACATGCTTGGGAGCCTCATTGGTATGCATTGCTGTCTGCGCTGTCGCTGATGATTCGCCAATAAGCGATGAAATCGTCTGGCAGCTGAGGGGGGTGCGTAGCATTGGGATTCTCATGTGTGTACTATTTGTGAATGTCTTTATTGCTGTGAAGAACTCTGGGAGGGGTTGAAACAGCAAGGCGCTTACCTTTGTAGGCCTTCTTGGTTGCTTATGCAGCTTCTTCGGCTCGAAGAGCATGGGAGGTGTCAAAAATATAACACACACACACACACACACACACACACACACAACAAAAATATATATATATGGCGAAGGCTGCAAAATTGTTAAAATCCCTATTTTGCGGCGATTTTGGCAACTATCTTGGATTTATGTGAATTAGATGGCCTCCAATCACAAAAAGTGATGCTGCCATTTGATTCCCCATGGTCAAAAACCCAGTATTAGACACCAAGATCATGTTTCTAGCACTACGACTTGAGGATATATGCATATTTGAATATTTTCATCGATACGCGAATTTAGGGGTAACAGGAAATCGTTGAGGGGGCTGTAGAGCAACATGTCTGGATCTGGGCTTGACACCCACACTATTTTCAAAGGTCTTGGCATTTAGAACATGAATAGCTTGGGTGACGCCGTGCATAAAACAATGGACATGAACTCCCTCCCAGAGTCTAAATGACACCACGTACACCAAGCACGATAAGAATCTGATCCTTTCTGGTGTAATGCATATCTCCTCGTTGACAGACCGTGTCGTAAGCCATCGGGAGAGAATGCTGTGGCTGACACAGTGCTGGGGATCACAGCTTGCTGAAGTGAAATTTTACCTGCGCACTCAAAATGACGCACCAGGTTTAAGTATGCATTTGTTTTTGAGGATCTTTGAACACAATGTGTATATTTTTACACAGTGATTTTGGCCTTGTTTAAAAGGTTGCAATTTTTTAAGAACGATATAAAGCATATCCTTTTTCAGCAAAAGCCATGATCGTAGAAAGGGTTTATTTATTTATTTATTATTATTATTTGTAGACCATGTTGAGGCTCATGTAAGAGCTAATACACAGAAATAATAACAAGGCAGGAGACAAGAGGGGCAGGAGAGGGAAGCAGAAAACAGTGGGGAACAAAGACAACAGGAGATCTGTGGAAGGGAGAGAGATGGGGAATTTGAAGGAGGTGGGTTTGGGGTGGGTTAATGGGGGTAGAAAAGATTATGGTTTTGGATGGGGGAGGATATGAGATGTTGGTGAACAGCTGTTTTGCAGACCTGGAGGGAGGAGTGGGATTGAAGAGAGTGTGGGAGTTTGTTCCAGAGGTAGGAAAAACGAGGAATGAAAGAGTGAGTTGAGCAGTAATTCTTGATTTTGGTAGTTTCACCAGAAGGGGTTTTTTGGCAGACCTTGGGTGCCCTGCGGAAATATGGGAGGGGGGGGGACAGATTACAGACAGAGCAGGGGGGGGGGATGCGAGGCCAGACAGGAGACGGTAGAAGACAGAAAGACCACCGACCTGCCTCCGGTGAGAGAGTGAAAGACCCAAAGACTCAGCTTCATTGCAGGAGATACCGATGATCCTAAAAGCCTTGGTTTCCACAGTGTGAAGTCGAGCTAGTTGTGAGGCATGAGCACCACCCCGGAGGGGGGAGCAGTACTCCATCAGACTGTGGATGAAAGGTGTGAAAACTTCCCCAAATTTGGAGGAAACATCTTTCAAAATACAATACAACAGCTGCAGCTTGCGACAGCTAAATGAGGAATGCAAAAAAATATACACACCAAGATCACCTCTTTTGTTTTCCCATTTTAGCACCGAGCTGGTGTCCTGAGGTCACAGGTTGAAACCTCATCTACTGTGTTCATTTGTCCATTGTTTATTAATCTCCTTCAAATTTGTTTAAAAGTATACTTATGTGTCCTAATGTCATTATTCTCTGAGATGTATGTATAACTTATCCCTGAGCATTACTACTTTAAAGCCAACTGTATATGTGTATGTGTGTAACATATATATATATATATATATATATATATATATAATATATATATATACAAAAATGAAAACACCTGGGTAAATGAGGGAAACCAAGTATATTGAAAGCAACAGCTGGCCCATGTGTTGGTAAAGCAAATCACATCCCAGCATTGGCTGCAAGAGGAGACCTCATTGACTTTGAAAGAGAGGTGATTGTTGGGGTGTGTTTGGCAGGAGGTTCAGTGCAAAGACAGCTCAACTTGCTGATGTTTCACAAGCAACAGTGTCGAAGGTGATGTTGGCCATGGAACTTCGAGGGAAAGGCATTGTAGTGACCTGCTCGCAAGACTTCCGAGCATGTGCAAACCTTTCCAGTCCGTACATGACATGACTGTCTCAGTCAGTTCTTATTAGTTACACTTTACCACCAAAAGAGAAGTTCCTTCCTGAGCGATCTAGTAGATAGTAGTGTTTCTGGAGTTCAGCGGTTTTTGATAACTGCTCAACAGGATTTCTTCGAAATTCAACATATCATTGGGTTGTTCTCATAAAGCAAATAATGCGGGGACTTCATGCTCTTGGATGCAACATTCCGTTCTATATACAGGATGTGCTAAAGGTCACTGAAGGTTTTCTTTTCTTTTTTTAATAACTTTTTTGTTTTTAATTACTTTTTAATTTTTCCTTTTTTACAGATAAAGAAGACCAGGGAGATTCATTATGAATAAATTTACCAATGACCAGCATGTGAAAATTGTTAAATTTTATTACTCCAGTGGGAAATCAATAATTCAAACTCAAAGAAAGTTTCGCAATAATTTTAATGTTCGAGAACAACCATCAGAAAACATGATTCGGAACTTGATTGCTCGTTTCGAGTCAAAGGGGTCTGTTCATGACAGCCCGCAGTGGAAGACCAAAAACAAGTCGTACTCCAGAAAACATTGACCGTGTTCAGGAGAGTGTTAACGAAAACCCAGAAACATCAACTCGTAAACATGCAACTCAGCTCGGAATGGCACGATCACCATTGCGAAGGATAATGAAGAAATATTTGTTGCTATTTCCTTACAAGCTTCAAATGATGCACGAAATGTCACCTCAAGATCCAGCAAATCGACTAACATTTGCAACCAAATCGCAGCAACTCGTAAGGGACGATCCTGATTTTATGCAAAAAGTCATTATGAGTGATGAAGCCCATTTCCACGAGAGCAATTGAAAAACATTTCCGAAGAAATTGCAGCGATTGATCAAGGAGTTTTGTCCTCTGTAATGGATCACGTTTTGGAAAGAGCAAGACTTTGCGAAGAAGCCAATGGGGGGGCATTTGCAGGACATTATTTTTCACAATTAATCTAAAAACAACAAATTTCATGGATTAAACTACCATTTGCAATTTATTTCATTAATTTTTATTTTAAAATAAAAAAGTTGTCAAAAACAAAGAAGAAAACTTTCACTGACTTTTGGCCCACCCTGTATAATGGAACATTAAGGCTTGTTGATTTTTCCTGCCTGTTTCATGTCAAGAATACAAGAAAAAAGAAAGAAAAAAGAAAAATAATCTTGTTTCATGTCAAGAAAAAACCGTTTTTTTGATTTTTTTTTTGCCAATTACTTTCGGCCACCTGGACGTCACATTTGTATATGAAATTCGTTATTGAGCATCACCACTATGCAGTGACGACACATTGAAGTGCCACGGTTGGATATCAATGGATCTGCGCTCCTCTGCCTTCTTCTTGGTGATCTTCGATTATTATCAGCTATCTGCACTTTCTCGTTGCGGAGAATTGGAATTTTTGTGTCTAGATTGTTATATCACAGCATACGAAGTACAACAATTCACACATTTCAATTCCTACAACATCATCAGAAAAGGGCAACAGTGGGCAGAAGCGCATACTCCAGGATCGGGATATCCATGCATTAATTTGAAGTGCACGGCAAAGCTGGTGAGAAACTGCAGCACAATTGACTGTAAATTTCAATCTGGGGTGCAAGCAGCCAGTTTCATCAAAAACGGTCCACCGAGAACTCCACAGAGTGGGATACCATAGCCGGGTTGCAGTGCACAAACCGCTCATCACACATGGCAATGCACGTTTGCAAGTCTAGTGGTGCAAAGAGCACAGGCAATGGATTACCGAGCAGTGGAGAAATGTGATATGGTCGGATGAATCGTCCTTCTTCATGTTCTCGACAAATGGACGAGTGCATGTGTGGCGCCAACCTAAAGAACTCTACAACCCTGAGTGCTTGGTTGTTTGTCCATTTTCTATCCTTTTTTAAATGCTGAGTATCAAGCAAGGAAGCAGCACGTATCATTTTTGAAGTCTGGAATGATGCTTGAGATGTATGGTGTGACTCACCCAGGCTTCAAATCACCGACCTCCCAGACTCAGAGCAGATGCTCCAACCACTACGCCACCGAGTCTGGTTATTTTAAGTCGTAAAGCATACTTTATTCTAGTTTGGTCAAGATTTTCCAAAAGTTTAAAGTGAGCGTTGAAGTTAGCTTGTTTTCTTCAAGCCACATGCCACAAAGCGAATCTGCTTCATGTTATTTCATCATCTTGCCAATATGCTGTTGAATTATGCACTTGTAACCCAAATACGTTTTATTTTGTAATCATGAGATTATAAGCAATCAGTTTGAAATTTATGTTTATAGGTTTCTTTTATCATCAACGTGATGCTCCTTTTAATTCCCTTGTTTATGTTGGGCAGATAAGAATCCTCCCAGATCAAAAGGTGCCACCGAGCCAGCAGGCTCCTCCTTTTCCAATGGGGTGAGTGTTATTGCAAGGTGCGATGCAAGATATTTCCGTCTTATCTGTCACTTGTGCACAACTCGACACACTGCCCTCAGCAGCGTGGGCGTAATTGCTTGCTCGTAGGTGGGCTTCAGCAGCTGCTTCCCACTAGCTCCAGGAGTGATCCTTGCTCAGGAGGAACTGTCTGTTCCTCAGATAGGGTGACTAACTCCTGCATTTCATTTTGCCTAAGCTCTTGGTCTTCGTTTTTGGTGGTTTTATGGTTGTTATCCCCAAATTATGCTTCAATAATTTTTTTTTTTAATAATGCGAGTGTTACGAAGCACCGAAGATAACACGCGTTGAATTTTGAAGGAACAGTGAGGGTAACTAGAAGGTATAATTTGTCACAGCTTGAGATGCGATGCTTTGTGGCTGGTTAATATCACATATTGATTAATTCTTTTTTGTCAACGCTATACATGTCCCTTGGGTGGGGGGATTTTGGTTTTATTGCACTTTGTGTTCCAATGGAATACTGGGCAACAAATGTGGAGTTTTTAAGCTTTGAAAGAGCTTTTGTACTTGCTTTTTGTTTTGTAGGCAATTCAGGACAAAAAAAAATCTGTCTGTTGATCACACTATGATTGTTTCGAGTAATGCTGTTTCTCTGATTTTGTCAGGTGGAAAACAAGATACGAGATTGTGGAAATTCCTCTGATTGTGCTGTCAATCTCAAACATAGGTTTATATGCAGACCCGTCCGCATATTGTGTGCTTTCTGTAGATGTTTTATCCTTTATTTTATTTATTTATTTTATCTGTGGATTTGTACCTTCGTCTAAAACCCGTGAACTGTGTTGTAAAAACAAATGGGTGAGAGAGAAACGCGGACATGGTGCGGAAAGTGTGCAGATTGTGATTTATCGTTTTGTGTCGGAAAGATGATCCATCCAGCTCTTCATTGTTTAATAAATGAATGTTTGTTTTTTGTTTGTTTAACCTTTTTCTTTTTCTTTGATTGACATCATCGTCGTCATCATCCAAAACTATGTACAGTGTACACACTGCCGTCGTCGTGGCCTGATTAAGCATCTCTACAAGTAAATTACACAATTTTTTTTTTCTGTTCTCAGTTTTGTCATCATGAGATAATCCTTAGGGCCATCTATAAATTACATACTCATGGGCAGGGGCATCCCTGGTCGGCCATTGCTCCAAATATATTTTAACCCATTGGCTACAATAGGCCACTTTATAATGATTCGCCTATTTTTCTGCATGTGCCACTGTGCTAAATGTTATATTAAAGGTGGGGGGGGGGTCTGAAGTTTGAGGGTGCCCAGGCCGCAGATCTTTTTTGAAGCTAGCGACATCTCGGCCCTCCCGTGAGCAAATGCAGGCGGTCGGGGTATGAGAGGAGGGGGGGGGACCAGAGGAAGGGTTAAATTGTGAAAAAATAAATTGAAAAAAGGAGGAGTTTGCAGAGAAAATGGAGGGGAGGGGAATGTCAAAGGGGAGGGAGGGTATGTGAAATATTTTGCTGTTTTTGCATACATAAATAGATGGACCATAATGTTTCAAGTTTTGTTCTGTTTTCCTGGGAATTACTTTGTTCTTAACCTCTTTCTTAAAGTTCCATCGATACTTGCATAACTATTACCTTTCACGCTGACCTATTGGTTCTCCACCTTTGCCTGTTTTTCTGTAGGTCCCTGAGCCCGGCATGGATCCGACTCTGCACGACCTGCAGGAGATGGTTCATTGGCAGCAGCAGCAGATTGTGACTCGACAGCTGCTTCTGTCTTCCAGGGTGAGGGTCTGATGAGTAAGAACCTGTTATTGATCAACTGGTACTTCTGGGCTGAAACGGTATAACGACGACCTCAGCGGTTGCATGACAATCGTTGTGATTAAATATAACCTTCCGTGAAGTAAGAACGGATGCTCATATCGTTGAGAAAAAAAGAAATCTGCTTCTTATATCCAATGTGGTCTTCGTGTTATTACAGCTTCACATTTTGTGATTGTTCAAGAGCTAGGAATTGAATTGCTGGCTGTTCATGTGCAATTTCTCCAAACAAACAAACAAACAAACAAACAACAAGCAAAATGTATACATTTACCGATCCTTCCCAGCACTAAAGGAAATGAGGTGATATGGGCACTATGTGTCGTCATTGTGTTTTTAAATTTTATATTCTCTCCAATACCGATGTTTATGAGGTTGTGTTCCTTGAATCTAAAATCGTTGCAGGAAGAGCATGTGGCTATGCTTCAAAAGGAAATGAAGAAAGAACGAAGGGAAAGGCAGACTGTGAAGCCAAGCCGACTCCAAGACTTGCGTGAGACCCTGGCAGCCCAACAAGCACATCTTCAGTATTTGCATGGCTTCAAGAGCCAGGCTGAGCAACAACAAGCCACTAATGCTGCGTTGGGTATGCATTTTACTTGCCCTGTGTTCATGCTGCGATTTTGCACACTGTTGTACTCACCTCACATCAACGATGTAATACGTTTACATCGACACAGTGCTGAGGTATGTTTGATTGTGTTATCCCGACATGTTGTCGCGTGTATGGCCCCCACCCAAAACTGCAAGCGATCTTCGAAGGAAGCTTTACATGTCAGGAATTGTAATCCTGCGGATCTATTGTCAGGTCAGGCCAGATTCGATCTGTGACTTGCTTACAGGTACCATGTAAACCTGAACTAACCTGTTTCATAGTCGGGTTGTCGGCGATTAATCTGTCTCCCCCACCAGGTTTCCTGGTGAGGACGGTGTATGATTTGGAGACCCAGTAGAATTAAAAACAAAACCTGTCAAAGGGTGGAGGAGCTCCTTGTGAGCCAACGGCCATCCGTATCACTCCATAAAACACAAGAAAAATGCAAAGAAATCTGAAAACACACTCCGTGGGAGTACCTACTGTGCAGCTGCCCTCCGCAGGGCAGCTCACCGGATGATGGGATTGGGGCAAAGCCATCCGGACCCCCACTCTTTGATAGGAGCAACACCATGGGGTCACCTTCCCAGGTCAGATTGTGGTACTGCGTGTCTGGGTGGTGCTAAGGTGTCGTCCACCAGACGGCGGTCTCCTTGGGTTAACCTGAGGCGGTCCCTTCGGGTGGGTGCCTGTGAATGTCCTATCCCGAAGAGAGGAGGATCACCTGTCTGTTATCTGAGCTCAATTATTTGAACATCGGAATTGCAGCACTCTCTGAGGTTCGGAGCCGGATAGTGCGACATCATGGCGGGTGGTTACACTAACTATTGGTCTGGTCACTTTGATTGGTTACCATGCCCAAGGAGTTGCTGTAGCTGTGTCCAATAAGCTGACTCCAATGATAATTGAAGTAACACCGGTCAACGAGCGTATTATGAGACTCAGGATTCATCACTCCTTGGGTGTCGTTTCTCTGTCTCTGTATATGCTCCGACTGAGGCGATCTCACCGTGAAGAACACATTCTATGCCACGCACGAGTTTGTGGTGATCAGTGCCCCAGGAGAGATACTCTTCTGTCTTGGGGGATTTCAATCCGACTGGACCTGATATGTATGAGGTATGTATGCGTTATGAGATGTATGACGTTATAGACGTATGATGTTATGATGTTATGACGTTATGACGTACGTATGGTGTTGGAGTAACGTGTTGACATGGGTCTGGAACTGTGAAGTTCCTTGACTTTGCAAGAATCATGACTTAGGGTGGCTGGTTCATGGTTTCAGCCCCACGGCTCATCGCTGGACTTGGTATTCCAACACTGGTAGTGTGGCAAAGGAGATTGCCCATGTGCTCATTGATGGTCACTGGAGGATGATCCAGAACTGTAGGGTCAACGGAGTGCTCAGTTCTCAATACGACCCAGGCTTGTGTTGCAACTCTGAAGTTGCAGCTTAAATCTGGAGAATGGTACCATCCAGCCTTGGCTGGATGTTGGCAAGCTCAAGGATGAGAGGTAGCTGAGGAGTTTGGAACAGGCTGAGTGGGGATTTGGGGATATGGTGCTTTGGGGAATCCTGAAGAGTTGTGGAGTGCCTTCAAGACCACCATCTTGATGTTGCCGTGGATGTCTTGAAACTCACGTAGGGGAAGAAGAATTTGTCTCTCAAGGGACATGGATATTTTGACCATCGTCGCAGGACCAGGCTTAATGGCAGAGCTGAGCTGTTCAGGGAGTTGAGGCATAAAACTGTACATGCCTGAGGGTGCACAAGGAGGCCGATGTGCGAGGAATCTGTGAGTGGGTAGATCATCACCTGTGGTCAAGTGATGCTCGCCTGTTTACAGGGAATTTGCGCATTGCGTTCATTCAAGCCCATCCCTCGGTGTACTGCAGTTAGAGTGGAGGGTGGTGGGCTCTGACAGAGGAGTCTGAAGTGAAGGCCTGCTGACTGGTGACTTTGAGCGGCTGTACCACGCTGATCCACCACTGTTGAGTTGGATGTCAGGGGTGTTACTATCCCGATTGCTGACCCTCCAATCAACTGCTGTCCACCTTCATCTGTGGAACACAGGCTGTGTGAACCGGTTTAAAGGGGAAAGCTCCTGGGATCTGTGGCATCATGCTGAACTTCTCAAGGCTGGTGGAAATACTGTACTCATGTCGTTGCATGCAGATCTGTGCTCTGCCTGGAACACAGGCATCATCCCAACTGACTGGAAGAGGGGCTTTGTTGTCCCTCTCTGGAAAGGGAAGGGTGATCGCCAGGACTGCAATAACTATCGAGGGGTGACCTGCTCTCAGTGCTGGGCAAGGTCTTTCTCGGATAATTCTTGATAGGGTTCGCCACCATCTGTTTGAGCACCAGTGCCCAGAGAGGTTAACGATGAAATCCCTTTTTACACAGCTCTCTTTACACCAAAGAGGTCAACGATTGACCGTATCCTTGCCCTTCGGGTCCTCAGAACGCAGACGAGAGTTTCGGCAGGGGCTGCTTGTAGCCTACATTGATCGCTGCAAAGCATTTGATTCAATGAACGGGATGCCCTCTGGAGGATTCTTGGTCTTCGTGGGGTGCCACCAAAACTGATCAATCTAATGTCTGAACTCAACTTTGGTACTGAGAGTGCTGTGAATGTGGTGGTACCATCTCTGACTTATTTCCCATTGTTACTGGAGTTTGTCAGGGGTGTGTACTGGCCCCCACACTTTTCAGCACTTGTATGGACTGGATTCTGGGGAGGATGTCGGAGAGATCAAGCTGCGGTGCATCATTTGGGAATGTCAAGATCTCTGACCTTGATTTTGCAGATGATGCAGTCATCGTTGTGGAGACTCTAGCTATCCTTTTGGGGGCCCTCCGGTGATGAATGAGGAGTCGGAACCACTGGGATTATGGGTTTCCGTGATCAAAACAGTTGTAATTAAGTAATTACCCAATTTATACCTCAAAGGGTTACCAACCATGAACCTGAATCGTCAGCTCAGGAAAGATGGTTGGAACTCAACACCTGCAACACATTTGAGGAATGAGTGTAATTAATTATATTCGCACAGGACAAACGGTATGAAATCCTGGACAAAGGACAGACACAAAACACGATGACTTGACGTACAAGCAAACTAAAACCATTGGTGCCAAACTCACACATTCACACGGATCTGGACCAGAAGATAATGTGCTTCAGGGTCGTGCAAAAATGAACGAATGCTCGCATGATGCAGGTGAGTACGCAGCAGGATGGTGCGTTTGATCATGCCACAAATTCCAAGTGAGACAGAGCTCGGTGGCACAGGGCCTGAGCTTTTATAAAATGCTCTTGTTCCATCACAAGTTGATGCCCTCGGTACATTCCCAGCAATCTCCCGATGGCCGTCAGTCAACGATTACAGGTGCCTGCATCGGCATAATCATGATCAATGAAGATGGAGCCATCTCCCCATGCCGGCGGCCAGAACTCTTGCTTTTCTGAGTGACTGAAGCCGGAAAGTGTGCTTTGCACTGGTCCTGACGGTTTCTGGCCAGTTCCACACAAGGGGAACACATAACAGGACATCCTTACCTGACTACACGAAAATGGCTCGACCCATCCACACAGCTGGGCCAATGATAGCTAATACATGGTTGAAAAAGGAAAACAAAACCTACCAATCTGTCATGAACAAGCAACCGGCATTTTCATCTTCACGAACACCTCCATTGTTCCATCTTCGTCTGAATCTCTCGCACAAGCTCGAAACAATAAGGCTCCACAATTCCCCGAAAGTGTTTCCATCACTAATTTTGTCTCCAATAGTTTATTCAAAATCCACTGATCAGTTTCGACATACTGTGAACCTTCAGAGTTGCTGACAGTGGAATCGATATCAGAATCGCAGCTCGAATACACTGTTTCTCTACGTAAACTGCCATTTGATCAAGGTAGGTTCTAAGTGTGTCACTGGTGAAAATCAACATTCTCGGGCTTTTTTCAGCACTTTGTGATTGGCAAAAGAATTTCAATTCCCCCCCCCCCCTTCAATTTAGATGTAATTAATGATTTTTCAATGATTATTATTATTTTTTTTTAAAATATTTTTGCGTTTGGATTCCCTTTAATACATCGTTTCATTGACCTCTTTGGTGTAAAGAGAGAGCTTTGGTTAAAAGGATTAATCGTTGACTCTCTGGGCACTGGTGCTCAAGCAGATGGTGGCGAACCTATCAAAACACTATAAACTATGCAAACCAAAACAATTCTAGGCTTAAATTCTAGCGAATGCCTCTTACCATAGACATTAATAACAATCTATTTTGAAACATGTTTTGTTGGTGAAAGTAGGTGAAGAAGCAGATAAATATACAGTGCATGCACTATGACCTCACATTACAAATGTTGGAGGTTTTTAAATGACTTAAAAAATTACTTTCGAGTTTTTAATTAGCAACTTACCCTTTTACTATAAACCGCACCTCCGCCCCCCCCCTCCACTCCGTACTGTGGTGCAAATGTTGTTCTTGTATCACCGTTTCCTTTTGCCCCGCCGTGTCGATTGATCCATTGTCTTCCATGAGCCTCGACAACTATATATAAAGAATTAAAACTTTCATAATAATGTTCACCCTTTGAACCTGAGCTCCTTGAACTTTCGGCTCCCCTACCCTGGCTCCTGGAGAAAAATCCGGCGCTCGGGTATATGGAGGTTTGAATAGCGGTTGGTAAAATGGCCGCTAGGGTTCTAAGGGTTAAGCTGGTCATGGTATTTCCTTTGAATTGTGCCATTTGAAGCTATAGTTATGTACTACTTTAGTGATTGCACCGATTCATTGCTTTATGCTTCCCCCACCCTTTAAAATTATCGACAGCACTGGAAGTACAGCAGGCTTCAGTACTGCATGCCGAAAGGAAACGGACTCTTGACATTGCCATGGAAACAGTGCAGCAGCTAAAGCAGCAACTTGAAGCTGTGCGCCAAAGAGTTGATCACAGGAACAATCTCGAGAATGATTCAAAATTAGCCGAGGTTGAAAAACTATGGACCGAACTGCGGGTATGAAACATTTCAAGCAACATGTTCTCGCCCGGAAAAGCTTAGCATCCTTTTAAAAAAAAAAAATTCTATTGTTTAAACTATTGCAATCAGTGGTGTTATTGGTCCTGAAAGTATAGCAACATAATTCGCCCTCAACTGAAATCCATGAATGAAAGGATGTTTCTAATTTTCTATTTCGTTCTATTATCTTTTCAAGTACCTTGAAGTTTTTTGACAAACTAAACTTTCATTCAGCTGTTGGGAATAAGAAGCGATAAGGTGGGAATAATTGAGGCCATTAATGTGGTAGAAGAGTAACCATAACTGCAAACCCTGCCCTAATCCCAAATCTGGTTGTGTGCCCTGTTCGTTCAAGGCTGGGACTGAGAGGAACTCGAAGCAGCATGCAAAGTTTGGGCAGCAACAGAAACTGCTGGCCAAGTTGGAGCACAAATTGGCCCTTGTGGATGAGGCCTTAAAGGAGAAAGGTCAAGAGTTTCAGCGACACAAGGACAAAACCCAGAAAAAGAATGAAGCCGTGAGTTTACAACACATACAGATGTATTATTGTAGCCGTGCGGGTCATTCCAGTTGCCTAGTACGATCCCGGCAAGTCGCTTCAACGCGACCGTAATTGTCAGCTGGTTCGGCGGCCGTCCCGGGCAGGGTTACGGGTCTTTCCACTCCGATACCGTGCTGATGGGACCGTTGAATCAGCTGATGCATTACACTAATTGGTACTCGTCTTCAATTTACGGCTGAGTGACCCAAGCGACATGCAGCACACTCAAGGTGCATGGCATTAACATCCATTGCTAATTAACCCTCAACAGACTTTCCTAATTGCAAATAATGATCACAATGATCCAAATTCACCCTGAGACCAGGTGGATTTAATTATGAGAGCAATGATCATTGGGAGGAAATGCAAGAAGCAATCACACTGATGCACAATAAAAAAACCTTATCCTTTACTTAGCCCACGGTACAACTTAATAAGTCTTACCTAGGCCCACATTCCTACCATGATAGAGAAGACAGAGTCCACAAGACAGAAATACCAGGTACACCCAGAAGAATCCCACAGGAAGAAAGCCAGCACAGTCCCAGCTGCCTGGGCAGGGAAAACTGCTTGTCTCGCTCTGGGATCGGAGGAGAGGATGTGGCTCTGGTGAGGGTGTGGCATGTTTTTAGTGCTGCGGCACGAACTATGAAACACAGCTTTCCCAGCTTTCCCAGAACTTCTCATCCTTTCCGCCTGTCACACCCGCCTTTATTGTGTCACGGCTGTGGGGGTAGATGGAGGAATTTAATAGGAAAGTTAGGATTGAAGAGAGTTGTTTGGTCCGTGGATATGTAGGAGACATCTTGATGTAATTAAGTCAGGAAACTGTGAGCTTAAGTGTTACTTGTCACCACACGGGAGGTGGTGCTGTGTTAATTAGATAGGGATTAAGGCTACGTCCCCCAGTATGTGATTGCCCCCTGTGACCTATCCCTACATTTTTGCATTTACAAGCGAGCCAGGCGTGCTGAGCATGCAGAATCCCCGCCTTCCCGGGTTTTGTGCGAGCAAGCCGCGCCCCGGAGGTGGAACAGTTGGTCGGTGAGACGTCGGGGGAGATAGAGAAGCGAGGAGGTTGTTGGCTTGGTTGGACAAGTTCAGTGTAAGGGACGCACACGGTCGAGAGAGAACGTAGCTTGGAGATGGCCTGTAAGAACAGGGTTTATGGCTGGCTTTCCTTTGACGCATGAAGAAGACAGCACGGTTCTCATATTCATGCTGAAGCGAATTGGCTCATATGGTGAAGCGAGATGCTGACCATTGTCTCTTGGTTGGTTCGTGAGAGACAGACCCCGGGGCCTCGTATATGTCAAACAGCGGGTCGGTGAGGATGATCGCCGCACAAAGAAGCTACACAACGGTCGGTGAGCCTTGGTGTTGAATACCGCTCATGAATTGCCTGACGAACGTTCCCACTGCGAAAGAGGGTGGCTTGGCGCCATTTATAGGGCGCGTCTACACGTGCAGGACGAAACGCCTCACAAGTTCCAAGTTCCACAAAGACCATCTCTGGACCAAGCTAAGTGCCAGATTAAAGGAAGGATTTTCTTTTATTTTGCTTCCCCTTGTCTGTATTTAAGTCTGTGAAGAGGCGCCTCGACTTTAGGTTTAATTTATCTCACGATTATTATTACATCTGAATTATTGTCCCTTGTAAATATTTGTCTATTTTCATTAAATCTCGTGTTTATTTTAAGTTGCTGTGTCCGTGTATTTGTCGTGGTGTTCGAATATAAACCCCCCTTGTACTGTGCCTCAATCCATCTGTGCCTCCGTCGCTCCGCCATTGCCGCGCCCCACCCCTCCCACGCGTGTTATAATCTCTGAGGATCAATGTGTCCACCTCCTAAAGAGAACCACTCGGCTATCCGGGCTGGCAGCTCGGCTATCCGGGTTGGGTTGATTAACTGAACCATCAGTACCGCGACAATATGTATGCATGTTGTACCGTGGGGATTTAAAATGTCAGGAAAAAACAAATGGTCAGCAGCCACATATCACATTGCGAGTAATTAATGTCATCAGGTAACCGAGCTGTTTAATCACTGGAATCCTTAAAGAAGATAAACGTACAGAGTCGTGCAATTTCACACACACCAGTCACATGAAAGCGCAAACTGACGTCTATGGTTGCCAGATTAAACCAAATTTAGCCACGTGTGGACGAATGGGAAGGAGTCGTTCAGAGCAGAATGAAAGCAAATGGAAACAAATTTATTCACACGAGAGGGTTGAGCTCAAGTAACATGAAATAAAGAAACTCCAAGGAAAATGTACTTATTATAATTCTCTTCCCTCGGACTTTCGCCTACCTTGTCACTCGATCTTATCACTCATTAAGCACACAAACAATACAAAGGATAGATTGGAGATGATGATGGGGCAGAGTGAACGGGTAAGGCATTCCCTTTCTCCAGGCGCCGTCGGCTAGTTTCAGCTCCGACGTGCTGGCTGCCGTTTCCCCACAGATGACGGGCTCGATGAGGGTCATTCAGGCGTGGTCGCAGAATGGTTGTGGATCCGAGCAACGAGGCTCCTTTTCTGATTCAGAGCACAGTGGCACGACCTACAACCGTCTGTTATCCCAGGCTGACTAGCTTGTTGAAGGAGTTCACAGAATCTCGTGCAGAGTCTGGCAGAAAATCCGATGCACAATGTCGCGCAGACTACTCAAGGATCCGCTGAAGAATCATCGTTGGCCGCTTTGGGCAGTGTAATTAAAACTACCCCGCATGATGTCACTACTCTCCCTCATTGGCTGGCGAAGTCTGGAATGGGTTAGGTTTGAATCCCATTGGCCGCTGGTTTCACACGGCACGTGCGGATCCCTGTCAAGACGGTTGGTTCTTGTAAAGGTCCATTGCCTATTAAAGTTCATTGGACATGACACAAACCGAGCAAACAGAGTGACCATCCAAAGAGGGTTTTAATTGAGGATGAAGGGGAGGGGTGGACATGAGTTGGGGTAAAAACGCTTTTTACACAATCAACCCAAACAATTCCTATTTGCATGAATGCAAACCCACCTGTCTAAACAGGTATACTGAAACGCAAAAGAAACTTACCACCTTTTAAACCTTCAAATATCAACAATAACACTGCGTGTAGTAAATTGTGTGAACTTATTTGTGGACAATAGTGTCTTCACTGTCAGACAAACGGTCACGGATGGTCACTTGAACCTTCAATGGTCACTTCATAGCACAGCTGTTGAACAGCCGTTTTGACTGTCAGTGATTAGCCAAGGGGTACGGGATGATTTTAATGAGCTGCACGTGATGTCTTGATATGGGCTTTCAAAAGGCCAGTGCAAAATGGGCATTTCATCAACATGCCACGATTGTCAAGGGATCAACGGCAGTGTGCCTTGGGCATACTGCAAGGCAGATTGAGCTACCGTGAGGTGGCACGTCGCCTTGGCTGTTACACCAGACGATATCGGCCTGGTGGACAGCGACACCTCCACAACGCTGCAGATGACAGACCTCGATCAGGGAGGCCAAGAGTCACCACTGCAAGGCAGTACAGGCAGATGGTCCTAAGTCAGATGGCTTCAGACATTGAGGACTGAGTGGGACAGAATCCAGCAGCAATCCATCCAAAGACTGGTAGGCAGTATGCGCCGACGATGCACTGCCTGTATCCAAAACAATGGTGGCCACACACGCTATTGGAAGGGGACTGACATTGCACCCTGTGTTTGTTCTGTACTGTGGAACAAACTTATGAGATGGTGTATCTTGGTCAAAAACTTGACATGTCATCAATAAAATGCCAATGTTTCAATTAGCAATTGTCGGTTTGTTTTATTTTGAACTGTTACATTTTTATTACATTTCAACAAGCGGTAAGTTTCTTTTGCGTTTCAGTAATATTTAAGGAAATAGCTAACTACTCAATTAATTTCTCCTCATAACCCTGAGCCATTTTTGTTACATATATATATATTTTATTTTTTTTATATATTTTTTGTGGTATTTTACTCTGCATTTTCATGAATGAACTGAATTGTTAAACATCTACAAGGATGTTGGAATATTGGAAATAAGCTGTTGAAGGACGTGGAATTTGAGCCTGAAGTTCACACCTAACTTTGTCATGCAATGCTCAGACATCTGTCCATCTCCATCTGTCCCATCTCTTGAGTTATTTAATCACAGCTTTTGCTGTTGCCGTTCTGTCTCTATATTTACAAGTCTGCAGTTCTCCAAGCCTGTGATTTATTTTTCGTTTGTTTGGCTTTTTTAGTGTTTCTTGTCCATTTTGATGAGCATGTTCGCTTAATGAGTCAGGAATCACGTCCAGATTGGCTCACGTTGTAAGTCGCCATGTTTGGCGTCACGGTATGAAACTCCATTTCGTGACGGGCTCTGAAACTGTGTCAAGACCGACGATATGCAGCCACGCATAACTGGATGACCTTTCTGAACCAGATCTTTCAATATCTCGGGAATTGTAAAAATTGTGAACTGCGCTGCAATTAGGTCTGAAAGCAAAAATCGCTTAAATAAAAGGAATTTGTCGTCTTGTTTAAAAATGTCGATATAATTATTTTATTTTATGAGCAAGACCCAAGTAGAAGCATTTTTAAAAAGTAAAATAGGCCAATAACCTCTGCTATGTAAGAGCAACAGGTCTATCCTTCCGTCTTACTGTGGTACATGCCAATAACTTTTGTTTTTACCCTCACCAGAATTGACGGTATTGACTTTGTCTTGTTCGTCTGTTTGTCTTGTTTGTCCGCACACAATGTGGTAACGTAGGCCACAAACGCCACAAACACAAAGCCAGTAGTACATGTTATCTTTTCTTTCAACCGAGTACCTATATGCAATATAAAATATGTACAATTAGAATGTGAAGATATCTATAATGTGAGTACAATTAGAGCACATCTATAAAGTATGTACAATTAGAATGTGAGCACATCTATAAAATACGTACGATAAAACCACACAAAACGAGTCCTGGTGAGGGTCTGCAACCGTTGATTGCTCATTATAGTTTCTATGTCCTTGCATTTTTGGGTAATTCAACACATGTTTGTTATGATAATTTATTTACTCTACATTGACAACTGCTTCATGGATATCAGGAAGTTTTACTTTGTGCCTGACACTCATCTCTCCATTACATTGAATTATTTGCTCTGAAACACAAGTTTGTTCTTTCTCATTCTTGCAGTGCTTTTCCCTTGCAGGTCTCAGCTGCTCATCATGGAACAGGTCATGGCCAAGCTAGCCTGCAGGTGTATCTTGCTAAGCCAGACACTGGTGCTCTGTATAAAGCACCCACTTCTTCATGCAAGACTGTCACCGTGCCACCTAATGAAGTCCAGGTGTGTGCCAAAAGAAGCCAA
>CM068964.1:84856149-84890821 GCA_035128595.1 Eptatretus atami
CCAAGTAAACTTCAAATGCATTGACATTATCTGCATTTCAAATTGTTTCCAAATTAAAGTTGTTATTTTTATTTATTTTCAAAAATACCACTTTGTGCAATGCATTCGTCTGGCCAAGGAAATGCAAAAGGCCAACCACGAAAAAATAGTATCCGACTGCAGAGCCCACTTGAATCCAGGGTCATTCCGTGCCAACTCACCTAATGGTCCCCAGGTCACCTCCTCAGATTTTGCTGAAAATTCTTAAATGTAGATCTTATGGCTCTACCCACCATGCAAAAGATTAGCTTTCAATTCCTCATAGTTTAAAAAATATCTATCTCTAGAGACCTTTGAAATTTGGCCCTAAAAATGCCAAATGTGAAAAACGCATTTTTTTCCAACTTCAGTGCTTATAATTTTATAATGACTCCTCTAGAAAGCTAATATTGCAAATATTTACTAATTGGCATCCAATTTTTCAATTATGGCATCAGATAGCTTCTGGGATGCATATTTCTCACTCTATAGGAAGATAAAATGGCTTTTTGGCCAAAACGAGCTAAAATAAGGTGAAACTATAGGAGCCCTCCTGAAAATATGGAACAACTTAGAATTTTTTCCTCATAAAACAGTGATTATAGGGTCATTATCTATCCATAGATACATTTTTCTGGGATAATACATTAGTGATGAATTATAAAAGTTTTAACATAAGCCCTTGCCTCCGAGGGCTCTAAAATGGACCAATTTTGTCCCCTGGTTTGACCATGTGGCTAGGGTTTAGGATCTTCATTTTTTTCTAAAGATTGCCTCATATAAGATGTGTCTACTGACCGAATAATTTTATCTAACGCCCATGGCTTCATAGTAAAATAAATTTTTATTTACATGCACCTTTTTTATAATTATTCACTTTTTTCATATTCAGAAGTTTATAAATCTTAAATGGAACTATCCAGGAAAGAGTTACTGCAGAATTTATAAACTGGTATACAAAATTTCAGATTGTGGCATCAGAATGTCTCAGAAAGCACATACTCCTAGTTTTAGGAAGCCAAATATGGCAATTTGGCCCACTTGGTACAAAACAAGGTGAACTTGCAGGGGTGCGCATGAGGCTAAATTATGCTTCTTATTAGACATTAGTGATAAGGATGTTATTTATTCATAAATACATGCTAATGATTACTTTCGTAAGTGATTGCAAATTATAAATTAGAACAAATTTGATTAGTTGAGTAGCAGCTTTTTATTTACAGATATACAGAAACAATGAATATTAGTAATTTTATACCTTAGAAAACTCTTTAATGACCTTTCATCTTTTATGACTTCATTATCATATTATCTAGCACTCAGAGGCACAGAATTTTACATCTTAGAAAACAGGTCTTGAACATGCTTAAAGTCATGCTGTGACAGTTTGTACTGACGTCCACCAGATTTTATGTCAGGGCCTCAACCACACAAAAATGTCGAGTAATGGCACCCAGCATTGATCTTTCTTTTTTTCTGGAGGCCATGAGAATATTCACCATTTTTTGTCAAAGTGGCATTTTCAACTTCCTACAGATAGAAACATATGCATTTATCAGGCATTCTGATAACAGATCCTTAAATGTCATTGCCAGTTTATAAAATACTGCAGTATCCTTTGCTAGAGTGTTCAGTTTCAGATTTATAAGCTCATGAATATGAAAAAAGTGAATAATTATAAAAAACGTGCATGTTAAAAAATTTATTTTACTATGAAGCCATGGGCGAAGCCATGGGCGTTAGATAAAATTATTCGGTCAGTAGACACATCTTATATGAGGCAACCTTTAGAAAAAAAATTAAGATCCTAAACCCCTAGCCACATGGTCAAACCAGGGGACAAAATAGGTCCATTTTAGAGCCCTCGGAGGCAAGGGCTTATGGTAAAACTTTTATAATTCATCACCTAACTGTATTATCCCAACAAAAATGTATCTATGGATAGATAATGACCCTATAATCACTGTGTTATGAGGAAAAAATTCTAAGTTCCATATTTTCAGGAGGGCTACTATAGTTTCACCTTATTTTAGCTCGTTTTGGCCCAAAAACCATTTTTAGCTTCCTATAGAGTGAGAAATATGCATCCCAGAAGCTATCTGATGCCATAATTGAAAAATTTGGATGCCAATTAGTAAATATTTGCAATATTAACTTTCTAGAGGAGTCCATTATAAAATTATAAGCCCCTGAAGTTGAAAAAAAATGCGTTTTTCACATTTGGCATTTTTAGGGCCAAATTTCAAAGGTCTCTAGTGATAGATATTTTTTAAACTATGAGGAATTGAAAGCTAATCTTTTGCATGGTGGGTAGAGCCATATAGATCTACATTTAAGAATTTTTCCAGCAAAATCTGAGGAGGTGACCTGGGGAGGTTTTTGAAATTTAGGTGAGTTGGCACGGAATGACCCTCCAGGAAAAAGCCACCCAGGACCTTGTGACCTCTTATTTCTTTTTCTTTTTTTTTTGCTAGTTTTTTGGACAGAAGCAGACACCTCAACTAAACTGTCTGACTCACCTTGACTCAAAGGGGCACCTATTGGTGCAGAATGAAAATCATTATGGCTATTGTAAAATACAAAACTTGGATATGACATCAATAGCTGCTAGTCCGTACATCATAAGAAGTGCTCCATAAATAATGTTCATTTGGTGCTGAACCTGGAGCAACATGAGGGTGATTATAGTTATTTGCTGACGAATCTCATATGTGAGGCAAGCGAGAGGTGACTTGGGTGAAGCCCCCAGCGATGTTGAAGCAATTTTCCTCGGATTCACCAGAGTTGGAGCCTCGAGTCCGCGACTCGGACTCGAGTTGTACTCGTCTCGTATCCCAAAATCTTGCAACTTGCGACTTGACGAAATTGACTTTGGACTTGGTGTCTGTGTACTTGCGACTTGCTTCCAACTTACATGCGACTTGAGGTTGTCATGACTTTTTCACAATGTTCGGAAAATAATCGTTGAATAAACATTGAATTAAAACTAGGTTGAAAATAAGTGGTAAATGATTTTCAGTCATCAGCGTGCATTCATGTGTAAAGACTCATTTTTTTTTTAGCTAAAGATCATTGTGGCCTACCTCGAGGCCTATCAAGTCGAAACAGCTCGGATCCGTTAGTCTGTGGTGGACGCGATAAGAATATAATGAAGGATGTTGGGTTCCCTCGACATTAACGACTGTTTAAAAATGTAATCATATGTTGTACAGAATTGGCTGAATAGTTTGTGAACAAGTGAAGTCGTTACAACCTCCGTTGTGTGACCCCGAGTCCTCCTGGCAAGTTTGGTTTAATTTGGATAGGTAACGACGGAATGTATCATGGTCAGACAACAGACAGACAGACGCCAAATTGCGTATTTTAGTACGATGTTACTTCTATGGGTGCTCGATCATAATGAAGGTGCACAAAGCAATAACACGAAGCTTTTTTTCTTCCATTCAGTGTATTCACATCCCATTGTGGTACCGATAAAGAAGCTCCTTATTGGAACAGAAAATAATGAGACCCAAGTTCTTCAAACAAACCCTGAAGAAAAAATGCACGTGAATGGCATGCCAGGAACCGGCCCAAGTGAGGATGAGGGATATGAGATCCATCCACCACGGCCAATCAGTCCGACTAAGTTGCTGCCCTTTTTGGGTCTCTCCCGTACCGAGATCAGTGATACTGACCTGGAGGCTCTGAGGCAGCGTCTCACAAATGCTCCACGGCCCATAAAGAAGCGCAGTTCGCTCACGGAGCCTGAAGGTCCCAACGGGCCCAACCTGCAACGCTTGCTCATGCAGCGCTTCCAAGACCGGCAAGCTGTTGTAAATGCAGCTGCCTTGCTTAGTTCATCGTCTTCTGCTTCCACGGTGGTAGAGGATGTTCACAGAGATTCTCAGGAAAGCCAGCAACAACATGTGGATGAAGTTGCTGTTAATGATATGCATCCAGAAGTAATTGAGGATGAACTTCTGCATGAAAGCTTGTTTCCACCTCCACCTTCAAGAGAGGTCTGTAATTGTGTACCCCATAGTTGAAGCTATTTTTTCTTATTTGCATCCTTAAAATTGGCATGTGATGATTAGTATACTTGTACAATATTATTGTTTATAATTTTTTAAAAAATTGTCCGACTTCCAACACAAAATGCTCAACAATGTTTTGTTTTTTTTTCCACCCCAACTTGGCAGGATGATCATTTGGTGCCAGAAGAGGAAGAAATTTTCCCCAGCCCGTACCAATTGCCAGACGTTTCTGTTGAAGAGTCGCCATCCGATGGTTATGCAAATGAAGAAATATTCATTCCAGATCCACCTCGTACTCCTCCACCCCCATATCCAGCTAGCCCAGAGCATGAAAACAACCGTGTCCCAGAAATAATTTCTTCTACCCCACCAATTCCTCCGGTAGATGACCATTAGCGAAGCAAGGCCGAACACATGACGAGCATTTTCATTCCTCATTGAAAGTTATTCCTCATTTGCAATCTCCTTCTCTAACCGATCTCTATTACAGGGGAAGTGCTCCAACCTGAAGAATCTGTCATCCATAAAGTTACGGGTTGTTAAAAAGGTTCGGTTTGACGCGTACGCCCTATTGCTGGATGCTTCCCTTGAAGGTGACTTTGATCTACTTGAGCAAATTTTTCCCTTGGTGAGTATGGGACACAAGACAGCACAAATCCCAACCACTTGAGAGGCATGGGGTGTGCATGAATAAAGGGCCCCTCTACCTATTACGTACCACGTGTGAGAGTGGTCAGAAATGTCACGTTTGCGGTATGTAATAAATAGATGGCCCCAAAGGGGTCACTTTTGTTGTGTGCAAGACTAAAGTGGTTTCTTTGCCGAACCTACGAGCATCTATCCTGTATACGTACTGTGCAAATAATTTTTTTTTATTTTTAAACTATGCCGTATGCAAACTTCACCTTGTAATAAGCTGGAGTTGCTTTAAATATTAAATACTAGCAAAAGTACCTGGCATTGCCAGGCAACACCGGGTCCCCTCCTCCGGACTCCCACCCCTTCCCCGCGACAGCTGATGGTTGGTGTGTTTATAAATTATGAATTGTGAGTAGATAACTGTTTAAAACCCATCCTAAGGTGTGTCGTGGTTAACAAAAAAAATAAAAATTAAAAGTGTAATCCTATAAAGTTTCGTCGCAAGAGATCTTGGCAGCTCAGAGGAGTAGCGTCACAAACAAACGTCTCATTCGCTTTTATATGGAAGATAACATCGCTCGAAGCTCCTAAGGAAATGAAATAACATCCTAAATGAAAGCAGATCGTACAAAAAAGGGAAACGATGTGATCTCGTGTTTAAAATAAATAAATAAAACAAACTCCCACCAGATGACACCTCGGCACCGCACGACACCGCGGGGCCCGCACTTTGTACTTTGATCCATCGACCAGTTCTTACAGAGGAGAATAGGATGTATTTTTTGTTGTGTTTATCAGAGTGACGGTATGTGCAGAGTGAACACTTTGTACGTACATAGCGTGGGGTAGTGCATGTGATTGAACGAACACACACACAAACTCATGGACACACATGCACAACGTCACTGCACACACACACACACACACACACACAGACACAATTTATTATTATCATAGATGAGTTTCTTTGTAAGGAATTCAATGCAGGAGAAGGCCATTCGGCCCATCAAGGCTGCGCAATGGTGCCAACTTATGGTTGTCCATGCTCTATCCTTTTAAATGTTTAGTGTCAAGTCAGCATTTGAATGGCTCTTCCAAGAGGGGTTGACCCCCCCCCCCCCCAAACCCACTCTTTCTGCTCTTCCTTTGTTTTGTTGCTCTAGCTCTTCCAAGAGCGTTGGCTGTTTACAAAAAAAAACCAAGGAGCAGCACGTGCCATTCTTGAGGTCTTCCATGTGCTCGACTGGCGGGTTCGAACCACCATCCTCCCCAATCCAGAGCAGACGCTCTAACCATTCTAGGGGTTCGAACCACCATCCTCCTCAACTTCGAGGCAGACGCTCTAGACCATTCTAGGGTTCGAACCACCATCCTCCTCCACTCAGAGCAGACGTTCGAACCACCATCCTCAGCCAACTCAGAGCAGACGCTCTAACCATTCTAGGGTTCGAACCACCATCCGCTCCCTCAACTCAGAGCAGGACCGTTCGAAACCACCATCCTCGCCCAACTCAGAGCAGACGCTCTACGCATTCTAGGGTTCGAAGACCACATCCTCCTCAACTCAGAGCAAGACGCTCTAGACCATTAGGGTTCGAACCCACCATCCTCCCCCAACTCAGAGCAGACGCTCTAACCATTATCGGGTTCGAACCACCCATCCTCCCCAACTCAGAGGCAGACGCCTCTAGACCATTACTGGGTTCGAACCACATGCCTCGCTCCAACTCAGAGCAGACGCTCTAACCTTCTAGGGTTCGAGACCACCATCCTCCCAACTCAGAGCAGACGTTCGAACCACATCCTCCCCAACTCGAGCAGACGCTCTAACATTATCGGTTCGAACCACCATCTCTCCAACTCAGAGCAGACGCTCTAACACCATCTATCGGGTTCGAACACCATCCTCCCAACTCAGAGCAGAGCTCTAACCATTATCCGGTCCGAACCACCATCCTCCCCAACTCAGAGCAGACGCCTAACCATTATCGGGTTCGAACCACCATCCTCCTCCAACTCAGAGGCAGACCCTCTAACCATTCTAGGTTCGAACACCCATCCTCCCAACTCAGAGCAGACGCTCTAACCATTATCGGGTTTCGAACACACATTCCTCCCCAACTCAGAGCAGACGCTCTAACCATTATCGGGTTGAACCACCATCCTCCCCCAACTCAGAGCAGACGCTAAACTGAGTCTGATAAAACGTTAAATAAATACTTTAGATGGAAGAAAAAAGAAAGGGGGCAGAGGGCTAAACACAAGCAGTCTTGCAATGGAGCACATACATGATGGTGAAATCTTTTGTGTGGTTCTGGGGACATCATCTTCTTCTTCTCCTTCTTCTCCTTCCTCCTCCTAATTCCCTCCATTATGGGTTGAGGCCTTATGGTACCAAGCCGCTGCTGCCCCACCTTTTGTACAACACTCCTCCACTGCCCTCTATCCCCAGCCAACTCTCACCACCCCCCATCTTACTTGCATCCCTCCTCACACCATCATGGAAAAGTCCTTGCAACATGTCCCGTGATGCTCTTTGGAGAGAAAAAAAAAATTAATGGTGCAATTGGTTCACATTACATGATGGACAATGACTTCAGATTTTGTCATTATGCTTCATAAATTACAACGGTATTGCAAATTGCAAACAGGGGCAATACTCCTGGGTGCTCACCTGGTAGCAGCTGGTTAAGATAACCAGGGAACCAATGGTCGGCAGGGATGACCCACAAAATATGTAATGGATAAGAAAGTAAATACCTATGGAATTTTTTTTTTGAAATGTCATGAACAAACTTTGGTACATCACAGGTGTTGAAGTATGCCTGGTGTTGGCTTAATGGTTATGGTGGTGGGCTTGGGTTCCTGGGATCCTGAGTTCAAATCCCACTCTGCTGTTGAATTAATACCAGGTGGGGTTGACTCTGCCCGTCATCCTTCCGAGGTCGGCAAAATGAGTGCCGGCTTGCTGGTATCCTGCGTCGGAGTGGCGACCCGTCCAGGATTGTGTCCAATAGCCAAGGAGACTGCTTATAGGCAGCACCGATGCTCTGAACAGAGTATGGTCCCAATGGATGGATGGATGGATGGGAGTTGAAGGTTGTGGTCAAGCTTCATCGAAATTGTGTTTGCAATTTTGGAGAAAAAAGAAAATACATATTTTTGGGGGCAACCCCCCTCTTACACCCCTAAGCTTTTTATAAGACCCCTAAGTTAGACCCTTACACCCTTAGTCTATTATTCTATTAGACACTTAGACCCCTGTTTTTTTTGTTGTTTTTTTTATATTTTAATTCCATGAACAAACTTTGGCACATACACAGTGATGAAAGTTGTGGTAAAGTTTCATCGAAATCGTAAATTGATTTGCGGACGGACGGACAGACGGACGACGCGCCATACCATAAGCTTCCCGGAGCTACATTCCAGGTGAGCTAAAAATGAACACAATATGTTTGATTGAAAACCATGAGGTTATGTGTGCTCAGATGGAAGCACCAAATGGACCAACTCTAATGTTCTTTGGATCCCTGTGTTGTCTTCTTGGTCTGACCACAAAGTAAGTTCTGCATGTTCTTGTGCTATAGTAACCGACCAGTTGTTGTGATGCTTCATTCAGGTCGACAACCCCAACCAACCGAACGATGATGGAATCACTGCCTTGCACAATGCCGTGTGCTCTGGGATGCAATCCGCCGTCGTCTTCCTCCTGCAGCGTGGCTTGCATGTGAATGCTGCAGATCGAGACGGCTGGTAAGCATTCATTTATTGGCCCTGATGGTGTTCCCCCTTCTTTTTCTGCTGTTCATTTTGTTCTGCTGCTTCCTGATCTGTTCTGTGTTACAGCTTTTTTCCACGAGCCTTGACTCTGTATATACAAAAAAAAAAAAAGGACTCAAGATGATAAGACTTGGAAGACAGTTCCACAAGTAATAAAAGAGTGGATATGGAAGAATGGAGGTGACCATTAAGCTTCGACTTGAGGAGGGTAACAAGAACAGGGTTTCTCGGAGAATGTGTGTGACCTGGTTGGTTTGTTCCTGTATTTATTCAGGACACCCCTGCACTGTGCAGCCTCCATGAACAATGCCGTCTTGTGCAAGGCCTTGGTGGAGGCGGGTGCTGCAGTCCTCGCTACGACGTACAGCGATCATCAGACACCGGCGGATAAATGTGATCCCATGGCAGCGGGTTTCCAGCAGTGTGCCCAGTTCATGTACGGTGCGTACCGAGAGCACGCTTTTGTTCTGAAGCCATGAGACACCCGCGCACTAATTTAATGGCCCGATACATCGGTTCTCATTGTCCTGTGGGTTACTAGTCTTATTGATTTATTGGATGTTGGTTTTCTTTTTTTTGGAGGTGGGAGGCTGGTCTTATTTATTTATTTATTTATTTTGTGAGATGGATATTTTGTTTAATTTTATTTTGTTCTTCCAGATTTTGCATTTCCTTCTTAATGGTGCATTTTTTTTCATCTATTACTAGGTGTGTTTATTTCGGTGTCACACTTTATTCTAAACGTTTCCTGCTGTTGTGGACTTAAAAAATGGTTAACATTGGAAAGCCAATAATCTATACTTGGTTGGTTAATAATCAATTTACTTGAGCAAAAAATTAGTGTTGGTTTGATCATAAAAATGCACCCGTCGTTCCAGGTTGAAAGCAGGAGCAGGACTTGGAGCTTTAATGTAGCGGTTCCAACAGTATGACAGCATGAACTCCTCAGAATAAAGTGTGATTGACATGCTAAGAGAACCCCAAATTAAATAAAGTAATACCTTTTGATGCAATCGGAAAATATAGAACAGTACACGAAGGAGAACAACAACAACAACAACAACAACAACGTGTTCTAAACGATCCTTTTTCGTGTGTTTCACTTCAATTTACATCCTCATTGAGATTCACAGATAGATAAGATATGCAATATGTTTGTGAAGTGCAACATGCTGTCTTTTGATTAAACCCATCAGAGAAATGACGGGTAGGCATGGTTAGTATAACTGAATGTGAATCGAAATATATATATATATATATATATATATATATATATGTATATATATAATATATATGTTATCCTCAATGTTTTCTAACTTTATCCTTTTAAATCTGCAATTTTTCTACAGGCCTGCAGGAGAGCCTTGGCCTGATGAGCCGCGGTGTGGTCTATGCACTCTGGGATATTGATGCTCAGCGAGAGGACGACCTTGATCTGCATGAAGGTGATCGGCTTAACGTGTTGTGTCGGGGAAACCATGGAAACGGTGAAAACGAGAGAGAAGCGGAAGAGGACTTTCTGAATAATGGCTGGTGGTGGGTCAGATGCGGAAAGCAGGAAGGCTACGTACCATGCAACTATCTCGGGGTAAGTGTGTCCATTGCACTGAGCATTTCCTGTGACCGATCAAGTGAACTGACAATTGCTTTGGAAGATTCGTTTTTTGTCAACATGGTTGTTTTTTTTTCTTTGTTTCGTTTGACTTCCATCCGATAAGGTCTGACTATAACTTGTCCTGTTGGTGCTCTGCAAGTGATGTTTGCACCATGACTATACACCGTCCTTCCAAAAGAAATGGAAACCAGCAAACGTACAATTAAGAAAAGGAAGAGGTCGGAGGGGATGATAGGAAATGCTGTCATGAGAAGAAAGAGGGGGAATAGGAAGGATGTGTGATGCTTATTTGAGAAAATTGTAGTCAAGTTCAAAATGATGCCATTTTGAACATTTTTGAATTTGATATATATATATATATAATATATATATATATATATATTATATATATATATATTACACACACAGTATCAAACCATGGTGTCTCCATGCGTTCATTTTCTCCCTTTTTATTGTGGCCACTTCCTGTGCTGCGTTGAAAAGCTGCACACACAGGCGAAGCTCAACATTCACTTTTGAAATGGCAGAAGGGCAGACATAAATAATGAAGATGCCAAATTTTATTTCGCAAGCAGGATATTCTACATTCTCTTTCGAGGTCCAACTTCCACTGCCTGATGTTTCACCACCATTCACGTGGACAGATTTAGTCACTAAAGCTTTGGCTCTGAGTGAAACCAAGTGCAACACAATTAACCTTTAAAGTCCATGAAATAATTTAAATTGAAAAATTAACTTTAACTTTTTAAAAATTAAATTTAAATTAAAAGTCATACTAGAACGACACTCCGGTGGAGCACACACCTCTGCCAGGCTGAACAGTTTACGTTTTGTATCTTACCGATAGGCCGGATCGGAATCCGGACATGAACCAAAATCTAATCAGCTTGTTCTTGTCGCACCTACTCAATCTTCACCAAGCTTTTGTAAAAATCTGTCCATAGCTTTTTGAGATGTGTGTTGGCCCTATCAATCGATGTTGAAATATCACTTTAAAAAATAGAATTTTTTTTTCCTATCCAGATCCAATCAAAATCAAATCAATTCGTCCTTGTCACACCCAACCTTGTCCACCAGTTCGTAGGAATCTGTGCATATCGAATGAAAATTGAGGATTTTGAAATCTGACAAAGTTATTGACCTTGGCCTATGTTGACCTTTTGTCCTCAAAACCAAAATGCTTTTTGCTTATGATGACTCTACCAGTTGGTGAAGTTTCGGGAAGATCGGTTTAACAGTTGTGACCTGTCAGCGGTTGACAGACAAATAAACAAACACACACACACACACACCACCACACACACAAACCGAATAACAAAGTTGACCGACCCAATATACTTGAAAAATCTTTGATTTTGCAAGTAACAAGGGTGAAAATATCACCTCCATCCACCTTCAGTGGCAGAGGTTAAAATAATCCGAAGAAGTGGAGGAATATAACCTGTCCATAATTATGGGTTCTTTGCTCCTATCAAAATTCTTCATGAAATGTGGTCTTTTTTTTTTTTTTGAAAAAGCATTACTTTTCATACCTAATGCCCCCCTTCGAATGTGCCCCGAACAGTTGTGTCCACGAATAAAGCCAATCTGAAGCACTACATTTGGTGACTGGCTCCATCCCCGGAAAAGACCAATCACAAGTAATGCAACGATGACTCTTGCTTGCGTTTCTATCATGATTTTATTGTGGTTTTGAGCCTTGTAAAACAATGGATATAACAATTTTGTCACCCAAGTTGATTGCGTCTTAACGTGGCTTTTCTTTTTTTCCATTTGCGACAAGGTCATTGGGAAAATTAATACAGTACTTGTGAATTTATTTTCGAAATGCAATTCTTTGTGTATATTTTTGGGCTGGGAAGAGGGAAAAGTTACATCTTTTCAATGCTTTAACCTTTTATGTCGTATGATCCGTAAAGTGAACTTGACTTGTGGTTTCACTGCATTGATTGTTTTGTTGTTGTTTTTTAAAAAAATTCGGTTCTAACTGTCTTTGTGTTTCACTTTGCTAAAGTGTCTTCAACGTTTTTTTTATATTTTAAAGGACAGGAGAGGTTGTACAGTATATGCAATGACTGGTTGTGATTTGTGGTGCACTGATGAATTAAAGGTGACGTTTTGAAATGAATTTGTCTTGTTTGAGCCGTCAGTAAAAAGATAATTATTGAGCAATTAAAATAATTTAGTCATAATTTTATTATGATCATCATGTGAAATATGCGCCGGGCTCTACACAGAGCATGGTTCTTGGCTTGGGTTGCAATCCTGGACGGATCATCACTCCGACACAGGATACTCGGCTGAAGGTGAGCGGATTTTTAATTTAGCCAAGGTGCTGATAGCTCGCCTACCCTTAATGAAGGACACAATGGGATCATTAACGTCCACTAATTAATGCCAGCCGACAGGAAACCCACTTTAATGCCCCACGATGCATTGATGAATCACCCTGCCTGTAAAGCAACAAGGTGATCGTTTATAGCTGTGCTGAGATTCTAATCCAGGCTGTATGCATACGTGTAACCATCCTGCCAGCCTGAATAGTTTATTACTTTATAAAAAAATTCAAAATCAACCAAAACTCCATTGCAGTGGAAGATATTTTTTACCGAGCCCCAATCCCATGATCATCTTATTTGTGCGGTTCCAGGTGTTATGCTATTCTGCAGGTGCTTAGTAGTAGTTGTTGTGTAGCCCCCGGCGGTTCTCTCGAAGAAGCCCACTGCACTGAGACAGCCGGTTGATCTCCCAGGAGCGACCCAGAGATCCCTCACATCCAGGATGGTGTACCCCCGCCTTCACAAAGTCAGAGCCACGACGGAGAGTTCGAGAGAGATGGATGGAGAGACGGAGACGAGAGGGAATGGGCCAAACATGGGGACCAAACAGCACTCTGACAGTGACTGCGCTACCCTGACGAAAACGGGCTGCAGGGAAGAATGGGGAAGATTTGGCACCCAACTTTCATTGGGGGGGGGTACAACCACCGTGAAGAGGCATCCCCGTTCGTTGCACAGGTACTTATTTGGAGGCAGGGCTGGGATTGCTTCTCATAGCGATGCTGATGCAGGATTTTAAAATGCAACACTTTTTAATTATGATAGTGTTTGAATTGTTGGCATTGTAAACATGTCCAAAAAGCTTTGGGATCTGACAGATCCACTCACATTTGATTACACCCACACTAGGAAACAAACAATCAAACAAAAAAAACACAAATTAACCTAATTATCAAATTGGTTGAAGGCATTAATATTTTTTTTTCTGTGTAATATATTTTTGTGAGGCGGTTCATTTATTATTTGGGTATGCATACTCACCTCCAAGTTGTCTCGCCTGGGTTTGAATCCCGACCCAGCTATAAACTCATCTCGGTGTTTCACAGGTAGCGTTATTCATCAGTGTGTGCCATCCCTCGGATGGACGTTAAACTGGCATCCCGTCTGCTGCCATCAGTTGGTGGATCTTAAAGATCCCACGGTGTCTTTTGAGAACAGTAGGCGAGCTATCGCCGGCACCCTGAACAAATTACTACTTCCTGTACTAACCTACAGAGGGCACTGCATCATCAGGAGCACAGCCCACGCCTTCAGCCACGCATCCTTGTGCTGCATCCGGAAGAAGAAGACGGCTCTACAGTAATGTGTGCAGGCACTAACTTGGAGTTGGAACAGTTGTGAAAGAGCCAGGGGCGTGCATGGATGCAAATTTGTAGTTGGAGTTGCAGTCGTCGAGAGTCAGTCAGCCTGAGAGTGACAGCTGCGGTTGAGTTGAAGAGTGCCACTGCACAAGACACCACCCCCCCTTTTCCCACCCCTTTACCCTAGTTGGTGTGTAGTTTGTGCCTTCGTGCTCAACCAGGCTTATGGATAGCTGCACACACCTTGTGAACCACTCATCGAGCAGACAAGACCGCACCAATAACATTTGTGATCGTTATCTTCCTTTTGGTGGTCGCGAGACTACCCTTATTTTCACTTTTTCCGTTTTTTTGTTTGTTTGTATGTAATGGACAGCTCTGGAGCCAGAGGAGTCAACCGATTTTGATGAAACTTGACAGGTAGGTTCATACCAGGATCTAGTTCTATGCTTTTGAGCACCGTTGCTATGGACGCCACCGTTGCCTAGCAACGGGACTTTAAAAAAATTTTAAAATCCTAAAAAAATTATTTTTTCGAAAATCAAAATCGGCTTCCAGGTTTTTATGCGCACTATAATCAACCTCTTTGTCAAAAATTTCAGCCCGATCCGTCAAAACTGTGACGAGTATGCAATTATATAGCGACCACCCATGTCGCCTACCGGCTTGTTAGATTCGCTAGAGTACCCTTATTGTCGGGTTGTGTGTGTATGTGTGTGTGTGTGTATGTGTGTGTGCAACGCGAGGCTCCACAGCACAAACCAGCAAACCGATTTCGATGAAACTTGGCGACAGGTGCCATATGGGGTGGGAAGTGTGCGCGTTTGAGTTTCGTTGCTAAGCAACCACCGGTTGCTGTGCAGCGGCCGAAAAACCGCGTACAGTATTTTCAATACTTGTCCTACAGTTTTGAATGTGGAGAAACGAGACTTCGGAATTAAACACTTCGAGATATTTAGAAAATTTTACTCGAGCCGATTTTTGATTTAGGTTTTATTTTTCAAATGGTAGTCCTTCAAAATAGGTGTCTATTTACCGTCATTTTTATGAGGAGTGCCAGTTGGCAAAATACGCAATAGGAAAAATCTTGCCAGGCAGAGAAACAATTGTATGTGAACAATACGTCTTGGCAATGAATCTTCGTCGGTGGATCGGTCAGAATGAAAAGCATCGTATCCAGCGCTTCGATCCTAGCGGATCCCTCGTCGCCTACCGGCTTGTTATCTTGCCAAAACGAAGTTTTTGCAAGATATGTTAGTCAGTCTGTATGTTTTTTTTTTATTTTTATTTTTTTGTTTGTTTGTCTGTAATCACGAAAAAAAAATTCTGCAGACCACAGTTTTCATTGGAAATTTTTGTAACTTCGCATATCAAGAGGCCTATGGAGGTCCCTTTCAGGCATAAAATTTTGAAGGTCAGGTCAAAGGTCAAGGTCACTGTCGCAAATCAGGGGAATCGACAAAACCCTTATTTTTTTTGAGTAATTTTGATCGGATCGTCTTCAAACTTCATGGGAAGATAGTTCGTGGTCTGGCGCTCAGCTGATTAATTTTTGGTGGCGATTGGCCTTGACCTTCATGTGTTTTTTTTTTTGTTGTTTGTTTTTTTTTTTATCTGTAATCACGTATAAATCACTCTGCAGAGCACAGTTATCATTGGAAATTTTTGTAACTTCGCATATAGAGGCCTATGGAGGTCCCTTTCAGCGCATAAAATTTTGAAGGTCAAGGTCACTTTGTCGCAAATCAGGGGAGTCGACGAAACCTATTTTTTGAGTAATTTTGATCGGATCGTCTTCAAACTTCATGGGAATATAGTTCATGGTCTGGCATTCTGCTGATTAATTTTTGGTGGCGATTGGCCTTGACCTTCATGGTTAACGCCTAAGGTCAAACATATTTGACCCCAAGGTCAAATTTTCAAGTTTTAGGAACCATATCGTGTAGTACCTCAAATTGAACACCTCGATGAGTGCTTTCTAGATATATCAAGCTTGAGACATTATGACGTGATTTGGTGACGTTATGAGGCAAACGCATATTTTTTTCATGGTTACTCTGTAGAACGATTCTCATCGGAATCTCTCATAGGCAGATATTTCCTCAAGGAGTTGCTCCTGGTGGATAGCAGCTCTGTTCACCTCAGTGTGACCTTAAGAAGTCACACGTGGTCACTTTTGGAAGATACGGATCACCCTACGGGTGACATTGGTTTATTTGTTTGTTTGTATGTAATGGACAGCTCTGGAGGCCAGATGAGTCAACCGATTTTGATGAAACTTGACAGGTAGGTTCATACCAGGATCTAGCTGTATGCTTTTTGAGCACCGTTGCTATGGACACCACCGTTGCCTAGCAACGGGACTGAAATTTTGAAAAATCCTAAAAATTATTTTTTTCGAAATTCAAAAATCGGCTGCCGTGCTTTTATGCGCACTATAATCAACCTCTTTGTCAAAAATGTTCAGCCCGATCCGTCAAAAACTGTATGACTGGTATGCAATTATGTAACGACCACCCATGTCGCCTACAGGCTTGTTCTTTATTTTCTCCCACTTTGCCTACAGCATGCTCAGTGACAATTGCTCTTAAACAGGTATCTCATATAGAAAGCTCTTTCTCACTGATTGACTATTAAAGATCGGTATGGAAGCCAGTAAGGAGCCATCCTGCATGATATCAAGCGAGGAACAATATGTACTCCTTGGATGTGGACTATGGAGTGAACGTACGTCTACGTTTTGCGTACGTAATATGTAGACGGTCCCTTGCGTTGAAACAACATTCTGCGTGCCCGAATTTTAATCGGATTTTTCGCGCCATTTCGCAGTTGAAACCTTGATGAATTCGAAGTCGAATGCGTCACAGTGACGTCACCGGAAATTGTTTCGTCATCAACTTTTGAAACATAAACGAAGCAAGGAACATTAAGAGCCAAGCAAGTTGTTCATACGAACATTATTCACGAGAAACGGTCTCATTTAAAATCTGATAGAGGAAATAACCGTTGAATAAACGAACGAATGCAAATTGGAAGCGCCATTTTGAGCCGGAAGCGCCCTCGACTCCGCAAATCGTTGTGGAAATTTATAAAATAAACGCGTCCAAACCAACGGTGTAAAGTCGCCCGTACTCGCCTGCTCCAGCCGAAGTGTTTAGTTGCGTGGCGTATATAGAGCCTCACGGCTCTGAAACGCCATTACATCTTAAAGAAGAAGAAGAGGACGAGTAAGAAGAAGAAGAAGAAGTTCAATGCTTTCAGGCACATTCAGGAAACTGCTGGAGGTTCGCATCTGTTTCATAATCCTTTTTCAAACATTACATTCATTTTTGCTTTAAAGTGTTATTATTTCAATATGTTTTAATAACTGATTATCGGCGACTAGAGACGGGGTCTTGTCATGTCTCCCATTAATTTTTTTGCTCACTATTTATTCTTCACTATTTTCCGCTCAGTCTTTGATGTCTGATGTTTTTACAAATCATACACGGTGTGTGTGTGTGTGTATATATATATATATATTTATTAGAAAACCGATGTTACATATGGATAATCATAAACGCATGATGAATATATATGACGCACTTCCTGTTGGAATGGCGTGACGTCATTTCCGCTATTAAATGAGGTAAATACGGGATCGACGTCTATTTTTCCTCAGTTTAAAAGTTGTTGTTTTTTCTTCATGCTTAATCTCCAAACATTTAATATACATAAAACATTCACCTTGAATGTTTGGTTGATGTTATTTAAAATACCACACAGAGGACTTGAAACGAAAAAAAAAAAAGCCTTCTTTTCTCTTTTATTGCCGATCATTAAGTACGTACTTCTTCATTGGTCACTTGGAATTTTTTTTTTAGATTATAAAGCAATGCTATATAGTATATAACCAGAAGTCCTGTGAAGACGAGTGTTGAATTTCAGACAAATTACGTGATAATAATCAGTTCTCCAAAATCTTCTGACATATGTTGTGTTAGCTATGACGTCTGGAACCTTCGGTACATGGTAATCCCAGTAGTCTGCAGTGGCAATGCATCCTGAGGTAACCACCGGTGCACCCACAACACACGACCTCCGAACACTCCTTCGGAATCTGAGGGAGGGCGAGTAAGCGTGGCACCAGCTGTTCGTGTTTGTGGGTCCAGCCCATGGATGCGGCACTTGGGGGACACATTGGTGGAGAGGGTGGGATTGGTCAACACTTGCTTGGTGGTGCATACTCATAATGTCGAATCGGATGTTGGAGGTAGAGTTTGTTGAGACCGTCTCATGCAGAATAACTTGACACGTGCCTCGTCACAACACTGTCTGCATGCGGTCCTCCATATACCTTGCAGCTGTGAAAACCTCGGATGATTTGATGATGTCATCGGTAATTTCACGTTTGACTCGGCCCTTGACTGTCCAACAGGTCATGGTGTTCTTTGAACATTGGCCAAGCAGTCGACTTGCTGCGACCAAAGAATTGAGACGCGCTGTGTCACCTCGTTGAGGAATCAAAGCCAAGTATCTCATCAACTTGAGGGGCCGTCAAGTGCTTTCGAACATCGTCAACTGGAATGAACTTTGGAGGGGGTCTTGGCAGAGCCAGATTTCATCCACAAATATGAACGTGGCGTTTTTAATAGGTCAGCAATAGCACCGGTACATCAGTGTCGCACACTGACACGACCGTCAAGCCCACGTTAGCATGAAGGCAGTGGAGGACAAGACTAGTATCGGGGCCTCCTTGTGATCCGCTTCAAGTGCAGTCACATCAGGCTCCGAGTCTGAAGTCTTCACCGTTGCCAGTAACTGCAAATCCTCCAGAAAGAACAATTTTGTTTGTAGCCGGCTGTATTCGATAAGGTGATCGGATAGAAACAAGGTAAGATCTTCCTTGTTTTCTTCCATCGCCATAAAGTTTGCTGGTAGAGGTACTGTGCGACTTTCGACGCAACGTCTCGCAGGTTCTAAGCCGTGTTTGCGTTTCACTCTTGCGCGTGCTTTGATGAAGTCTTTCCATTATCTATCAAATGCTACATCGATCCTATCCAGTGTGACCAATCCTCATTTTCATAAATGCCAAGGTGAGCCAATGAAAAAAGCCAAGAATTCACAAGGTTTCGGAAAAGCGATGATAATAGAAAACCTATACGCCAAGAAAACCTATAGAAAACCAAGACACCAAGGTGAACAACGAATAGCCAAGATCTTGTGAAAAAAGCCAAGGAGTGGTCACACTGATCCTATCGTAGGCTTCTCCCATGTTGTATACCATTTTGGGAAATGTTTCTGCATACTCACCAAATGTTGTTTTGTCTGTTGGATTTCCACCAATGTTTGGCCATCAATGACTAAGCAGGTTGTCCCACTTAAAAGCCACAGTTGTCAGAGTAGTGACATCAGTTTGGCTGGCGGTGTGTTTGCTTCCATCGGTTTTTGCTGGTGACAGTTGCACTGCCATCAGTTCGTGCTGTAAGATTTCGTCTTGGTGGACTGTGTGCCCTGCTCTGTAAGCAGTTATTAATCTCTGTAAGATATTTCTGTCCACTTTAATAGAGTTCTGCTTACCTTTTTGTTTGGTCTACTACGATATGCAACAAGGCAAATGTTGGAGCCTTATTCTTCTGTGGAGGTGCTTTGACGTCTACATGCTCTTTGTCTTCAGTGCTTCACAAAGACGTTTTTTAACAAAGCTTTCGAGCTGAATTTGGCCCCACTGACATGTACCAAGCAATGATTCTTGAATGTCAGAGGTAGCCAGATCCTTGTTGACAATATTTTCCAGTGTGGATGTGGCAGCTTCTCTGGTGAACACGTTGCGCTGCTACAATGCCTTTACCAGCTTGTCTTTGTGCAGTATCTTTGGCCATCTCTCCTCTGGTACGCTCATTGTATGAGTGGTCAACCTCTTAGTCGCTCATCATCAGCATCGCTTTGGTCCGAGAAGCTATTATTTTCCGTAGATAATGTGATAGTGTCCATATGCTCAGTGCGATGCCTGGTGTTGGCTTAATGGTTAGGGTGGCGGGCTTTGGATCCCAGGGTCCTGAGTTCAAATCCCGCTCAGCTGTTTAATTAATACCAGGTGGGGTTAACTCGACTTGTCATCCTTCCGAGGTCAGCAAAAAATGAGCATGCTGGTATACTGTGTTCGGAGTGGCAACCCATCCAGGATTGTGCCCAATAGCCAAGGAGACTGCTTCGGCAGCACCAACGCTCTGCACAAAGTATGGTCCCAATCTCCTCCCCAGTGCTGATTGGATTCTGGTGATGCCAACCAACCCCCCGCTCCTCTTTCCTGTTGCATTCCGTCACTCATTGCTATGGTCTGTGTCTACCTGACTGAAGCGACGACAAGACTCCTTGACAACAAACGACTTCTCTCGAACTCCAGACGAGCCTCTGTAGGCAGCCTATTCATCTTGGACAGCTATATTTCACTGCACATTGCATAATTCACATGATCATATCGGAAGAAGTATGGTAGGATACATCCGGACGCATATAGATGCAGTCTCAAATTCTATTGTGCTGTGCTTGAGTGAATTACAGTGAGATGTTGACAATTTTCATACATTACCACCAGAATTCTGTGTTTGGGTCTTCATGTTTTATCCTGTCGCTGAAATTTTTCATGTGTTGGTTAAATTCCTCGCTTGACAACTTTTCTACCAATGTAGCTATCCCTTCTGGTTCGATATATCTGAACTAAGTTCTAGGCCCGACTGAACTAAGCTCTGCTATCAGATCAGAATCAATGCCATCTAAATAATCATAGAGTCATGGAAGCAGCAGCCTCCACAGAACCTGCATTGAGAGTTTGTGGATCCTCGTAGCACAAGCATATCCTTTGCCAGCCATATCTCACTGAGCAGCATCTCACATTCTAACCACAACTCGCACAAACTGGACTCTTGCACGTGCCGCCCCAGAACTCTGTGAAAGTTAATTGCAGTGTGCAATCCTCCAAGACGAGGGATAAGTAAGTTCTTGTACTTAGAGACCGGCCATTTGAGCTCCATCAGCTTGGGATAAAGTGCCTCATCTACTGTTAATACAATACATTTCTGCTCGAGTGTTTGCACCACATGTAACACTCGCTGCATTACAGGATTCAGTGTGTCAAGTTCGTGCGCATGGACCTGGATAATTGACTAGTTTCCTGCAGTAGTTTTTTCTGGGTTGGTGGTGCTAATGTTTTCAATGACAGTAGTCCAGTTGCACTCTTGGTTTTGAGACTCCGTAATTGCTAGGTCAGCTACGTGTGCTCTGAGAGCAGTCTCTAAATTTGTCACTGGATCTCTTCAACTTGACCAATCACTGGAGGTGCCATAACACCTGTTCTAATTGCTGAAATGATGTCGTTCACCATGTTGAGAATGTGTAATGTACCTTTCCTTCATGGTCTAATACTAACATTGGCAAGGAGTCCATCTTTTGGTGGAGCCCTTTGCCGTGCAACAATTGATTAATTACTTAATTTTCAAAAAGTTACAGATTCCGATGAAACAGTGGTGGTTTTGGTAAGCTATTAGAAATTAATTGATTAAGAAATTAATTATTTTACCATTATTATTTATTTGTTTTAACTTCACAATGAATCAATCAATTATTGTACACCACTCCCTTCCAATTCTGTCTACTTTAATAGTGTTCACCGTTGTAGGTGAAATCCTACCATTTGAAGTGGCTTTTTTGCAGTCAAGTGAAGTCTAAAGCAACATAGGCTCTTGAAGAAGTCCTTTCAGTCAAGCTTCTAGGCCTCACTATCTGCCATGATCTTTCCTGGGAAAGCCACATTTCCGAGCTGGCCTCCAAAGCTAGTCACTGGGAATCCTCCATTGTGCAAAGTCCTTCCTTGGCACACCTGAGTTCCAGACCACATACAAAGCTTTTGTCCGCAGGCTGATGGAGTACTGCTCTTCCCTCTGGGCTGGTGATTCCGCTTCTCACCTTTCTCGGCTTCACACTGTGGAAACCAAGGCATTTAGGATCATTGGTATCTCCTGTGATGAGGCTGAGTTTTTGGGTCTCTCACTTTCTCACTGCAGCCAGGTCGGTGGTTTTTCTGCCTTCTACCGTCTCTTCTCCGGCATGCCCCCACCCCCCCCTCTGTCTGAGATATGTTCCCCCACCTCCCCCCCCCCCATATTTCCGCAGGGCACTCAGGGTCCACACCAATCCCCTTCTGGTAAAACTACCAAAATCATGAATCGCTGCTCACCTTCACTCTTTCATGCCTCTTTTTCCCCACCTCTGGAACAAACTCCCACACTCTCTTCAATCCCACTCTTCCCTCCAGGTCTTCATATCAGCTGTTCACCACCATCTCTTATCTTCCTCCATCCAAATCCTCGATCTTTTCTACCCCCACGAATCCACCCCAAACCCACCTCCTTCAAATTCCCTGTTTTCCTTCCTGAAAGTCCCTGTAGTATCAATTTTGTTTACCCCGTGTATCTCACCCCATCCCTCACCCTTCCACAGATCTCCTCATGTCTCTGTTCCCAACTGTTTTGTCCTTCCATCTTCCACCCCTCTTGTCTCCTGCTCCCCTTGTCGTACATTCTGTGTGTTCACTCTCATACGAGCCTCGACATTGTATACAAAAAAAAAAAATAATGTCGCCATGTGCTGCACGACGGCACCGGCGATGTCGCATGCTAGAGGATATGCCATTTATTTTGCATGGGGGTGGTGTACTTTGTACCTGTCGTTATTTTTGTTATTACTTTTGCCATTTGAAGTGGCTTGATTAAAAATGCCACGATAAGGTGGAACGACACTCAAGCTGCTACATATTATACACCTTGCCAAGGTAGAAAAAGGGTTCGGAAACATGGGAATTCCTCTGGATGTTTTTGCAGTCAAGTGAAGTCTAAAGCAACATCGGCTAAGCGAGTGTGAAAATAATACGGATTCCTCTTACTCGTGATACAACTGAGGGTGCGGAAGCGTCACTCATAATACCCTCTCCCACCACCACGAGAAGCGGCACTACACGGTACACATTTACGAAGATAATTTGTGTAATCCCACCTCTGGTACTCCTGGTGAAGGGGCAAATGAAGTCGCTACAACCTTTGCTGTATGACCCGTCGTCCCCTTGGCAAGTTTAGTTGGTTGTGATTGCATAATGATAAGTAATGACCAAATACATCGACAAATAAGACATATCGAATATTTTGACACAAGTGGCCACACGGGCCACCTCGGACCAAGGTTTTGGTGGCCCGCCGGGTTTCTGGTGGCATTTGGCACCCGGCCTGGACCACTGCTTATTTCGAACCCTGTCTTTTGTGAGTTGTGAGTGTGTGGGTGTATCATGATTGTGCACCAAGTGATATTGTTGTTTGCTCATCTTGCCTCATGCTTTGCACCATTCATTGTTTGCCAATTGTATTAAAGTGGTGCACTGTGTGGGTATGTCCAGGTATGGCTATGCAGTTAGACTACTCTCTTGGCAAATTTGGCAGGCCAAGCCTAATCGTTACGTATCATTTTGGGGTCTTTTGTCACTTCCCATCCAGGTAAAACTTGTGGCCTGATTGCAAGTAATGGTGCACTCCTGCTCCCCTTGTGTCATCTTGCCAAGCCGAATTGCTCTGTCATTGTCCAGTAAACGAGTATTGAATGAGCCAGTTTTTATTTATTTATTTTGATATTTATCACCTTGACTGCAAACTAAAGTTCATACTGACTAGTGTGGTTTCGAACCCCTTTATAGAGAGTTGTGACAACCTGTCATTTGACACCATTTTGCTTCCATTGTGTGTGGTGAGTGCTCTGTGCCCCTGTTTGTTATGCATTGTGTCTCTATTAACCATGATGGTTTTCTCGATCAAGGACAGGGGTTAGTTTACATGAGATATTTACCCTGCATGCGCAAAGCGGTTCAGCATTTGGTTCACTTTGTCTGTCTGTCTGCAGACGTCAATCTCTGATCCAGGAACGACTTGATTTCAATTGAATTTTACATTTTGAACACTAGAACACGAATTAGAACACGAACCTGCCATTTAACAATACTTTGGCTCTGAATTCATCCCGATCGCAGAGAGTAGTGACATCATTTTTTACGTCTGCCTGCCTACCTGGCAGTCAAACAAAATTAAAAATAATTCCCAACAGGAAACTTCCTGTTTTTAAGGACGTCATAAAGGACACATACAACAGGCATGAATAACTAATGTAACATGTTCGACCGGGTGATGTCATAGACACTGCGTCAACGACGGTAAAATGGTGGTAAATTCCAGAATTAATTTATTTTTATAACTTTTACAATCTTTATTTAATTTATATTGAATTGTATACTTAAATTCGAGAACACAAATGGCCTTCTTGTCACTTCCAACAGCTTGGCCATGGTAAATAGGGTGGTGTATCGGACTACTTCAATAGCGCTAAACTTCTTGATTTTTTTAAAACAATCTTGAAAATCATTATTTTATTTCAATTGAAAGATATAAATATACTTGAACACTGCGTGGGCTAACGTGTTTGTTCTATTAACTCTCTGGTTAAATATATTAGGATAACAAAGGCTCTTCAACAAAGGGCAGTGATCCCAGCATTTATGGTATGACTGTGCATTCTGGCCTTGTGGGTGAGGATGTACGTAATTATGTGACATATATTTGACATTTATTTTTGAAGTAATTGTATCCCATGTGTTGTTTTTTTGAGGTTTCTTTCTACTTCATCCATCATTCTGACTTCAATGCATTTGAACATTTATTTTATGTCCATTAATGATTTGCATGAAGCATTAATGTACTTTTCTTTACATTTTTAGGTGTCAGAATGATGCCATTGCACAAGTAAAACATATGGAGAGAAAGATCTTCTGAAAGACGGATTGAGATCTTCCCAGACAGGAAGAAGCAGCCTTACAGGAACAAAGAAAGAGCATTGCAATAACATGGCTGGTGCGGCCGGGGCACGCAGCGATTGTGAGCGCTTGCTTGATCGCTTCTGCCAAAGCCAGAGTGTTCGCTTCGAGGATTTCTCAGCTGCCTGGAGGGACATGAATTTCTCTCTCATATTTTAGTGAGTTTATGTTTTTTTTTAATGCAAGATGCCATGGAAGGCAGAGTGAGAGTAATGGGCACTTGATCAATTGATTGACTTGTATCTGACCCTTGATTGACTTGGCCTTTAAATATTGCATTCTATGAGGTATGGTGTCATCTCTAATATGATGTCAAAAAATCTGGCACATTTTCAGGCTGAAAAAACTTTTGTATTCCATCTTATTTTAATCAGATTTATTTCTAATATCTTGATCCCCCCCCCCCCCCCCCCCCCCACACACACACACACATGGTGCTTTGGCAATTTTACTTCATTTCATGTGAATGTAACGGAATGATAGCAAACAAGTTTGATTGATGCAGAAATGTCACATCTATTCAACTCCAGCATAATATTTAAAATATTATTTTTAGTTATCATATATACTAAATAGTCTGACAATGGTTATGGTAATGACAATAAATAAAAATGGTAAAAAATAGTTTAATGCTTTAAACATGTTTATGGTGCAAAATTATTATCCACATTCTTTAAAATAAAATAAAAAACCAGGTGATATTGCAATCGGCTCCGTCTCTGTCTGTCTGCCCCACTTTCTCCTCATAATTGGTTGTACAGAGATTCGCCAAATTTGGTAGTTATAATTACCACATGGCAAGAATGTGGGAGAGCGGTATCATTTTGGTCCTGCCCCCTGGGACCCTGGGGCGGAGTCAGTAGATAAAATACCAAAAAATGCAATTACGTTCATATTTATAAATTAAACTTTGAATTTACAATCAACATTGGGGAACACATGAAATATGTAATTATTTTATTTTGGATTTGACCCTTAGTTCATGCCCCAGGGAGTGGGGACTTGGGGTCACAGGGGTCAAAACAAGATGTTTTTTTTTTTTAACTCAAAATTTGATATTGGGTCATTTTTGGTGGAATTTCTTGCCATCTTTCTACTTTGCGTTAGGTGTGAAGTGTGGGAATTTGCGATGGCACACCATCGACTTTACTCCTGTATTTTTTTTTCTGACACAAAATTATAGCGCATGACTTGAATAAAAATCAATCTGTTTAATTAACCGATTGTATTAATCAGGTGGTTTTTACCACCATATAAAGTTAAGTGGAACTGTTTTAATAAACCTTTCAACAAAGATTTTTTTTAAAGGTGTGTTTGACTTTAAGAATATATTTAAATTAGTTTTGACAGCTGTTTTTTATTTTCTCTTTCTTTTCCAAAGCATGTAGAAATATAGACATGTCAGTGGTGAGCACTCAAACAATTATACCAGTCGCTGTTGAATATGTGACGCAAGTGAATGTTGGTCAGGAGGTGATACATTGCTGGCCTGCTGCTGATGCAATATGGGGGAATTTTGTGCTCAATAGTCGATCTGCACACATACTTATTTCCTTGATACACCTGCATGTGTTTGTATTTAGTGGGCGAGCTGAAGACCGTGAGCAGAAGGTGTTCACTGAGGAGCTTCTACACGTGGCTTCCCGGTTCTTAATGCCATCGTACAATTTCCAGGTGCGAGTCGGAGCACTGTACCTACTGTATGGCATATACAGTACACAGTTATGCAACCCTCCCAGAAAGGTGGGTCTGCCTTTCTTCAATAAATACCTTTTATAACACTTTCATTTCAAAGCAAATTGTCAAAACCCTTTGCAAAGAAGGAAGAGGGACGAAAAATAGAATTTTTTTTAAAGCAACCATAAAAAATATGATTTGAAAATATTTTAAAAGCATAATTTATACGGCTGTGTGGATTTTAAAAGGCAGCACATTCCTGAGTTGAACATATCTGAAGACGAGCGCTTGATTGATAAAAGTCTTGTGCGAGACACCACTACTAGGGGATTACCATTGTTAGACCATCACTTCCCCCACCCCCCAAACCCGCCAACCCTCCCAGCTTCCCCTCCCCATCACCTCCTGCCCCCCCATCCTCCCAGCTTTGCCCCAGCCCCCACACCATTCCAGCTCCTCTTTCCCTTTCCACATGTCTGCACCCTGCCAGCAGCTCCTCCTCCCCTTTCCCTAACTGTGTGGACGTCAAACATCTGAGACCTCTACCGCTTCATGCCAACCTGACAGATCCTTAAATCCAAGCCACTGCCGATCACTGGACATCATCTGTTTATAGAATCCTTCCTCCCACAGGATCATCTGTTTAACAGAGTTCTTCCTCCCGGACTCCTTAGTGTCTCGCCCTGACTATTGTCTCCTCCAGTATGACCGACCTGAAACCCGTCCTGGTGGCAAAGTAGCACTGTACATCATGAACTCCATTTCTCACTATCCGTGTACTGCTCTTACACCTCCCAAATGCCAGAAGTACCTCTGGCTGCGACTTCCCCTCTGCTCCCACCTCTTGTTTGTCTGTCGTCGGTGTTATACCGTCTTCTAAACAGTGACAACTGCATCCACATCTCTCAGACAACTTGGACCAACCTTTACCACTCATCCAAACTCTGTCTTCCTCATAGGTGGTTTCAATTGTCGCCATGCCAATTGGTTGGGTGTTAGTACCTTTCTCACCTTCCATGACACTTAAGCAAAGGACTTCTGTGACTCCATGGGACTTACTCGGTCTGTGAAACCTTCCCACCCAGATTTCTGTCAATGGGAAATCCTCACTTCTGGATTTGGTTATGATCAACTTCTCCACCAATGTCTCGTGCTCTTCCTCTGCTCCAATTGGTTCTTCTGATTATGTGCTTGTGAAGGTCAACATCTCTCGAGCCATTCTCAGAGAACAGGCTCAGTGCCGGCGAGTCTGGCAGGTCACTCGGGCAAACTGGCATGGACTGCAAGCAGCCATTATATTTCAGGACTGGTCTCCTATAATCTGCTGCCCCTGATATGAACTCAGCCTGGGAATTCTTCCACAGAAACTTGCTCTCCCTTGTGCACAGATTCATTCCATGTTGTCTTCAATTATCATACCAATCCTCCCACCTATGGTACACTGAATCCTGTGGTGAGGCAGTTGCCTTGAAACAATTTGCCTTCTCATCCTGGAAGGCAAATCCGACCAAAGGCAACCTCGGATCATTCCACAAAGCCCGCAACAAGTGTGTGTCCACTCTCAGGAGAGCCAGAAAACATCTGTCCAACTTCAAGAATAAACTTTCATCCTTGTTTCCCTCCTCTAAAACCTAGTGGTGCCTTGTTAAGTCTGTCTTTCAGTGTATACTACCCCTCCATCCCTTCCTTCACCTCAAATGGCACTACAGCCAACTCTGATTGTGAGAAGGCTGAATGCCTCAATTTTGTGTTTGCTTCCAAATCTTGTGCCCCCAACCCCTCTCTCACTGTACCCAGTCAATCCTCTTTATATGAACTCCATTTCCAACATGTCGGAATAAGCATACAATCAGACAGCATTGATTTAACCTAAAAACATATTTGCTGACAATTCCACCCTCTGCCGTGACATCCCTCGTCCTTGACATAGACAGGCTGCAGCCTCTTCCCTCTCTTCAGATCTTGTCAAAATCACAAGCTGGTCAAACACTTGGAATATGTCATTCAATCCTGACAAATCTCACGCTCTTACTATCTCTCTCTCTGAAAGATTTATCTGGCAACCCCCCCCCCATCTACTTTCTTAAGAATCCTCTTGAAGAAGTTCAGTCATTCAAACTCTTGGGTCACTATCAGCCATGTTCTTTCTTGGGCAAACCACATTTCAAAGTTGGACTCTAAAGCCAGCTGCCGACTGGGCATCCTCTTTCATGCAAAGTTCTTCCTTGGTACAGCTGAACTCTTATCCACTTACAAGGCCTTTATCCACAGCTTGATGGAATACTGCTCTCCCCTTTTGGCTGGTGCCCCTGCCTCACACCTTGTTCAGCTTGACATCATGGAAACCAAGACCTCCAAGATCATTGGAATCTCCTGCGATGAAGCTGTCTATGGGCCTATCACTGTGCCATCGTGGATGGGTCGGTGGTCTCACAGTGCCATTGTGGATGGGTCGGTGGTCTCCCCATCATTCACTGCCTCTTTTGTGGTCTTGCACCCTTTGCTCTTTCCGTGCCTGTTCCTAGTTCCTAGTAAACCAATTATTAGCTTTCCAACCAAAGAAATACCAACATTTTAATTTTTCTATGACAACAGGAACACACACACACACACACACACACACGGACACGTCTCCTTTTTATGATAGATCATTTGACAATGACAGCTACTAGCACTTTCAGCATTTATATTTTCCTTTTTTTTTCTCCCAAAACATTAAGCTCGTTCTCTGCTCTGGCAAGAACAACAGCTCTCGCAGTTTTGGTGGTTACAGATTCTCCCAATTCCAAATTGTTTTTGATGTCATAAATATCTTTATGGAGGAAAATGTATTTTGTTTTTTTGCATTTCCATAGTTGTCTTTGAATCCTGAACAGATTCGTATCGCTTTGAGTGAATGGGAGCATATCACAAAGCTCTGCAGCGAGTTGAATGAACAGAAACACAGTGACGCAGAGTACATCATGCACAAACTGCGCCGAGAACATGCTTTCCACCTTACTGCACTTCCTGTCCCGGTATGTAACCGTTGATACCACATGTCGAATGTAGAATCAGATTGTCTTCCATACCAATTGCGTACAACCTTACAGTTATTAATGAACGTCCCTGTTGTTCGGTCATGTAATAAAGCACACTCACTTTTCCGCAGCTGATTTTCTGCATTGGCAAGAACACCAAGATGAGCAAGCTGAAAGAGAAAATGGACAAGTTTGGAGAGTTGAATGTGGACACCAATCGCGTGTTCAGTGCAATCACATCTGAAGCATTGGAGGTGCTTTGCTTTGTGAAGTTTTGGCAGAGAATGTGGACAGAATTTTATTTATTTATTTCAAAGTAGTGTGTGTGTGTGTGTTTTTTTTGTTTGTTTTTTTTTAACAAGGACATTAAGAGACAATCGACAAACCGACAGTGTATGGGATTTGAACATGAGGTGACAGTATTATTGGAAACATCAAACAGACCAACCCAATTGTCAACCTGAAACACACATACCATTACAGTGTAAGTGACAAAGACAAGGCTGGCAAAATTGCCCAGAGGTACGCACACTCGCTTCAAAGCTGTCTAGCATGGGTTTGATTCTCGCCCCTGCTGTAAACTGTCATCCTGGTGTTTCACAGGCAGGGTGATTCATCATGGTATGTGCTGTCCCTCGGATGGACGTTGAAGTGGAAGTGCCGTCTGCCGGAATTAGTTGGTGGACATCAAAAATCACATGGTGTCCTTCAAGAAAAGCATGCGAGCTATCACCGGCACCATGAACAAATTACAAATTTCTGTCTTTACCTTCAGAGGGGCACAGTCGCACCCTCAGCCAATGATGCTACCCACAGCCTTGTGCTGCATATGGAAGAAGAAGAAGAAGTGGTAAAGATATTTTGATGCTTTTTTTTTTTTTCTTACAGAAGAAAACCACTGATGGTGAAGCAAACATGGAGAATTTAAAAGACAAATTAATCAAATTCAAAGGAAAAGTGACAGCAGCAGCATACAGCCTGCACAGTAAAACTTGAAGAACTCCTGCTGTTGGGACAATTAAAAGCAAAATCAAAATGAGGCAAAATGTAAATAAATATACGAATATATATTGAAAGCATTGAGCATGAGGGTGCAGTTTAAGAAAAATGTAAGTGAAAGGAATGTACAGCATTGAAACTTTGTGCACATGGCAAAATATGTCAACAAGTTTGTGTACTGGGACAAGTGGGTTCATTGATAAAAAAAAGATTAAGCCACAGCTCCAAATTAGCCAAAAGCATCCCTACCTTCTGTGTTTGAAGAGATGAGTAGATATATATATATTTTTTCATGATGCTGAGATACTGCAGGTGAATAGTTTGCTTCCTATCAAGAGCTGAACACGTACTCAGATGCTGCAGTGCCAGAGATAACAACTCAGAGCAAGGTGACGGTTGGAGGGGAAGGTGAGGAGGAAGAGTGACAACCCTTGCTCCACTTGGGCGAACGGGTACCAGATATCTCATGCAGATGTTGAATTGAGATCATTCATCGTCAGCCGCAGAATCCTCGTCTCACGGCCATAGGACACTTCAGTGGTATAATTGGACCGACTGGCAGTGTTTGTTAGGCCACAGATGATAGCAGCTAGCTGTATGTTAAATGAATGCTTCTAAAGCATGATTACAGAGTGAAGGATTTTAAACAACCATGCACATCAGATATGACTGTAATACTGTAGGTGAAATGGCCAGAACAATGCAGGAGTCAGTGGACTGACTTGGTGTGAGCAAAAAAGACTACTCTTTAATTCTGTGAGACTTGTTATTTAACTTTATTAAAAGCATGATGTTTGTTTAGGATTGGGCGAAAGTTTTGCGAGTACATATGCATGGACACCAATATCCATCCCTTCTTTTGTGGACAACTTCTGTGAACAGGAGATACAAGACACTCATGATCATTACCATCAGCTCAAGTGTGCAGTGTCGTCCAACAAGGATCAGCCAGACAGGAGTTTGGCCCTCGTTAAGGGGGACCTAGTAAAACAGCTTCAAACTGTGATTGAAAACTATAACAGCTGGAAACATTCGAGGCAGGTCAGCATCTCACCACACTTAATCCTACTGCTGTGTTAACACTGGATGTATTCCTGTGATTTTTACTTGAAGCAAAACTTTTCAAATGGAATATTGTAATGTACAGTTTAATATTACTTCTATACAAGGATATATAAAACTTTGATGAATGTCCATTTGGCCTGATGACACCTATAATATCCCATCCCATTTCAATTTGTCTGTTGTTTCAACTTAATGTCATATTTTCAATGTTCATGTTTCATTTGAAGGGCTTCATTTAACTCTTTGTTAATGTTTCATTTAACTTTCTGTCTTCTACCATATATCTTGTCCACCCCATCTGTATCCATCTTGTCCACCTCATACATTCTCCCCTGCCCTCCATTCTTCCCCACACCCATTGTTTGTCCAAGTCTCCCTCTATCTTGGCCTTCAACTCTGCTGTTAGAGTTTCCCCCTCTCTCTCCACTGTTCCTTTTGCGTGTTTTGTGTCCTGTTTTTGTCTGTTATCTCCTGATCCATTCAGTGTGCTCGCTCATCTACGAGCCTCAACTATGTAAACAAAAAAAGGGGGAAAGGGAGATGGAAAATGCCCCGATGCAATTTTCACATTTTAAAGTATACTCTATAGACCCCTGTTTTTCATTGCACAGCCCACGATCCACTTGTGGCCCCTGGTGGCCTAAAGTGTGGCCCCTGATGTGCAGCCAAAAATACACAAATGTGAAAACACCCCCATCATAATCCACCATAAATGCAATCAAATTGACTCAATGGGTTCAAACGAGTGTTCCAACGCGATACATAAAAGTAACGTAACTACATCGGTAGGCGGCAGTCAGCAAACAATTATGCTTGCAGCCCAGTAACCACAACGAAAAGAAAAAAAAACTTTGTACAGGTAGGGCAGCCTGGTAAGATATAGCAGCCATTTTGGAGTCTTGCAGGGTGGTGTGACGGCTCTCACACTGATGTCTTATCGGGCAAAAGTTGGCCCCCCTTAAACAAGCTCAAATGAGCTAAGATCCTCTCCTCTTAATGATGATCATATAAACGAATATGACGTCATTGTGATGTATACAGGTTTTCGATAATTATCTGTGCTAATGCCCGACTTGATTCCCGAAACAAAATTCAAACAGCTTGCCTAGGTCGAGATAATGTATAGGCGATTTCCATTAGCGGCGATATTATGACGTCAACTTTTTCTAGGAAAAATTTCCAAAATCGGAGATGGTTACTGCCTGTGCGTGGGCTTTCCGCATATACATGACAAGTTCACGAAGATCCGATGAAACTCTGGGTTGTAAACAAAAAAATGTCAAAAAATAGGAATGACATCATAAATTGATATGACGTCATAGTGATGTATCAATGTGCGGTAATTCATCTCTGCTAATGCCCTGTTGATTCCAGCAAACAGATTTCAAAAAGCTTGCCTAGTTTCGGAAGATAATTTTTTAGGCGATTCCATTAGCGAGAGATATTTTGACATCATAATTTTTCTCGGACGAATTTTCAAAATCGGAGATGGTTACTGTCTGTGCAGGGTATTTACAATATATACCAAGTTCAGGAAGTTTCGATGAAAACTGTGAGCTGTGAAACAAAAGAAAGTCACAAGAAAAAGATGAAGAACAACAACGTGAGTAAGACTTAGAGATCCTCCACGAGGATCTAAAAATAGTGAAGATCATTGGTATAGATGATAGAGAAATAAATTTACCTCTGCCACCTAAGGTGGATGGAGGTTATGTTTCACCCCTGTCTGTCTGTCTGTGAGCAGACTGGCAGAGGTATGCACTCTACTGAGTGCTGTTATAGTCATTACTTTAAAGGTTACCAAAATCACTTTTAAATTGGGGTTAAAGCACAACAAAATGCTCTTCAGGTGATCATGTCCACTGCTCGTGCCATAATGAGTGCAACATGTACGTAATTTACTACTTAGAGTAGTGAGTAATGAAAGTGTTTCTATGTCATGTAGCAAGTTAGACTAACTATTAAACAAATTAGTCTATATTCATGACTAGGAAGCATTTGGGATGCTTAAGGAGGTTGTTTCTTGTAGATGCATCCTCAAAAACATAGTTATCACAATAGCATGGCATGGCATGTAATGGTACAAAAAAGCATAACTAGTTTGACACATAATGACGATGTGAAGTACTACAGTTTATGACATATAAATTGACCATCATTAAATATAAACCATGACTTTCCATAATCTTGAATATTATATTATTAGTTGGTAAACTTCCAAGCCACATTTTCCTACATGCAGATGCCAACCGCTGCAAAAAAAGGTAACACTGCCCCCCCCCCTGCTCTCCACACTTATCAATCATGTCTTGCCGATGCTAATTTATAACAGTTAATGATAGAGCACTTAGCAGGTGATGCTTAAAATAACCAGCTCTTATGACATCAACATTGTTCCGGGTAAGGGGAAAGATACTCAGGGTATGAGCTGCACAATACTGAAATGCACTTAATTTGCAAATAAGTCAATATAACTAAAGCCCCTGTCACACCTTGACGATTTAGCTGACGATGATTTTAGATCTAAAACGCTGGCGTACGCTGAACTATTGATGTTTTTTTCAGTTTTGGACGTATATTAACGAGTTGGACGTTTGCATAACGTATTAGTAACGTACACAAAACGTCGTAACTTATAGATAACTTATACAACGAATGCTTAGCGTGTTGTCGGCGTTCACAACTTATGCCCAACGATAGTCTAACTTAGGCATAGCGCGCAGAGTGTCGCCGACGATCACGTGGCGTAGCCTATTAAAAGGCTGCCGCTCGACGATTCAAAATCATAACGCCACTAGAAATCGAAGTGTCAACATCACGTCATCCGAAGAAAAAACAAAAAAAAAAACATGGAGTCTGGAACACTGACGGGTCCTTCTTTGAACCCATTTTATATACCAATTCCCTAAACGCTGCAAACGGCCATTTACGGTACTGTAGTAGAAACACGTTCATAAGTTCTGTGGTCGTCTGGAAGACGTCAAATACGTCTATAAACGTCAATATGCGTTGGAGATACGTTACACATAGGTTCAAAGCACGTTACTTCATAGGTTAGAAATAAGTTTCGGGTACGCTAGACATTACCTCGACGTATTTTGACTTATGATAACTTACAATAACGTGTGTCGACGTTGTCAACGATCGCATAACGTGCCTACAACTTATGGCCAGCGTATGCGGAACGTGTGAGTCATACGCTGGCATACGTCGGTAAATTTTGAGCATGCACAAAATTTGTCGACGAGCTCAGCGTACTACGACATATGCCAGCGTGCTTCAGCGTGCTCTTAACGTATACAAAACTTACCCATAACG
>CM068964.1:84891138-84901712 GCA_035128595.1 Eptatretus atami
TCAATCATGTCAAGGCTTGTGGAGGAATAATAACATAGATCAGATCAGGATGTAATGGAACAAAATGAACAGTACAAAGAAAGGGGGCAAGGGGGAACACACCAACAGCAGGGATGAGGAGACTGCAAAATAAGGGATGTTGGGAAGAATGAGGGCCAGGGGAGGACACGGGGTGGTGAACAAGATGGATACAGCCACAAACTGTCAGGAAGGAAAAACTGGAAACTTGGAAAGAGGTGGGCTTGGGGACGGTTAATGGGGGTAGAAAAGATCCTGGTATTGCATTGGAGTGATCTGAGGTGTTGACGAACAGCTGTCTTGAATCCCTGGAGGGAAGAATGAGATTGACGAGACTGCGGAAGTTGGTTCCACAAGTGGAGGAAAAAAAAGAGGAATGGGTGAGTGCAGGTGAGCAGTGATTTTGGGTTTGGGGGTTTCACCAGAAGAGGGTTGCTGGCAGACTGTGTGCGCCCTTTGAGGGGGGATAGGTGGGGTGGACAGAGCATCTTAACTGGATTCTCTGATCTCCTCTCCCTGTCAATGCTGGACTGTCACAAGGCAGTGTCATTGGCCCAGTCTTATTCCTCATCTTCATCAATGATCTTTAATTCCCTGGAAAATCCTGCTTATCTCTTTGCTGATGATTCCGCCTTCCGCTGTATCATGCCCCATCCTTCAGACAAGCAGGCAACAGCCTCTTCTCTATCTACAGACCTCGATAGAATCTTGAGCTGGTCCAACACATGGGCTATATTTTTTTCAATCCTGACATCTCACACTCTCACTGTGCCTCTCTGAAAAGACTGCCTGACAAACCCTCCCATCTATTTCCTTTACAATCCTCTTGAAGTTCAATCACAAACTTTTAGGCCTCACCATCTGCCATGATATTTCTTGGGCAAACCACATATTTACATATATTGGCCTCTACAGCCAGTCACTAACTGGGTATCCTCCATCTTGCAAAGTCTTTCCTTGGCCAATCTGTACCCCGGACCACCAATAAGGCTTTCATTCACAGCTTTGGCGGTATACTGCTCTCCTCTTTGGGCTGGCACCCAGCCTTGCACCTTGACCTACTTGTTGCTGTGGCAAGCAAGGCCGTCAAAACCATTGGGATCTACTGCAACAAAGCTGAGTGTCTGGGCCTGTTACTTTCACATCGCATACAGGTTGGTGGCATCTTTGTATTCTACCACGTCATTTTTGGTCTTGTACCCTCTTGGCTCTGTCCCTCCCAGGTTTTTGCAGGGCCCTCACAGTCTGCCAGTAACCCTCTTTTTGTTAAACTCCTAAAATCCAAGCTCACTGCTCACCTCCTCTCATTTTTTGCTGTTTCCTCTCACCTGTGGAGCAACTTCCCCAGTCTGTTCATTCCCATTCTTCCCTCCAGGGCTTCATAACAGCTGTTCACCACTACCTCTTCTACCCATCCATACTCATGATCTCTTCTACCCCAAATGGCCTCATTCCCAAGCATTCCTTTTTCCAGGTTCTTGTGATTATTTTTTTCTCTTTCTCTCTCTCTCTTTCTTTTTATTTCTCTCTCTCTTTCTCTCTCTCTCTCTCTCTCCTCTCCTCTTCTCTCTTCTCTTCTTTTTTCTTTTTCTCTCTCTCTCTCTCTCTCCTCTTCTCTCTCTCTCTCTCTCTCTCTTCTCTCTTTCTCTCTCTCTCTCTCCTCTTTTTTCTCTCCTCTCTCTTCTCTCTCTCTTCTCTCTCTCTCTCCTTCTCTCTCTCTCTCTCTCTTCTTTCTCTCTTCTCTCTCTCTCTCTCTCTCTATCTCTCTCTCTTACACTCTTTTATTGGATTGCTATATTAGATATCCTTATTAACGGGTTTTCGGCTGTCTGTCTGTCTGTGTGTGTGTTTTGTGTGTCTGCAAACGCGAGGCTCCAAGACACGAACCAGCGAACCGATTTCGATGAAACTTTGCAAGAGGTGGAATATATACTGGGAATGTGCGCGTTTGAATTTGTTGCCTAGCAACCACCCGTTGTTTGCAGCGGCCGAAAAACCACGTACAGTATTTTCAATACTTGTCCTTCAGTTTTGAATGTAGAGAAACGAGACTTCGGAATTAAACACTTCGACATATTTAGAAATTTTACTCGAGCCGATTTTTGATTGAGGTTTTATTTTTTCAAATCGTAGTCCTTCAAAAATCGGGTGTCTATTTGCCGTCATTTAAGGTGTGTATACAGTGTTTGTAAGGAACTACAAACCGTCGTTCCACCTTCGATCTCTCCTCGATCCAAACGTTATTGACCAAAGTGAAAAGGATCAAAATAAATGGAATCACCGGCATTTTGTCTTTGTGGATTTCTAATAATGTTTATTTATTTACCGAAAACGATTCCACGACCCAACACCACCTTCATATTATTTATTATTTACCGAAAACGATTCACCGATCCCACACCACTTCATTTTTTTATTTATTTACCGAAACAATTCCACGATCCCACAACCACTTCATTTATTTATTTACGAAAACGATTCCACGACCCACACACACCCTCATATTATTTATTTATTTACCGAAAACGATTCCACATCGCCCACACACTCAATTCAATTTATTTATTTATTTACCGAAACAATTCCACGATCCCCACACACCTTCATCTTATTTTATTTACCGAAACGATTCACGATCCACACTCCAATTATTTATTTTTTACCCGAAAAGATTCCCAAACACACACCTCATTATTTATTTATTTACTGAAAACGATTCCACGACCGCACACACACCATCCAATATTTTATTTACCGAAAACGATTCCACCACACAACACTATTATTTATTTATTTACCGAAAACGATTCCACAGCACACCACCGCTCAATTATTTATATTTATTTACCAAAACCGATTCACGATCCACACACCACCTCATCTTTTATTTATTTACCGAAACAATTCCACGTACCCAACACCAGCATTCAATTATTTATTTAACCAAAACGATTCCGACCCACACACCACCTCCAATTATTTATTTATTTACCGAACACGATTCGACCCACACACCAACTCCAATTATTTATTTATTTTACCGAAAACGATTCACGACCACACAACGCACGCTCCAATTATATTTATTTATTTACGCCAACGATTCCCCCACACACAACCTCCATTATTTATATTTTTTCCGAAACGATTCCCCAACCACCCTCCAATTATTTTATTTATTACCGAAAACGATTCCCACACACCTCACTCAATTATTTATTTATTTACCGGAAAACGATTCCACGACCCACACCGGATCCAATTCATTTATTTATTTACGAAAACGATTCCACGCCCACACACCCTCCATTATTTATTTATTTCCGTAAACGATTCCACGACCCACAACACTCCAATTATTTTATTTATTTACTAAACGATTCCACGACCACACACACCTCCAATTATTTATTTATTTACCGAAAACGATCACGACCCACAACACCACTCAATTATTTTATTTATTTACCGATAAACGATTCACGACCGCCAAAACCACCTATCAATTTATTTATTTTTTACGAAAAACGATTCCACGCACCGCACTCCAATTATTATTTATTTACCGAAACGAATTCCACGACCCACCCACCTATAATTATTTATATTATATTATCTATAAACGATTCCACGATCCCACACACACTTCAAATTTATTTATATTATTTACCAAAAACGATTCGGCACGATCGCCACACCACCCGTTCATTTATTTATTTCCGAAACGTTCCACGATCCACACACCACTCAATATTTATTTATTACGAAAACATTCCAGACCCAAACAAGTCATTTTTTATTTATTACAGAAAACGATTCCACGATCCACACACCATCTCAATTATTTATTATTTAACCAACGATTCCACGACCCACACACGACACCCACATGCATTATTTTTTTATTTACAAACACGATTCACCCAACACGCCTCCATTATTTATTTATTTACGCAAAAACAATCCACAACCCCACCTCCAATTATTTATTTATTTACGAAAACGATTCACGACCACACACCACCTCACATTATTTATTTATTTTACCTAAAAGATTCCCGATCCACACACCACTCCTTATTTATTTATTTCCGAAACGATTCCGAACCCACACTCCCCCTTATTCTTTATTTCGCGTAGATTCCTCACCGCCATTATTTATTTATTTACCCGAAAACGATTCCACGACCACACTACGCACCTCCATTATTTATTTATTTCCGAAACGATTCCCAACAGCACACCACCCTCCATATATTATTTATTTTACGAAAACATTCAACGACCGCACACGTCTGCCTACAATTATTTATTTATTTACCGAAACGGATTCCAGACCCACACCCGCTCCAATTATTTTATTTATTACCGAAAACGATTCCACCGCACTCCGTCCAAATTATTTATTTATTTACCCGAAACGATTCCCGACCCACCACACTCCAATTATTTATTTATTTACGAAAACGATTCCCACCACACATCACCGTCCAATTATTTTATTTTTTCCTATAACGATTCCACGATCCACACACCACCTTCAATTATTTATTTATTTACCGAAACGATTCCACGACACCACCTCCAATTAATTTTTTATTTCCGAAATTCGACGACCCACACACACTCCAAATTATTTATTTATTTACCGAAAAACGATTCCCACCCACACCTCTCCATTATTTATTTTTTACCGAAAACGATTCCACGACCACACTCTCCAATTATTTATTTATTTACCGGAACGAATTCACGACCCACACTCTCAATTATTTATTTTTCCGAACGTTCCCACGCCAACACCACCTCAATTTATTTTATTTATTTACCGAAAACGAATTCGCACCCACACTCCCTCAATATTTTTTTTTTCGCTAAACGATTCCACGATCACAACACCACCTTCAAATTATTTATTTATTTACGAAAACGTTCCATGACCCACACAACCACCTTTCATTCTTTATTTATTTACCGAAAACGATTCCACTCCACCACCACCTTCCATTATTTTTTTTTACCGGAAACGATTCCACGACCCACAACGACACCCTTCAATTATTTATTTATTTACAGAGAACGATCAGCACAAGCCCAATTACCAAACGATTCCACACCACCCGCCCCATTAATATTTATTTTTTACCGAAAAATTCGCAATCCCCACCACCCCAATTATTTATTTATTTTCCGTAAACGATTCCACGATCCACACACCACCTCAATTATTTATTTATACGTGAAAACGATTCCATACCACACTCCACCTCCAATTTTATTTTTTTTCCGTAAACGATTTCACGATCCACGTACCGCACCTTAATTATTTATTATAATTTACCGAAACGATATTCCACGATCCCCACACACACCCTCAATTATTTATTTAAAGATGGCGATGGCTTATGAAAAATATTGTGTGGCTCAGGAGGTGTGGCCAACAAACATTGAGAGAAGTTTACGGGTTTTCCGTGTGTGTGTGTGTGGTGTGTGGTGTGTGTGTGTGTGTCTGCAACGCGCGGCTCCACAGCAGACCAGCAAACCGATTATTTTTCAAATGGTAGTCCTTCAAAAATATGGTGTCTATTATCCGTCATTTTTTATGAGGAGTGCCAGTTGGCAAAATACGCAATAGGAAAAATCTTGCAAGGCAGAGGAACAATTGTATGTGAACAATACGTCTTGACAATGAATCTTCGTCCGGTGGATCGCGCAGAATGAAAAGCATAGTATCCAGCGTTGATCCTAGCGAATTCCCTCGTCGCCTACCGGCTTGTTTTGTTAGTTGTCAGTTTGTTTGTTCCTTTTCTGTTCATCCCCACTTTCTCCTTGCTCTTCTTGCTGTGTTTCATTCAGCTTGTGTGCAGCTTGTTCACCACCATGTGTCCTTCTCCCCCTCCCCTTGATCTTACTCTCACCTCTACTCTGCTGTGGGTGTTTCCCTATTTCTATTTTGTTCCCTTCTATCCTGGTCTAGCTCTCCCATGAGCCTCAACCATGCATACAAATAAAAATAAATATTTGTCCCATAGGCTCATTGTTTGTTTGTGTTCAATCATCGCACATTGTGTTTGATTCCTCCTAACCCTTAGTATTTTGTTTCTTCACACCCATGTGAAGCTTTATTCGAATTTTGTTCTCTCATTGCATGATATACAGGATTCTTCCAGGCCTGATCAGTCTTTCATGGGTGTAGCTGACAAAGAAGGTGACAAGACACAGGATGACAAGGCTGAGGTGAGTTGAAGGGCAGAATGAATGACATTCCAAACTGGCCAATGCAGTTGATGAGCAAACGGCCCAGAATATTGTTTGATTGATGAAGACTTAAAAGAGGTTATGGTATTCTTTAACTTTTTAAAAAAAAACTTGTTTGTTTCAGTTTTTCTTCCCCTCATTCCCCCCTTCTTTTACTGTTCATGCATTACGTTAATGTTTGTCAGACTGTCAGTTAGTTCTACCTTGCTCTTCCATGAGCTTCACTCCTATAAAGAAAAAATACTCGAAGTGAACAGATTCATTCATTCATTCATGTGCAGCACATGGTTGCTGGTAGTATTATTCCTGGGAGTGTGGTTGTGCTAATGACGCAGGTCCCCTTTGAATTCAGATGCCTGCGATAACTCGTTACTCCACTTCTTCTAAAGACCAGGATAGCCAAGGATTTTTGACATCCACAAACTGCAAGCAGATGGGTCCCCAGCCTTATATCCATCCGAGGGATAATGCACCCATTGCTGGTTTATGGTCACGATGCGAATTGAACCCAGACTAGACCGTTCAAAAACAATTGGCGGATGGTGAACAGATGGTGTCAAAGTCTCACTGGCAAATGTTTTATACCTGTGCATCCTCATGACAGAATTCTCATTTTTATCTTTCAGGAAGGGGTGTCAAGAGCTGAAAAAATTGCTGCCATCAAGAACAAATCGTACACTGGAAGAATTGTGGTAAAGCAGCATTGTGAACTTGAAAAAAATGCAAATTGAACTCATTATGCAAAACTTTTTGTTTTTTTAATAGCACAAATGTCAATATATGTCTGGTGTTGGCTTTATGGTTCAGGTGGTGAGCTTGGGATCCTAGGATCCTGAGTTCAAATCCCACTCGGCTGTTGAATTAATACCAGGTGGGGTTGACTCTGCCTGTCATCCTTCCGAGGTCGGCAAAATGAGTGCCAGCTTGCTGGTATCCTGTGTCGGAGTGGCGACCCATCCAGGATTGTGTCCAATAGCCAAGGAGACTGCTTAGGCAGCACCAACACTCTGCACAGAGTATGGTCCCAATGGATGGATGGATGGATGGATGGATGGAAATGCCAATATAGCCTTAACATGTCAAAGTTCTACCCATTTTTCAGTTCCGGTGTTTTTCTTCTTGCATAATCTTTCCAAACTCAGCATTCGCGATCACGTCGCCACCGCCAGTCAGATACGGAATCGAAAGGCTCCTCTGACGAGGTTTCCAGCAAGTTCACATCTCCAACAAGAAAAGCACAAGGAGAGCAAGATTCTACAGGTATGGAGCTTGTGCTTTTGGGACTGTCTCAGAGTTGTGTATGTTCAACAGAGACTTTTTCTAACGAGCTTCTGGTAAGGAAAAAGAGAATAAATACATTCGGTTGCTGCATCCTGGTCGACTTTTGCCAAATTCCGTATTTTAAACCTTTTCGTGAACATTGAAATGTTTTTTGTTTTTTTTTACAAGTTTTATCTCTTTTCTCACATTCCTCTGTTGTGATATTATCGTAAGATTTTCATCCCTTTATTAGTCTTGTTTGTCATCCCTTCTGCCATCATTCATTTATTTATTTTATTTTATTTTTCCTTTTCATATACATGGTGGCCTGAAAGTCACCTTATCCTTGCTAAATTTCTTGCTTCTCCTTTTATTTTTCTACAACCTTGAAAATCTTTATTTTATTTCAATCTAATTACTGTATATACATACTTGAACACTGGAGAATACAAATCGCCTTTTTGGCAGTCAAAGTGCTGTGCAGGATTGTTCCATTGGAGCTCTCTTTTAAGATGTATTCCGTTTCAAAGAAAATGGTAGTGAACAATAAGCTTTCTTAGTTAATGCTGCTTATCCTAAAGAACATTACAACAGTTATTACCTAAAACCATCAAAGGTGGAAGGAGGTTATGTTTTCACCCAAAGGTGGAAAGATTTCACCCAAAGGTGGAAGGAGGTTGTGTTTTCACCCAAAGGTGGAAAGGTTTCACCAAAGGTGGAAGGAGGTTATGTTTTCACCCAAAGGTGGAAGGAGGTTGTGTTTTCACCCAAAGGTGGAAGGAGGTTGTGTTTTCACAACTCCAAAGGTGGGAAGGAGGTTGTGTTTTTCACCCCAAAGAAGTGGTGGGGGGAGTGAGGAGAGGGGAGGGAGGAGAGGGGAGGGAGGAGAGAGTGGGGAGAGGGGAGGGAGGAGAGAGTGGGGAGAGGGGAGGGAGGGAGAGTGGGGAGAGGGAGAGGAGGAGAGAGTGGGGAGAGGGGAGGGGGAGAGAGTGGGGAGAGGGAGGAGGAGAGAGTGGGGAGGGGGGAGGAGGAGATGAGTGGGGACAAGGGGAGGGAGTGAAGAGAGGGGGATGAGGGGAGGGAGGAGAGAAGTGGGGAGAGGGGAGGGAGGAGAGAGTTGGGGAGAGGGGAGAGGGGAGGGAGAGAGAGGGAGGAGAGAGTGGGGAGAGGGGAGGGAGGGAGGTAGGGGGAGAGGGGAGGAGGGGAGGAGAGTGGGGAGAGGGAGGGAGGGAAGAGTGGGAGAGGGGAGGGAGGAGAGATGTGGAGCAGGGGGAGTGGAGGAAGAAGAGTGGGGAGAGGGAGGAGGAGAGAGTGGGGAGAGGGGAGGGAGGAGAAGTGGGGAGAGGGGAGGGAGGAGAAGGTAGTGGGGAGAGGGGAGGGAGGCGAGAGAGGTGGGAGGGAGGAGAGAGTGGGGAGTAGGTGGATGGGAAGAGGGAGGGAGGGGAGGGAGGTGGGAGAGGGAGAGAGAGGGAGAGAGGGGGAGAGGGAGGGAGGAAGAGAGTGAGGGAGAGGGAAGGGGAAGGAGAGAGGTGGGGAGAAGGGGAGGGAGGCAGAGGGGGAAGGGGAGGGAGGAGAGAAGTGGGGAAGGGGCAGGAAGGAGAGAGTGGGGAGAGGGGAGCGGAGAGGCAGGAGAATGGGGAGAGGGAGAGGAGCAGGAGGAGCGAGGGGGAGGGAGGAGGAGTGGAGGGAGGTAGAGGAGAGGGAAGGCAGGTAGGGAAGGGATTGTGGGAGGCAGGGAAGGCAGGGTAGGAGAGTTGTGGGGTACGGGCAGGAGGGAAGGCAGGATGGAGAAGTGGGAGGGCAGGAGGGAAGGCACGGCGGCGAGGGAGAGTGGGCGAGGGAGGAGGGACAGTGCAGGGAGGAGAGGGAGGAGGGAAGGCAGTGTGAGGGGAAAGGAAGGCAGCGTGAGGGAAGGGGAAGGGAGGGCAATGTACCGGGGAGATGAAACACGCCCAAACAGCAACGTTTTCATTTTAACCGCTGGGTTCTATATAAAACCGGGCAGGAGCATTTAAAACCCATGCTATCTACTTGGCAAAGGCCTACCTGCAGGCATGCATGCTCACCCATGCAGTGACCTTTGCACCCTTCTGATCAGCTCACTCCGAATCGGTTTTGTACATGCTACACTCTGGGGAAGCCATTTTAAATTATAAACTAAACTATCAGTCCTTAACAGTTTCCCATGCGCGTTCCTCCAACCTCCTCATGGCACATGTTAACCATGCACCTACCCCGGCAATATACTCATCCTTTCACTCGCACACGTGCACGGATTCGCACCGGCATGCTCAACTTTCCCCCACACCCACACTGTACGTCCCTTGGGGCTTTGGCACCGCAGCACATCTGCTCCCCACATACCGAAGCACATGGTTCGTGAGACAGCTCGTAACCTCCACCACAGCACCACACACCAGAGGCCCGGGTGCGAGTTAGGTCTCTGAAACCCGCTAACCACACACAAGTAACCAAGCATGTAGGCATGCACACACACCCCAGCATAGAGTCCCTTTACAAACCCCAATCGTTGTACCACATCAGTGTGTGCTGTCCATGTACCTCTCCTTGCTTGCAGCAACTGCCCTCTGATTGGGATACACCGATGTGCTCTCTTGCGGGGAAACGTGTGCCTTGCACGCATTCTACCCCAAACTGCTGCTAAAGTCAATTCCGCAGTTTAAATGTTTAAATTCAGCTCAGTGTAAGAGATTCTCAAGCTTATTGCATGTGCGGAAATTAAATAAAGGTACAAACACTGGCGTGTCTGGGCATTTATAAGCATTGTGATATATCCAGCGATTTGTAGGTATGAAGATGAGCGATCAGCAATGTATACAGTGATTTGTAGGTATGAAGCTTTATGGTATATAAATGGACCTGTTCCAATGCAAGGCATTTTTGAGCTGAGCGGACAAAATGGTACATTAAGACCCAGAGATGAGCGAGGTGAACGCAGGCTGACCAAAGGTAAGCCTGTTTCCGGTTTTACCGTTAATCATAATATAATGGGCATAAGCCTGGAACTTCTAACACAC
>CM068964.1:84903987-84926196 GCA_035128595.1 Eptatretus atami
TTCCTGTCTCTGCCTCCCTTTTTCTTGTGTGTCATACCTGTCAACATTTCGTTCGTGTGTCTTGACATTTCGGCAAACTTTTTATTATTCTGAAATATCTTCAGCAGCAGATGGCGCCACATCCTTCCCAAGATATAAAACCGCAGTGATCTAAAACAGGATGTTTTTTGACCATATTCTTACGAAATATTTTTCAGAATTTCCACTAAGAAGCCGTTTCACTAACAAGCAGACTTTGTTGAAGCACTAAATAGTTTTATTTCGTCGTTTTGTTTTTGAATCGTAAGTTTCAAATCGATGTTCATTTTGCATGTTGTCTGTTCCTGTGTGTGAATAATTAAACATGTATTGATCGCTCGAGTGCTGTTCACAGATGCTTACCGATCGTTTGGCATCGTTGTAATGGCCCGTGGTTGCCAAGCCGGTCGCGGTTATATGATGGTGAAAAATGGAGCATTTGCTGAAGCACAGACAACACAGTACTCGAGAGACATCATAAATTCCTGCAGTGAGTACATGGAACTCCTCCTTGGAAGTGCTTTAAATCTGACCCTTTCAAACACTTGATGCCAGTTATGGCTGTAGACAAAAGATAGCAACACATACTTGAGTAAATCATCTTCCCATTGGATTTGAAAGGAGAAGCCGCACAGCTCGGATTGCATTTTGTAATTCAAGCAAGGGGGGAGGGGGGCATGCCGCTGGTGGTAGACGTCTCAAAATGCTCTCTAAGGACAAGCCAGAAATTCGGTCTCGAGCGGTGTTCAATAGTAAGATCGCTACACACAGACAAGTAAAGTCTTTGAGCAAACAATTTCCGACATCAGCTTTAAAAAGATCCAGATGCTGCAGCAATGAGGTTTTTATATGGGGGGAGGGGGGGAGGGGAAGGGGGGCGGCAGTCGTGTATTTGCAGCTGCATACGCCTATAGAGAGGTGTCAGGTTCGCCCTGCCGCTTGTGATTTCCTTGGAGGTACCACGCAATGCTTGTATTATGGATTGTAGAACAGCGCAGGCTCGCTCCGCTTTTGTTATTCCCTAGCATCGCTTGAAAGAAGCTTTCTGCCTTAAGCTTTAGCCCAAGGCATCCGATCACCTCTGCAGCCCTAGGTCCTGGGTTTAAGCCCTGCATCTGACCCGCGCCAAGCCCTCCCTTTGGAACCCCGCTCCCCTCTTATACACCAAGTCCTCCCTTTGGACCCCCACTCCCCTCTTATACACTTAGTAATTTGCCTTTTTGTTTGCTTGTTTGCTTGTGTATGCTCATTAGATGCACATGCGTTTCACCAAAGTGGTATTTTGTTCTGTAATTACAATATTGTTTATATTGGCATCGCAACCGAATAAATCATCTCACCAGCTCTGCTTTCCGGATGACCACATGTTGAGTTTCTGAACCGCCGTTCCATAACCTCTTGGCACGGCGCCCTCCCTTTTTCTGCCTGCCATCTTGGCCTACAACCATCCTCTGTAAATAAATAGCACGCTCACCCTGGGGAGATGATACATGCGTCAGACGCTGAAAGCAATTTGAAATTATTTGTGTGCAAATATTCTGTTTAAACAAGACGGCGTTCAATCGGGCTTGCACCTGCCGGTTATGTTATAACCCGAATGAATTATACCCGAGAAGTGCAAATACATTATCGTTGGCAAAATGGTGGAGGGAAATCAGTGCTCGTACTGGACCGAGATTGATCTCATGAGAAAACGCAAGAATTTTAACAAGTCCGTGATGTCTGCATCCATTAGAAGATGCGGTCAGAGCTTAGAATGTAGAACTTGTCCATTTTTGTCTTGGTTTTATTTATTTGTTTATTTGTTTGTCTTACTGTGAAGAACAATCAATCGCTGATTAAGCAATTGTAATAAAGACATTTTATTGGGGACTGTTTTTTGTATAATCATAAATTTTCCTATAAAACAGAGAGTATTGTTTAGCAGCTGTAGCTTGAATCAGAAATTCAGATGATGCTCTGCTGTTTTAACTTGAATCCTGTCTCTCGTATCACATGAAGGGGAATTTCACTTGGTCGAACCAAAAGCTGTTCCAATGAAATTTGATCATCCTTTAGACAAGGGCTCAGGAACTCGACCGCATACCTTTTTAATGTATGTACCATATTTGCTCGAATAAAGATTGATAGTGAAATGAATCTGGTGGAATTTTGAAATTCAACAACAGGTATGATTCATTCATGGTTAGTAATGAGTTCCATTTGGTTTGGGGGTCTGGGCTGGCAGGATGGCCTGGAGGTATGCGCACCTGCCTCTGAGCTGTCTAGCTTGGGTTTGAATCCCGACCCAGCCTAGCTATAAACTTCATCCTGGTGTTTTGCAGGCAGGGCAAGGAATCGATGTGTGTGTGCCATCCTTTGAAAGGACGTTAAGCTGGTTATCCCATCTGCCAGCATTAGTTGGTGGACGTTGGAGATACCATGGTGTCTTTCACGAAGAGTAGACGAGTTATCGTCAGCATCCTGGCTAAAGTACAAATTTACCAATCTGTCTTGAGTTGTATTCAATTACAAATTGGTCTCGTGCTAACAGATGAGAACACACAGCTAAACATCTTTCCAATAGACGGCACAGAAATTGATGAATCACCCTTACTGTGAGACACCAGTACGACACAGTTTATATCTGTTTCGGGTTTTGAACCAAGGCCAGACAGCTCTCAGGTGAGTGTGCATACCTCTAGGCCATCCTGCCAGCCCATGGTTGGGGAATCCTGTCTGAGTTATCCCTTCGTCGGCACAAAAGAGGTCAGCCTCCCCTTGGTTTCCATGACAAGAAACACTTTATCAACCTTTAGTTGATTCAATCCACTGTTTACTTCCTATATTGGGACGAATTTATCAGACATTTCCTTCTTTGTACTCTGGGTTTATTAAGTAAGCGCTGCGGGGTGAGATAGGCTACAAATAACAACGAAATCCACATCCTCGGTCAAAACATGATCAGACTTGCTCCAAACGTGGGTTGATCCTTCATTACTCCAGTGGAGACCTGTTTGGTGACATTACAAGCCTGTTTGATGGATGGACAATGTCTACATCATGCATTCGTTTATGATGGGAGAGTATAAAATGAATGTGGAGAGCATTTGGAAAATAATGTGTTTGCTTTTGCATGTCCATGAATATCAGATTAAATTTTGGTTTTCATCCAACAGGATATACAAGGTCATTCTTTTGCATTCCAGAGCAGTTATGTGTAGGTTTCCTTTCTAAACCGAAGAAGGCCGTTCCCATGAAGCATGTGAACCACTTGGTCAATTTGTTTGTCGTGCAGAAGCTGCTGCCCAGACATTAACCATACTCAAATATAGCAAGTGGTATAACTTGGTTTTGAGGCACCTACAAGACCACTTGCTACCGCCGTGCAGGCGATAGCTCGTATATTCTTCGTGAAGGACAATGTGAGATCTTTAACGTCCACCAACTAATGCCAGCAGACGGTATGCTCAGTTTAACGTCCATCCAAGGAACGGAACACATTTTGATGAATCACCCTGCCTGTAAAACAGTTTATAGCTGGGTCGGGATTCAAACTCAGGCTATGCAGCTCTGAGGCTAGTGTGCATACCTATGGCTGAGGCCATCCTGCCAGCCCAGATAGCAGTGGTACAGCCTCTGGAATGTTATGATTATTCTCGTGCCTGCAGTCAAAGGTTGGAATTTAAACGTAGTTACTTTGGCCAATGCAGGATTCTGATCAGGAGAATTAATCCAGAGATTATTTACGTGAAACTGTCCTTCGAACTGAACTAAGGACGTTGAATTAAGAGCATTTTTGTTTTGTCAACTCATTTCTTATGGTATAATAAAGGGCAAGTTTTCAGAAAACGGAATCTTAAAATACCCGGAACAAATCGAGCCTTTGCAAGGTATGCCATGTGTGTGCATGGGCCATCTGCCAGGAATGCAAGACCCGGCACATGCCTGGTGGATGCAGCAGGAGCAATGTTTGGACATTGGAGTATCCATTTCATCACCACTTGTTATTACCTCCACCACCGAAGGTGGACGGAGGTTATGTTTTCACCCCTGTTTGTCTGTCTGTCTTTGAGCAGGATATCTCAAAAAGTTATGGACCGATTCGGCCAAAACTTGGTGGACAGGTTGGGTGTGTGACGAGGACGAATTGGTCCAATTTTGGTGGTTGAATCGAAATCCTTATCCAAAAAATCTGAAACTTCATATCTATGATCTGATGTGAGTAAAGAATTCAATTTATGACGTCATCAGTCACATGGTCTGGTGGCAATATTGGATTGAAAAGAAAAACGTCTATTCCTCAGAACCGCTTAACAGATCGATGCAAAACTTCATACGTATGATCGACTTGCCATGAGAAATATAATTTGAATTTTTTTTTCATATTCATCTTCATTGATGCAATTTAGCCTTAATGTGCATAAAAGTGGTTGTTAAATATCCTACTAATCAATGAATAATAAATAAAGCTATGGATAATGGCAATGTATGTGACATAATAGGGTGGGTGCGTGAATGATACGGGTATCTGAGCCATACTCGTAGCTTGTTCAGTTAACGATGGTATTTTTGTTCATAATAAGCATGCGAGGTGAGATGATGTGCTTCACCGAGTGCCATTCTAGTTTTTAAAAAGTGATTCTTCACCATTGAGAGATGGGGCCAAAAACTATATATATATATTGTTACGAATTCTGGCCCGCCCGGCATGCGAGCGGCCGCGTAACTCCAATCGCAACCGCGTCGCCCACCGGACAGACAATTCAGTCGTGACCCTCCTGGAACTACCCCAGGAGCCAGTCACGGGTGGGGTTTAACCTCACCACAACCCAGTCCGCATTCTACCCGCGCGAAATAGGGTGAATCGCCGAATGTCGATATACCTAAATACCCGCGCGGGTAACCTACCGAGGGGTTGCACCATGCCGTAGGTCGGCTTAGGACACGAACCGCTTAAGCGGTTCGTTCCGTGCTTCAGGGATAAACGAGCGTGTTATCGCCGACCTCGACGGATGTGATTCTGTTACTGGCGTTCAAAACCCACTACTCATTCCACGATACAAGATGGCACTTCCAATGGGAAAGGACGCAACGAACGGGATACGTTTCACACAAGCACATTTATTTCAATTACACACACAACACAAGCAAGGCAGTCATGCAATATACAAGCAACAAATAGAATGCAAAAGCAATACGACCGACTATAATTATTATTTACAAGCACTTACACAGTTTCTACTTGGCAGGACACGGCGCCACAGCATGCATACAAAAACAAAGAAAGACCTCCCTCACAGGCAAGGGGTAGACGGGTCCGTAGACCTTTATGGTCGTGGGCCGTGGATGACCGAAAAGGCCCACGAGACCGAAGGGTCTTACCCGCACCCTCGTGGTGCGACGGTGGGCAGGTCGCGACGTCTCGTCCCCACGGCCACTAGGACAGCGCGCCTGATCTCGGGCCTTGCAACGGTGGGCAGGTCGTGACGCCTTCTCCCCACGGCACTAGGACAGCCGCGCCTGATCTCGGGCCTTGCAACGGTGGGCAGGTCGTGACGCCTTCTCCCCACGGCCACTAGGACAGCCGCGCCTGATCTCGGGCTTGCAACGGTGGGCAGGTCGTGACGCCTTCCCCCACAGCCACTAGGACAAGACTTCCACCCGACTGCCCCAAGTCTGTCTACAACGAAGACTTGGACCACGACAGACTTGGACCAAGACCACGACGACCAAGACTTCCACACGACTGCCCCAAGTCTCTGCTATCCGCTCTCTCTCCCAGGCGCTCCTCGTGCCCTTTTATTCCTCCTGCGCCCCGCCCCGCCTTCGCGGCGCTGGGGGGGGAGGAACATTCCAGAGAAATTGGGCGGGAGCTGGTTTCCAACCGTCAAACTTGTTTACCGGAGGAGAAATTGGGGTGGGGCTGTTTCCAACCGTCAAACTTGTTTACGGAGGAGAAATTGGGGTGGGGCTGGTTTCGTTGCTCCTTAGGGCGTTGTGGTGTGGATGGCGTGGTTGTTGAGATGGCGTGGTTGGCGTTTCGGTGTGGATGGCGTGGTTGTTTGAGATGGTGTGGTTGTTCCAAAATAACGACAGGTAAAGAAAAACGGCTATCTCAAAGGATCGCAGCCCGGTGAACATGAACAATTCCCTTTAAACCACGGTGGGGTCCTATCTGCACATAAATTTAGTGTCATAACTGATCTGAGGACCTTTATGGTGTATTGCAAATTTCCACAGCCGTAACAATATATATATATATATATATATAATATATATATATACACATTTTTTTAGAAATATATATATAATATATATATAATATATTTCTATATATTTGTCTATACATATATATTTTTATATATATATATATATATATATCAATCATGATATTTCAAGAAGTTGTGGATGGGTTATGGCAAGACTTGGTGGATGAGTTGGTTACGTGACAAGAATAAGGTGATTAGATTTTGGTTCAGATCTGGATGCAGATCAAGCCTATCAGTGGGATACAAAACGTAAACTGTTCAGCCTGGTGGAGGTATGCGCTGTGGTGAGTGGCATTCTAGTTTGTTGAATTTTTGCCGAAAAATAAATACAATTATGCTCTTTTGCCTTGACATGCCTCCATGCAATGTTTACATTTGGATTTAATCCTCACTTGGTTTCTCAGCATCTCATCTTACATTGGGTAGCCATGTCGGGTGAAATGAGGAATTCTGTGTTCGAGTGGGTTAACCCTCACCCAGTTTCCTCACTGATACGTGTTTGACCGATTTGAATGGACTTTTTAGGAGGCCGATAACATGGATTGATAAATAATTGACAAAATGCATCTTTCTTTCCATTCCCAATGCCAAATTTGATCAGTAAAGTTCATCAGTGTTGGCACGCATTGATCCTGAATGGATCTGAAAGCTGCAAGTAAAATCTTGATGAGGATGAAGAGGGAGGGAAGGAAGAATAAGAGGGGGAATAATGAGGGTTAGAATTCCTTCATTTTTCATATGTAATGAGCATCAGACCACCTGTGGTGAGCAATTTCAAGCGGTGCTATTTCCACAAAGTGATACTTTCTTCTGAAACACCCTGTAGACTTGAAAAAAATGGCATACTGTATACTGTAACCATATTTGGCCTTGCTGGACCAACAGCAATGTTTTTGTGAGATAAAATGCAACAAAAATAGAATTTTTCCACAAAGTGATGTTTTCTGCGACACATCGTACACCTGAAAACCATTTTTGGGACATACTGTAACCATGTTTGGCCTTGCTGGACCATACTGCAATGTTTTTGTGATGTAAAATGCCAAATGATCAATTTTGAAGTTTTTGTCATACATACAATATACCATAATCAAGATGCTAAACAGCCATTTCAGGGCAAAGCGTGCTTTAGCGTCATTATGAAGTTTTTTGGTTGATTATCATCTCTGAGCTATCCTGAATCAGAATCAGACGGGTGCCAGACTCGCACCCTTGAGGAATTTTTTTAGAGGCGAAAAACAAAATGGCCACCACCGAATTTTCGATAAATTCTGTTTTAGGCTATATCTTCACTTCTAATGCACTTACAACACAATTTTGGTGTCTACTACTATGTTTCATGCGACAGACAAGGTAAACGTTGATAATTCTCTCAGATTGGATGACAACAGATGGCAGAATTTGAATCTGGATGGCCAACAAGCTTCAACAAGACACTCACCAAGAAAGTGACCCTGATGACTTCGACCAAAAAGAGCATCAAGCTGGATGGAAGGCCAGTATACGATACCGAATTGATCTACACTGAGTCATATGTCTTCAACAATACAGGGATGTGGATATCAAGGATGTCCTCTCTTAGAACTATCCCCTGTCCAGCCTCCTTGTTTGATGAGAGCGGTGCGATGCGGGCTCATTCGAAAGCAATCCTGAAGACGAAACTCCAAGTTGAGCAATCAAGTCGAATCCAAGGTGTTCCAGATGCTGTCATCATCGATGGATGCGCCATATTATGGACTGTACATTGGCCCACAAATGGTACAGTTGAGGATTATGTGATCAACTTCATGGGAACCATCAAATACCACCTGGAGTGTTGTGACGTATACCTGATTTTCGACAGGTACATCAAAATCAGCACGAAACAAATGATGAGATCAGTCGGCAAGTCATGATTCAAGTCGAAAACATCAACTCAACTTACACACAACACTTCCAGCGCAAAAAGTGGTTCTAAATGTAGCCTACAACAAAGTACAACTGATCGATTTGATCTGTCAGTATCTGATGACCCACATTGTGGACAACCAGACAACACACTGGTGATCACCGGAAAAGATCCTACACCAGTACAAGTATGGAACAATTCCACTCTCCAGAGACAGGATCTGAAACACACCATGAAGAAGCAGATGTCGATCATCATTCATCACTTAGTTTGAATTGTGTCAGGTGTCAGTGGTGACTCAGACATCAAAGTGGTCTGTGACAATACAGATGTCTTTGTCCTGTTGATTCATTTCTACCTCGAGGAAAGATGACTGTGGATGTCAGCATGGAGAGTCTGTGTGCTGGGAGGGCGAATGGAACTTTCGCCAAACAGCACTGAAACACAAAAGCATCGCCAAATATCTGCCTGCTGTACATGCTCTGACGGGATGCGATACTGTGTCGTATTTGTTTGGCATTGTAAAGGCCACAGCGCTGAAGTACTAATGGGCGGACATCATCCGACCTTACTTGGTCAGCTGGAAGCAGATGAGGAAAAGATGATATCTGAGGCAACTACCTTCATTGCTGCCTGGTATGGTTCCAAAGTCGAAGGTGATATGTCCACACACACCGGTATCAGTTGTGGAAGTCTAAGATGGCCAACTCCAAGATTACCTCTGCTCCGAAATTGAAGTTGTTGCCCCCATCGCATGATGCCTTTGTTCAACATGTACATCGCGCTCATCATCAAGTCATTATATGGAAATCGGCCACTCAGTCAGACCCTCGAACTTGGATCACATCAAGTATGGATGGCAAGAAGGTGAGGATGGTGCGACGTTGTGTCCAACCGCACTTCCACCTGATGTGTCTGCTGCATCAGTCACCATTCTGCAGCTGATCAAGTGTGGATGCTCCACCAGCCGGCCATGTTCCACCGGGAGGTGTGGTTGTGTGGCAGCACAGATGTCATGTTCGATGTTTTGCAGTTGTAATGCTGGATTAGACTGTTGTAACGAACAGCCAAGGGCAGTGCTGCTAATCACGACGACGATGACGAAGACTGAACATAATGTAGAACATTGCATCCTTAACAAAGTTAATATTTGTTTGCCTAAAAATAAAAGGTAATTTCAAAATCATATACATGTACATACTTACTTTAAGACATAACCCAAAGTCAGTCAACTATCCACATGTATCCGGATATATTTGTGTAAAAATCGTATTCAAATATAATCATCAATTCATTGATCATTACAAGTAAGTTACTTCAGCCGTCATTGACTATTATTGTCGTGTATTAATATTTGAGGGTTCATCAAATTCAATTTCTTACTCGAAGTGATCAGTGGAACTGCAAAATAGCCATTTTTATATTAAAATGGTGGCCATCTTGAAAATATGAGACAGGTCTTATATATATTGTGCGAATTCGCGCCGCCCGGCCGGGTGCGAACCGGCCGCTCGACTCGAATGGCTGCCGCCTCGCCCACCGGACGGACAATTCTGTCGTGACCCTCCGGGAACTATCTCCCGGAGCCAGTCACGGTGGGCCTTTCGACCTCACCACGATCGTGCCAATCGGCCACCCGCGTGGGATAGGGTTGTTCGCCAAACTCGACCTACCTAAGTACCCACGCGGATGGTAAACCGGGCGATCGCACCTCGCCGCAGGTCGACTCCGGACATGGGCCGCTTAAGCGGTCCGTTCCGTGCTATGGGATAACCGAGGGTGTTTATCGTCGGCCTCGACGGTTCCAATTAATTATCGGGCGTATCACGCCCACTACGAACCCTTTTACGTGAAGCAAGATGGAGATTCAAACGAAAGGAAAGGACGCAGCGAAACGGGACAATTCAACATAATGCACATTTATTTCATACGACACACGGAGAGCACACATATACAGCCATACAGTCAGAAATGCAGCATATAGCAAATTCAAGAAGGAACGACAAAAGCAACGATGACGCAGAGCTACAACCGAATACGCGAACACTCGGCAACACTTATACAGTTCTACTTTACAGACGCGCCGACAACATTTACTCAAAAGCAAAGAAAAGGCCACCCTCAAAGACAAGGGGGCAGACGGGGCCCGTGGGCCAATATGTGCGCGTGACCTGAAGGAGCGGCCAGGCCCGCGAGACCGGGGGGTCCTACCCGCGTCCTCGTGACGAGCCGCAAATGTCGCTGCGCGGCGGTGCCCCAACTTCGTGCTCCTTCGCGGGTTTCGTTGGCACCGCTTGGAGTGGGGTGGGAACGGGGCCCTTTTTGCACTCTCTCAGCGCGGGGAAAAAAAGGGGGGATTGTTGATGCTCTGGGAAGGAGAATAGCTGGCTTGCTTGGGTCCTGCGACGAGCGATCCCACCGCGACCTCGTCGCCCGACCGCCGTCTTCCCTGCCTCGGACCCGAGCTCCTTGGCCTCTCCCACAATTCTCCTCAGCGACTGCAGAAGCCACCTTGACGCCTCCGCCTCCCGACTCACTCCGCTGCTTTGCCCCAACACTCTCTTCACCAACCCGACTCTCTTTCAAAACTGACTCTATTCACTGCCACACTTATGCCACGATTCGCCTTGCGCTCGTCTCTTTATAGTTGGCAGGAGCAAACAGTATGCAAATTTCCGGATCAGGATGAGCTCGGGGGCGGAGCCACGCTCGCCCATTGGACGGAGGTAAGTGGGCGTGAACCTCCCCTGATCCTAGAATTTGCATATCTCGATTTCACACAGATGCGCCTGGAGGCGGGGCCAAGCCGCCCGCGCTTCCTAATTGGACGGATCAGAAGTGGGCGTGTAGCATTCCTGATCCGAATTTCCCTCGGAAAGGCCGCTATTTGCATCGCGGCTCGGTGCGTATCGCTGAACGAGCCAGGACAGCCCGACGCTCAGTGTCACAGGTGGTGTGGGAATGGCCGCAGAAGGAGGGAGGTGAGGGTGGCGGAGGGTTTTTGGTGGTGCTTTGATGGTTATGGTGGTTGATTCAAAATAAGATAGAACAGAAAAACGGCTATCTCAAAGCGTCGCAGCCCGAATGAATCACATTAATTCCATCTAAACAACGGGTTTGGGGCTAACTATACATGTACTTAAAAGATACCTCACCTACGGGACCTGAATGGTGGTTTGCGAATTTCCACAGCCGTAACAATAATATACTAGTAAAAGGTGCCCGTCTTCGACGGGCGTCACTGGCAACATATGGTAAAAGACAGATAGCATGAATGTAGTTTAAACAATATATTATATCATTTTTATCCATTGATTATCATTCAGGTTTTCCCCTTCGACTGTCCGCAGTAGCTCCACTTCATGACATTACCATGTAGTTTAGTGACTACAACAACAGTACCATTCGTGAGTTCCGGAGGATCCATAGAGCGCATTAAAATTAAGGGCACCCTACTTTAAAGTGATCCAAAAGGCCGAATCAGTTTCGTCTGCATATTCATATCTTGTAGATTTCAGCTGGCCGGATCAGTTTCGTCTACATATTCATATGTTGTAGAATTTAGCTGATTCTGAAACTGTTAACGGCATGTCGATCGGATGGTTCTGTGATTTTCTACGGTAGTAAACAGAAGTACGACTTAAGCCTGTACGCCACTATGCGGAGACCCGAGGACCTAATATTTCACAACAAACTAAAAACTCACAAAATTTGAGATATTTTAAATAAACAATTTATTATAATATCAATTAAATATCATTTTTATCCATCGATAATATGAATTGTTCTGTACAGCTATAGTTGTTCTCCTGGGATCTGCGCATCCATCCACGATCTATGTTCTAATGAAGTGCAGTAGGAATAATAAAAACAGTCGGATGAACATGAACTGTTTAACAACCATAATCATCAAAACGAATTTTGAGGGGCCTCTTAAGGAAGACAATAATATCTTTACTATATATGTCAAAGCTTGTTTCATTTCATGCAGTAAAAAAAATATGATGGTGGAACAAAAAAAGGGGCGTGCCGAAATATTAAATATAGTTTCATTTCATGCAGTAACAAAAAATCTGATGGTGGAACAAAAAAAGGGGCGTGCCGAAATATTAATATGGATAATCATCAAAACTAATTTTGAGGGGCCTCTTAAGGAAGACAATAATATCATTACTATATTATATGTCAAAGCTTGTTTCATTTCATGCAGTAACAAAAATCTGATGGTGGAACAAAAAAAAAGGGGCGTGCCGAAATATTAATATAGATATAGATAATCATCAAAACGAATTTTGAGGGCCTCTTAAGGAAGACAATAATATCATTACTATATTATATGTCAAAGCTTGTTTCATTTCATGCAGTAACAAAAATCTGATGGTGGAACAAAAAAGGGCGTGCCGAAATATTAATATAAAGATATATATATATATATATATATATATATATATATATATATATACTGTATATATAATATACATATATAATATATATATATATACACCTTCAATTTCATCATTATCGGATTCCTTGACCATGAAAACATAGTAGTAGACACCGAAATTGTGTGTGTAAGTGCATTAGAAGTGAAGATATGCCCAAACTGAATTTATCGAAAGTCGGTGGTGGCCATTTTGTTTTTCGCCTCCAAAAAAAATTCCTCCAGGATGCGAGTCTGGCACCTGGCTGATTCTGATTCAGGATAGCTCAGAGATGATGAATCAACCCAAAAACTTCATAATGACGTCACAACATGCTTTTTCACATTTCCGCTAGACTACCAGTGGTGCATGCTTGCACACTGCAAGCATTACAGAGGTGCATCCTACATGCAGGCATAATAGAATATAGCATTATATATTTGATGATGTGGATTGTGAGAGAGCTTTATATTAAGGAGCACAGGTTACAATGATATGCAAGACAAACCAAAATGTTGCACCATTGCTATGGTGTGTGTGTGTGTGTGTGTGTGTGTGTGTGTGTGTGTGTGTGTGTGTGTGTGTGTGTGTGTGTGTGTGTGTGTGTGTGTGTGTGTGTGTGTGGTGATGCTACTCCTACAGTTCTGGGCTGATTACATCTAGATTTGATGCATAGGATGAGTATGACCCCAATTAGTGCATCGAGTGCTTTTTTAAAAAAATCTTTGCTGGGTTTTTTTGGAGTGGGGGGGGGGGGTTGAGGAGCATGTGCAAGTTCTCTATTGTGTAGCGCCCCTCCAGGTGGGAGAGGATATAACAAGTCCCGCCCTTTACAGTACAGTCTCCCTGTCCCGACATTTTAACCTCCATGGCTGCTCCTTTAGGGAGCGGTGCTTCGAGGATTCATGATTAACTTTAATTCACAACAACGACCAAAAAAATGGCAAGTCACATGACCCAAAATACAATCCAGTATAATTACCTTCGCCACCGAAGGTGGGCGGAGGTTATGCTTTCACCCTTGTCTATCTGTTTGTTTGTCTGTCTGTGAATAGGATATCTCAAAAAGTTGTACGAAATTTGGTGGGTGTGTGACGAGAAGGGATCGATTTGATTTATCTGAGCAATTTCCTCTACATTTTGGTTATTTCATTTTTGGCTTTTGGTCAATTTTGCCCTCCTGTTTTGCAATTTTGGGTTAGCATAAATACCTTTCCAAGATGCTTCCAGTTTGTCTTCCTCTGAAAGGCATGGAGGGGGAAGGGGTGGGGTAGGAAGAGTAGTTCCATTTTATCACCCCACCCCCTCTCCTACCTGGTTCTCAGTATAATTTTTTGGGGTTTGTTTTCAAACATGTGGTTTTGTTTTTCTCTTTTGTTTGCTTTGGTATTGTCTTGTTTTAGTTATCATTTCTATTTGACATTTGTCGATTATAGTGCCAATTGACTCCAGTTCTTTCTGTTATTTGATCTTTTTTTTTATTATTTTTGAATTCTCTTTCTTCATTTGCATCTTCATTTTCCCTTTTTGAAGTTTTCTCCTTGCCCTCGTTCCTTTATTCAATGTTCTTTTAGCCTTTTGAATCTCTGTTTCCATGGTGGTGTTTTCATTTCTGTTCGGATCAAGACCAGGACCCTTTTCTAATGGCCGTTTACTTTCAATCGGATGGATGTAGTAGTGTGTTGTAGCAAAGCTTACACTGATGGTTTCACTAAGAAAGGATGTTTTCGGTGTCAGTTTTACAAATTCCTTGTTCCATACTTGTTGTTTTGTATTCCATAGAATTGTCATCTTTTACTAAATGACATCTCTTTTACTTTTTTGTAGCCAAAGTCGATGTCTGTGCAAAACCTACAATGCAGAACAGAACATAAGAGAGAGAACATTGTAAAATGGTGAAACGCACCAACAGCAGAGGGACACAACCGAGGAACACTTGGAGGAAGAATGGGCGAGGGAGAGAATGAGAGCAGAGGAGAGGGGCCAATGGGGAAGTGGGGGTAAACAAGCTAGACAAGGAAGCTGTATACTTCCTTTATTTTGTTGGCCAGATCTTCTAGTCTGTGCTACTCCACATTCCCTTCCTCGTCCTCCTCCTTACCAGTTTGACATTCCTTTTGTCCATTGTCATCTCCTTTCTCATTGCCATCCACTGCCGTTGCCTCTGTCATCATTCTTTGTGCTTGATGTAGGTGGTAGCACACTCCATTGTGGTACTAGACCTGAAACGGTTATAAATTAGAGAGTTCCTAGAATACCTTACCCCCGAGGTCGGCAACCTGCGGCCCGCGGGCCAAATGCGGCCCGCAAGCTCCTCCCATGTGGCCCGCGGCGCCTTGTCCGGATTTCCATTAGGTGCGGCCCGCGAAACATTTTTCTGAACCGACGGCAAATTTAACAGATGTGGACATATGATTCTTCCACATATATAACAGTCTCTGTACGTCAAAATAAATTATTTTCGCTTCTAGTCCACTTAAATTGGTCTTAAATATTTTTTCGTTGTTGTTTCAGATGGCTGAAGGTCTTAAGGTTCAATTTACAATTACATTTGTTATCATTGATTTTAGGTGCGTTTGTTATTTTTTCGGGTTGGGAGGGGGGTGCAGCCCACGAGGTGGCCCGAACGTGGGCCAGTGGCCCGCGGCCTGGTTTAGGTTGCCGACGCCTGCCTTACCCCATGCATTCTTGAGAAAAAGGACATTGGAAGGGTCTTTTAAAGTTTTGCTTTGTGTTTCCAAGGCCGATCTATATTTCCTATGAGCTGCAATTTTGTCTGAATGTTGATATTCCCCATTGCTGAGAGCGTGAGTGGAAATTTCGATTGGGTAAGAGAGCGTAAAATGGCGTAATATTTTGTCCACGTACTGTTAAGCTGGAGGTTTTTGGAAGTGCCAACTAAAGTAGTTTCTGTTGTACAGTGTTGAAGTGTATAATTCAATTGAAATAAAATAAGTTTTAAAGGCTGTAGAAAAAAAAAGTTCAGACGTTTACTGCCATTGAGGCACCCTCTTTTTTCACCACCTTATTTAACATGTTACATTAGTCATTGGTGCCTGTTGTATGTGTCCTTTATAACATCCCTAAAAACAGTAAGTTTCCTGTTTGGAATGATTTTCAATTTTGATGGACTTCCAGAAGGGCAGGCAGACTGAAAACGATTACCTTACTCCTCTCTGCGCATGCACAATCAGGATGAGATTCCATACAATTTGCCAAATTCAGAACCGAGGTACTGCTAAACTAAGATTCATGTTCAAAATATAACATTCAATTGAAATGAAGTCGTTCCTCGATTATAAACTGACGTCTGGAGGCTGCAGACATACAGACAGACTGATAAAGTGAACCAGTTGTTTTGTTGCGGGGCCGGGTATCGGCGACGAGCATGACCGCTAGATGGAGCAGTAGAGTCGGCTCGATCGATCACCCGGAATTTAGATCGTACCTTTTTGGAAAACTCCGAAAAAGTACGGGTCCCTTATCGGACCGTGAAGCGTCAATATTTCTGCCACGTGGTACAGGATTATTTGCCAATTTTCAAAATACATAGATTTCCACGTGGCGATTTACCGAGTCTCCACACCCTCGACGGCACCCGTACGGAACGAGCCGCTTCGCGTACTCGAACCGCGTCCGACCCGAGCGGTTTATCGCCGAGATCCGTCGATCCAATTGTCCCGTTACAGCGGCAACAGCCTGGCTAATTTTCCAACACGCAGCATGCTAAGCCAATGGAGGAAAGGACACGAACGAGCTGAAACATTTAACAATCGGGGTATTTATTCACAATGGGGAAATGAGGGGAGCACATGAGGGCAGAGTTAAACCGATTAAAAGAAATGCACGTATGCACAAGCAAAAAAAAAACACTTAACAATTCATTACTTATGGACTGGCGCCACAAACACACACACGCACACACCCAAAAGAATCGGACCAAAGTGGTCTTTATTCGGACCTCCAGCCCGGAGGACAGTCGAGCTGGAGGTGAGAGTCTGACCTTTCCGCCTCGTGCGGTCTTCAAGGACCAGGTCCTCGGGGCAGAACTGGACCCCCAGCATGATACAGACGCCCTCACGACCGGGCTCCAGGTGAACGAAGTCGGCAGGGCGAAGGCTGGCAGGAGAAGACCCTCCATTGCACCGACAACTCCGTGCGCAGACGCTTTCGCACTCAACCACCTTGCGTGCAGATGCTCACTTCTTGCCAGAACTCCTCGTGCGCACAGACCGCGCCCATAATTATACCCCCCTCTTCAGAGAGGGGGGGCGCCTCCTCGTGACCCTCCCTCTCTCACTGGCTGCTTTCGGCGTGCAAATCGCTCGTCGTCTCTCTCACTGGCCAGCTTTGGCACGCAAATCGCTCGTCGTCTCTCACTGGCCAAAACGGGCGGCAAGCTCCTTGATTGGCCTGGGGCATGGTGACATCACGTGGACCGCCCCTCACACAGTCGGGGAAGTCTGATTGGCCGGGCGACGGTCACCTCACTCGTTGCACGCTGATTGGTCGAGGGCCACCGCGCGGCTCCTCCTTGAACTCCGCCCACCATGACGTCGGCCAGAGTGAGGTGAAGGAAGCAAAGTGAAGGTGAGGGTGGTGTGGTGTGGTCGGCGTTGATGTTGGTGGTGTAAAAGTAAAAGAAAAACCCTATCAAAATAACTACACAGCGCATTTACATTTAATCACCCATTATACAAGGGACGGGAAGCTATCTATCCACATTTACTTATCGAAATAACTGAGCTATAGGACCTGTATGTTGTGTGCTCATGGCTTCCAGATTCGTAACAGTTTAACCCCGCTTTTTGCTTCACTAACAAGTTTCCCGTGCCCGCACAGGATTCTCAACGGGGTCGGCATGGAGGGTCCTTTTCTAATACTCTCATTTCAAATATGTCATATCACAGTAACAGGCGTGTTGATTATATCCATGCCTTTTCGATAAATATAACGCTATTGCTCTACCCGTCATAACACAATCACAGGCATGTTAATGCATTCCATGCCTTTTAATATTCTCAAATACATTTTTCACATAACAGACATTTTTAACTTCATATTTTATATTTATATCTTAACATTTTCTATTATATATTGTGGAATTTCACATTTTCTATTGTGAAAATCACTGACATTTTCTTTTCAATACCTCCGCCAACAAAGGTGGATGGAGGTTACGTTTTCACCCCGTCTGTCTGTTTGTTACTTGGAGAAATAAATTTTGCCAGGTACAGCATGTTGATCAGTTCGGTTAGTTTGTTTGTTTGTCTGTCCGTTTGCCAACAGCCCAAACTGCTCAGCCAATCATTATGAAACTTTCGGAGATTGTAGGCACCGTCCTTGCGACAACGTTTCGTAAAAATCAGTCGAAAGGTCAACACAGGCTAAAGGTCAACAACTTAGGTCGAATTTCTAAAATCGTCAATTTTCATCCAATTGGCTTGATATTTGAAAAACGACTTGCTATCAGGTCACTGAATTTAACCACCAATTATTTTTGAGGTCAATATTGTACAAAAGGTCAAACATAGGCCAAAAATCAACAATTTAAGTGCAATTTCTAAAATACTCGATTTTCATCCCATTGACTTGAAATTTGAACAAGATTTGAATATCAGGTCACTGAATTCAACCACCAATTACTTTTGAAGTCGACATATGCCAAAAGGTCAACATTGGCCAAAGGTCAACAACTTAGGTGAGATTTCTAAAATCGTCAGTTTTCATCCAATTGAGTTGAAATTTGAAGAGGATTTGCATATTTGGTCACGGAATTCAACAACCTATTATTTTTAAGCCAAAATTTGTTTTAGGGATTTTGCAAGTATTGTGCTCTGCATGACATCTTGATTTGTTTGTTTGTTTGTCTGTATGCAGGATATCTCAAAAAGCTGTGGACAGATCCGGACGGAGGTATGCGCTCTACCGAGTTCCCTTTTAGTTTGGTGTGTTTCGCCAAGTGTCGCTCTTTGAGTGATTTCTAGTCTGTCTGTCTGTCTGTGAACAGAATATCTTAAAAATTTGTGGACGGATTGGGACGAAACCTGGTGGACAGGTGGGTATGTGACAAGGAAGAATTGTTCGCTTTTGGTGAAGATGCGAATCAGGATCTGGATACGAGTTTTTTTTTTTTACTCTTGCCACCGAAGGTGGACGGAAGTTATGTTTTCACCCCGTCTATCTGTTTGTCTCTCTGTGACCAGAATATCTCAAAAAAGTTGAGGACAGATTCAGACAATATTTGGTGGAGAGGTTGGGTGTATGACAAGGAGGAAATGATAAGATTTTATTGAAGATCTGGACACTATAATTTTTATGTGATTCTTCACCATTGAGAGATAGGGCCAAAAACGGTAAAAACATAATATCTCAAAAGATCATGGACCACTTGTGCCAAAACTTGGTGGATGGGTTGGGTAGGTGACAAGAACAAACCAATTAGATTTTAATTTAGGTCTGGATCCAGATCCGGCCTATCAGTGGGATACAGAACTTAACATGTTCAGCCTGGCGGAGGTACGTGCTCTACCAAGTGCCGTTCTGGTTTCTTACTGTTCTTATGACAGAATTTCATGAAATACTGTTGTGGGGCCGGGTCTCGGTGGCGAGCACGACCGCTAGGGGGAGCAGTAGAGTCGGCTCCACCGAACACCCGGAATTTAGGTCGTACCTTTCAGATAAATCCGAAAGGTCATGGGTCCCTTATCGGACCGAAGATCGCCAATAGGTCGACCACATGGGGTAGGGTCAATTGTCAATTTCAATATGCCTAAATACCCACGTCGTCAAACTACTGGGGAAATTCACCCTCGGCAGGATCTGCGCGATCCAGGCCGTTACCGAGCCGGATCCGAGTCGTACCCCGAGCGGAGAGTACCAGAACCCTGCCGGCCAATTGCACGATTACAGCAACAATGAGGCCTCCTAATTCCCGTTCGCAGCGTGGCAAACCAATGATAGAAATGGCAAAGGACGAGCTGGTACATTTAACCAGAGTTGGTGTCAAAGCCACCCAATGCTCGCCTGTTTATACATTTATCGTTTTTTAAAAGACTAGTCTAATATAATTAATATTTTTATAAAGCATTGCAGTGAAGTTTGATCCAAATAATTTTAAAAGCAATATATGTATTTGTATGTTGTAATCAGTAACAAGAGCGCAAGTGAGCACAATATACGCCCGAACAAGAAGGTATATACAGAATTGTGCTACTACATGAAAACAGCATCCTGGTTGCCATGGCAACCACTTTAGATGACGAACGTATGTCACGACACACCGTCTCCACAGTCTGTACCTATGTACCAAATATGAAACGTGAAAGTTGAAAACTTTGGGAGTTAGAGTGCGGACAGAAACGGATGGAAAAACAGCATCCTGGTTGCCATGGCAACCACTTTAGATGACGAACGTATGTCACGCACACACCGTCTCCAGAGTCTGTACCTATGTACCAAATATGAAACGTGAAAGTTGAAAACTTTGGGAGTTTGAGTGCGGACAGGAACGGATGGAAAACAGCATCCTGGTTGCCATGGCAACCACTTTAGATGACGATCGTATGTCACGCAACACCGTCTCCACAGTCGTACCTATGTACCAAATATGAAACGTGAAAGTTGAAAACTTTGGGAGTTAGAGTGCGGACAGGAACGGATGGACGGACGGATGGACAGACAGACAGACAGACGGACGGACGGACGGTCGACAGGTATCACATTATAGCCCCGAATATATATATATATATATATATATATATAATACAGTGGGGAGAAACAAGTATTTGATACACTGCCGATTTGCAGGTTTTCCCACTTACAAAGCACGTAGAGGTCTGTAATTTTTATCATAGGTACACTTCAACTGTGAAAGATGGAATCTAAAACAAAAATCCTGAAAATCACATTGTATGATTTTTAAATAATTAATTTGCATTTTATGCATGAAATAAGTATTTGATCACCTACCAACCAGTAGAATTCCGGCTCTCACAGACCTGTTAATTTTGTCTTTAAGAAGCCTCCCATTCTCCACTCATTACGTGTATTAACTGCACCTGTTTGAACTCGTATCTGCATAAAAGACAGCTGTCCACACTCAATCAATCAGACTCCAACCTCTCCACAATGGGCAAGACCAGAGACTGTCTAAGGACATCAGGGACAAAATTGTAGACTTGCACAAGGCTGGGATGGGCTACAGGACAATAGGCAAGCAGCTTGGTGAGAAGGCAACAACTGTTGGCGCAATTATTGAAAATGGAAGAAGTTCAAGATAACAGTCAATCTCCCTCGTATGGGGCTCCATGCAAGATCTCACCTCGTGGAGCCTCAATCATCATGAGAAAGGTGAGGGATCAGCCCAGAACTACACGGCAGACCTAGTCAATGACCTGAAGAGAGCTGGGACCACAGTATCAAAGAAAACCATAAGTAACCACTACGCCGTCATGGATTAAAATCCTGCAGCGACGCAAGGTCCTCTGCTCAGCCAGCGCATGTCCAGGCCCGTCTGAAGTTTGCCAATGACCATCTGGATGATCCAGAGGAGGAATGGGAGAAGGCATGTGGCTGATGAGACCAAAATAGAGCTTTTTGGTTCAAACTCCACTCGCATGTTTGGAGGAAGAAGAAGGATGAGTACAACCCCAAGAACACCATCCCAACCGTGAAGCATGGGGTGGAAACGTCATTCTTTGGGGATGCTTTTCTGCAAAGGGGACAGGACGACTGCACCGTACTGAGGAGGATGGATGGGCCATGTATCACGAGATCTTGGCAACAACCTCTTCGTCAACAAGAGCATTGAATATGGGGCGTGGCTGGGTCTTCCCAGCATGACAACGACCTGAAACAAACAGCCAGGGCAACTAAGGAGTGGCTCCGTAAGAAACATCTCAAGGTCCTGGAGTGGCCTAGCCAGTCTCCAGACCTGAACCAATAGAAAATCTTTGGAGGGAGCTGAAAGTCTGTGTTGCCCAGCGACAGCCACGAAACCTGAAGGATCTGGAGAAGATCTGTATGGAGGAGTGGGCCAAAATCCCTGCTGCAGTCTGTGAAAACCTCGATAAGAACTACAGGAAATGTCTGATCTCTGTAATTGCAAACAAAGATTTTCTGTACCAAATATTAAGTTCTGCTTTTCTGATGTATCAAATACTTATTTCATGCAATAAAATGCAAATTAATTATTTAAAAATCATACAATGTGATTTTCAGATTTTTGTTTTAGATTCGTCTTTCACAGTTGAAGTGTACATATGATAAAAATTACAGACCTCTACGTGCTTTGTAGTGGGAAACCTGCAAAATCGGCAGTGTATCAAAATACTTGTTCTCCCCACTGTATATATCGGGCGTATCAAAAAGTGTGGTAGATAAAAACATTAGAAAGGAAAAATAACTTGCACCAAAAACTTTAAACATTTTTCACGCTCACGCTGACGCTCACGCCGGGGGTATCGCTATAGCTCTCTGTTCTTCGAACAAGCGAGCTAACAAAAGGGATATTTATTTATAACAATAATCGGGGAGGGGAACACAGAGCAGAGTTATCACGAATAAGGAAGGGTGGCAAATATACAAGCAATTCCTTAAACAATTCTACTTAGAGACACACACACACACA
>CM068964.1:84975372-84986480 GCA_035128595.1 Eptatretus atami
TCCGTTTAACTAGAGGTCACGTGGCTTCCTGAATGGGGAGCAATACACGAGGAACGGGGAGCTTCCTGATGAGGCTTCTTAGGCAATACACTAATCTTATCTTGATTAGATCTTAATTAGGGCGGCCGAGCGTTTAACTGCTGGTGCATGCCGACTATGACAGGTTAATTAGTTTGGTAATTACCTCCCAGTCTATCTACAGTAGGTTCGGACAATGCTGGTTCAATGGAAGGAAAGGACAAGCACAGACAGGTTGAAACGTCAACAAGGAATTTATTAACAAGAAAAAAATAAATAAAATAAAGAACTTTTTATTTCTTAGTGGTGAAAATAGGTAAATTCAAATCAATCAAAATAATCTCAAACATAAAGAATTAAACAGGCATTGATAGAAAAACAGACAAAGAGCAGATGCTTATCACAATGCCTTACTTAACGATTAAACATGAGACAAGAGTACCCAGCAGATCATTCAAGGGGGGAGAGAAATCCGGTCTAGCTTAGGCCTAGGTCACATTTGCCACGGCGGCCGTGGGGTCTCCAAAATCTACGGCCACTAGCAATTAACGGCGGCCGCAGTATTTCCACGGTCACACAATGTAGCAGTCACATATGTTTTTATTTTTCGGGGAGCTGCACGGCGTATTTATAAATGGTGGAGACCGAAAACGTGGGGTTGCCGTACGGTCTTTGATTTGATGTCGCACGGTGACCTTAGGGCGTTCCTGCGGCGGCCATAGAATTTTCAAGGTAGCCTCAAGGTGCCCGCAAGGCGACCGCAGGGGACTCTAAGGCGAACGTGCGGCCTGACGGACGGTAACGAATGGGTTAAATTTTTTTTTTTTACCAGTTTTTTTTTTTCGGCTTGTCGAATTGCTACGGCGAACAGAAAATGAAAAAAGTTATAACTCCGCGTTATAATTCCACGGCGACCTTACGGCCTGTAAAATATAGCCATACAGCGTAGGGCCACCCTGAGGCCACCTCAGAAACTCTGCGGCCGCCGCACGTTTCTGTCAATTCAGAGGGCGTACGGCCGCCGTATCCTCGCCGTAGAGCAAATGTGACTTAGGCCTTACCAAGGTAGAAGTCGTCGTGCGTCAAATAAAATGTCCTGAAATGTGTGAGCATGCCTTGGTCCATTGCCAGCGCCCTGCCTCGCCGTACATCCACCCACAAACAGGCTTGAACACCAATCGACGTCACGTCGTCACCTCCAGGAACCAGGGACGCAAAGAATCAGGTACGCCAAGAGCAGTTCTCAAGCAGAACCAGCAATTAACGGTCCAAGCATCACCCACCGTCAGGAGCCACCAGGAGACACAACCAACGGACAGCTGTAAGGAGCTGTGAGGTGCTGAGGAACTGTGAGGCGCTGTAAGGCTGTCACCAAGGATCAGAGCTGCAAGGCTGCAAGGCCATCACCAACTGTCACAAACTGTCAGAAAACGGTCCTCCCGTCCTTTTTATAGGCGGCCAGTCTGGGTGGAGCCTCAAGCAGACCAGCCAAATCCATCTTGCCTATTGGCGCATCGTTGCACATGACCAACCGCCAACCTCACGATCATTCTTTCCTTACCAGAGCGAGATTCAGTCCCAAATCAGCACAGGCCTGGCTTACGATGCCATGTTTGTGGTGCTGGATGAATGGCAGAAAGCAGCCATTTGCCAGAATTACCGAGCGAAAACGTGAAGCACTCATAAAACGTCAACAACAACCATCACCTCTCCATTCAGCCCGACACGAACAAGAGCCAGCCAGCATCCACAGAGCTGCCAAACGGGGCATCAAATGTCAATGGAAAAATGCGGACACCAACGTCGGTGAAAGAGGTGGGTGTCAAACGTCAATGGAAAATAGCAGCCGTATTTGATCGTCAGAATAACTGCTCAGGAAAATCCCACGGTGTGCTTCATCAAATGTCCTATAAGTCCAAGGTGTAAATAAATCGTCCACCTCCAAGCCAATGTGTCCTGATGGAAAGGGGTTAGACGAGCCTCCGTTGGGCTAACGGCTATCTCGCCGTTGAATGCGTCTCTCGTAAAGAGAAAAAGGCCATCCCATAAGAAAGGGAATCTATTCTTTACCCTTCTCAATGCATCAAAGTTAGAAGCCTCATAACAATATGTATACAGGATGGCCATAAAGTCTGGAAACATAGATAATATTATGTCATTCTGTTACAGTTTGAAGATGTCCTTGACGAAAGACGAACGCCTTGAGGTGATACTGCTGAGTGGACGCAATATGAACCCCCTTGATTACTTATTCTGGGGTAGGCTGAAGGCGCTGGTTTATTCAGTGAAAATCAGAGACAATAATCATCTGAGGCAACGCATCACGGATGCATGTACAGGGATTGATGGATTGGGGATTGATGGATAGTGATTGATGGATGGAAATTAATGCACCACGTTCATTGCAATTTTGCACAGCACATTGAACTGTGCATCTCTCATGAGGGACAACACATTGAACACATCATGTAATGTCATTGAACATATCATGTATTGTCATGTAATGTCAATAAACCATTTATAATGTATATTCGCCGATGTTTCCAGACTTTATGGCCACCCTGTATATTGTCTGATGTTGTATGTAGTCTGGCATGGTCCGCACGTAGATTTAGCCGTGAAGTTTTACCTCACCAATTCACCAATTTACTCTTGTGAACCGGTGCGTACTCGGCAGCTCTGCTTGGTTGCACCTGATACGGTATGTTAACTCAGGTACACCTCGAGGGCATGAGACCACCCTTGATGCTGCCAATCCACTGGAAACGTTAACAAGCGAAGTAGTGTAAACCCTGCCAGGCTTGGTGGTACCAATCAGTGCTCGTGGTTGAATAACAGTTATCCATGCTCGGTGGCCTCAGGACCAGGTATTCGAGAGGAACAATATATACATATTGTTACGGCTGTGGAAATTCGCATTACACCATAAAGGTCCCGTAGGTGAGATATCTCTAAGTACATGTGTAGTTAGCCCAAACCCGTTGTATAGAGGGAATTTATGTGATTCATCCGGGCTGCGACGCTTTGAGTTAGCCATTTTTTCTGTTCTATCTTTATTTTGAACCAACCACACCACCACCACCATCTACGCTCCCACATCATCGCATCACCGCCACTCCCAAACGGCACCATACCCATCAACCCTCACCACCAAAAACCCTCCACCACCTTCACCTCTCTCTCCTTCTACGGCCATTCCCGCACCACCTGTGAACACTGAACGTCGGGCAGTCTCGGGCCCGTTCGACGTTTGGTGCCGAACGCACCGAGCCGCGAGCGCAAATGGCGGCCTTTCCGAGGGGAAAACTCGGATCAAGAACGCTTCACGCCCACTTCCCCTCCGTCGAATTAGCGAGCGCGGGGCGGCTTGGCCCCGCCTCCAGGCACGTGTGTGTGTGAAATCGATATATGCAAATTCTAGGATCAGGGGAGATTCACGCCCCCCGTTTCTCCTGACCAATGGGCGAGCGTGGCTCCGCCCGAGGTCATCCTGATCCGAAATATTGCATATTAGCTGCTCCTGCAGCCTATAAGAAGGCGAGCGCAAGGCGAATAAACGGTTGTTGCTGAGGAGTTGGGTTCTGCAGTCGACTGAGGAGAGTGTCATCCAGTTGGGTTCTGGAGTCGCCGAGAGAGTGTCATCCGGAGAGTCGGGCGAGGGAGAGCGGTGAACTGCGGGCAAGGGAGCTCGGGTGCGAGGCAGGAAGGTCGGCGACGAGGTCGCGGTGTGGGATCGCTCGTCTCGCTGCGGGACCCAAACCACGCAGCCACTCCCCCCAGGGCATCAACAATCTCCCTTTCCCCCGCGCTGAGATAGTGCAAAAGGGGGCCCGTCCCCCCCCCCCACACGTGGTGCCAACGAAACCCGCCAAGGAGCACGAAGTCGGGGCACCGCCGCGCACATTTGCGGCTCGCCCGCCAACGCGTCACGAGGACGCGGGTAGGACCCCTCGGTCTCGCGGACCTGGCCGCTCCTCTAGGTCCCGCGCACATTTGGCCTACAGGCCTGTCTACGAGGGTGGCTTCTTTCCTTTGCTTTTGTGTAAATGTGTGTTGGCGCCGTCTGTAAAGTAGAACTGTATAAGTGTTGCCGTGTGTGCGCGTAGTCGGTTTAACTCTGCGTCGTTGTTCTTTTGTTGTGGTTGCTTTATGTGCATTTTGACTGTATGGCTGTTTATACGTGCTTTCCGTGTGTCGCGTAATAAATGTGCATTGTGTGAACTGTTTTCCCGTTTCGCTTCGTCTTTTTCTGTAATTGAATCTCCATCCTGCTTCACGTAAGGGGTTCGTAGTGGGCTTAATACGCCCGATAATTAATCGGAACCGTCGAGGCCGACGATACACCCGCTCGGTTATCATTGTAGCACGGAACGGACCGCTTAAGCGGTTCGTGTCCAGAGTCGGCCTGTGGCGTGGTGCGATCGCCCGGTCGCCCATTCGCGCAGGTACTTAGGTAGATCGAATTTGGCGAGCAACCCTATCCTGCGCGGGTGGGCAATTGGCACGATCGTGGTGAGGTTAAACCCCCACCCGTGACTAGCTCCCGGCGTTGGTCCGAGAGGGTCACGACTGAATTGTCCGTCCGGTGGGCAACGTGCCGCGGTTCGAGTTACGTGGCCGTTCGCACGCCGGCGGGCGCGAATTCGCAACAATATATATAGTTGCGGATTTGGAAGTTCATTGCACACAACATACAGGTCCTATAGATCAGTTATATCGGTAAGTATGTGTTTTATAGATAGCTTCCTTTCCCTTGTCTAATGGGTAAATAAATGTCCATGCGCTGTGCGTTATTTTAATAGTTAGGATTTTTCACCCCTGATAACAACAACGAAACCCTTCACCTCGTTTCCTCACATCAACGCCATTGTCTACGTGCGTTCGACCACGTATGTGGGGAGTTTCCTCGGCCACCAGAGCTCCGACTCCGCCCCAGAGGAATGGAATGTTCCCGCGACCAATGAGAGGTGAGACGTCTCAGGCATCGACTTTCTCACGACCCTCGACCAATGGGAGGCGAGGCGTTTCAGACGGTGATCCTTCCCACGACACCCCATCCGCAGGAGAAATGCCATATAAGAAATGCCAGGGCCTTGGAAAGAACGTCGAATGGGCGTCAGGGTGAAGGGCAGCGTGGGCGTCAGGGGTGAACGTCAGGGTGAGCGTCAGGGGTGAACGGCAGGGTGAGCGTCAGGGGTGAACGACAGGGTGAGCGTCAGGGTGGAACGGCAGGGTGAGCGTCAGGGGTGAACGGCAGGGTGAGCGTCAGGGTGACGGCAGCGTGAGCGTCAGGGGTGAACGGCAGCGTGAGCGTCAGGGGTGAACGGCAGCGTGAGCGTCAGCGTCAGGTTGAGCGATCGGGTTTGAGGTGCGAGATCAACTCGTCTGGTTGGTCGGCTTGGCAGTGTCGGTTTGAGGTGCCGGAGATCGACTCGTCTGGTCTGGTCGGCTTGGCAGTGATGGGTTCGAGGTGCCGGAGATCGACTTATCTGGCCTGGTCGGCTGGGCAGTGCTCGGGTCGTCTCTCGCTCGTTCACCTGGCGTCCGACGCTTTTCCTCCGTCCCTGGTGCTTGGAGTGGCATCGTGTTGCGGGTTCGAGTCCCGTCGAGCCGGATCGTCGAAGACCACAAAGTGGACAGGTCCAAGTGCAGGCTCTGGTCTCTAGCTCACCTGTCCTCGAGCTGGAGGCCTTCAATAAAGACCATTGGGGTCCGTTCTTGTGTGTGTGTGTGTGTGTGTGTGTGTGTGTGTGTGTGTGTGTGTGTGTGTGTGTGTGTGTGTGTGTGTGTGTGTTGTGTATGTGTGCTCTGTGTGTGGCCGTTCTTTAAGTAGCAACTGTTAAGTGCCTTGTACATTATTTGCATTTCATTTATATTAGTCATGATAACTCTGCTTCTTACGAGCTCCCTCCTTCCCCACCTATTCTAAATAAACCCATGTGTTAAATGTATCAGTTCGTTTGTGTTTCTTTTATTGGTTAAACCATCAGTTATATGCGCTGTGCGTGTTGGAGAATTAGCCAAGCTGTTGCCGCTGTAAAGGGACATTTGGACCGATGAAAGCTCGTGACCGTCCGCTCGGGTCGCACACGTTCGAGTACGCTAGCGTCTCGTTCCGTACGAGCATCGTCGAGGGTGAATTTCCCCGGTAGTTGGACGACGTGGGTATTTAGGTAAATTGAAATTGGCAATCGACCCTACCCCACGTGGTCGACCTATGGCGAACTTCGGTCCGATAAGGGACCCGTCTGCTCCGGAGTTATCCGGGGTGACGACCTATCATTCCGGTGGATCGTGGAGCCGACTCTACTGCTCCATCTGGTGGTCGTGCTCGTCGCCGATACCCGCCCCGTAACAATTATATCTATATATATATATATAATATATATATATATATAATATATATATATATATATATATTCGCGCCTGCCGGCGTGCGAACGGCCACGTAACTCGAATCGCGGCACGTCGCCCACCGGACGGACAATTCTGTCGTGACCCTCTCGGAACAACGCCGGGAGCTAGTCACGGGTGGGGTTTAACCTACCACGATCGTGCCAATTGCCCACCCGCGCAGGATAGGGTTGCTCGCCAAATTCGATCTACCTAAGTACCTGCGCGAGTGGTCGACCGGCGATCGTACCACGCCACAGGCCGACTCCAGACACGAACCGCTTAAGCGGTCCGTTCCGTGCTACATGATAACCGAGCGGTGTTATCGTCGGCCTTGACGTTCCGATTAATTCCGGGCGTTTTAAACCCACTACGAACCCCTGACGTGATGCAAGATGGAAATTCAAACGAAGGAAAGGACGCAGCGAAACGGGGAACAAGTTCACACAAGCACGTTTAATTGCACACGCAGACCAGCACGGAAGGCACGTATACAGTCACAATCATCATGTACAATAAAGCAAAAGCAAGTCAAGAAATGGCACGTATACACAATCACAGGCAAAAGAGATGTCCCGACACACCCGACACACGGCAACACTTAACCAGTTTTACTTCAAGGACAGGCGCCACCCACAGTCATTTACACGAACCAAAGGAAAAGAGAAAGTTGCGACTTCCTGCACGCGTCGTCCAGCGTCGCGTCCTTGACCTCGAATCCGAGCCTCCCCCGGTGTGGTCTGCGACTCGCACCTCACGCCGGCACGTGTAGCCGCTCCGCGCCACGAACGGGGCTTCCGGCACCTGGCAGAAGGCTCGCCCTCTCCCGATGTAGACGCGACAGGGCCAGGACGAGATGCGCCGACTCGACTCCCTCCAGCTGGACTCGTAGGAAACTCTCTGAAGAACTCGTAGAAGAACGAACCACCAACAGCAACAACCACACGCAGACGAGCGAAGAGGAAGAGGAGGAGGAAGAGAGTGAGGGAGAGAGAGAACGCCCCGCCGTGCCGTCTTTTATAGCGCGGGGCTCCGCCCTTCGCTCCGCCCCGTTCTCGGCTCCACCCTCCTTCGAGGAGGTTCTCGAAAAGGGCGTTCCTCACCCCGACGCCTCAACGCTGTTCTCCACCAATCGGCGGCGAGCTGCCCTTCCCCCTTCCCTCACACCAAGCGCGGGGAACTCAAACGGGGCGAACAGGCGGGAAAAGCCCACCAGCATCGTTGGTGGTTTTTGTTTGTTTGAAATAAAAGATAGAACAGAAAAATGGCTAACTCAAAGTGTCGCAGCCAGATGGATCACATAAATTCCCTCTATACAACGGTTTGGGCTAACTACACATGTCTACAGAGATATCTCACCTGAGGGCCCTTTATGGTGTAATGCGAATTTCCACAGCCGTAACAATATATTAGCGTGGTATGCTTTCACATTGTAAGCAATAATGAACCGTACTTTCCCATTGTCTTGGGTTGTTCACCTGCATATATTTTTTAATTTTTTTTTTCATTAATTTATGTTTTCATTTCCAGACGTTTTCCGACGGTTCTGTGTTTGTTTGTTTTTCTTTTTTGGTGTGTCTGCTTCGCTGACCATTGGCAGCACGCAAAATTTCAGCTTTGTACGTCACCCAGAAGGTACCGAACATTAATATCAGTCAGTCAGTGAGTGGTTAGAAATATATTACATGTAAAATATATACACACATAAAGGAAGGTGGATACTTTGAGACCTGGGAGGGCTCCATTCCACCTTCTGAAACCCACATCTGGAGATAACAAGAAACGAGACGTACGTACAGTATGTATGTCTGGTGTTGGTTTAATGGTGTTGGTCTGGTGTTGGTTGGTCTGGTGTTGGTTATGCATGTCTGGTGTTGGTTAATGGTGTTGGTCTGGTGTTGCTTGGGATCCTATGATCCTGAGTTCAAAACCCACTCAGCTGTTGAATTAATTCCAGGTTGGGGTGAACTCTGCCTGTCATCCTTCTGAGGTCGGCAAAATGAGTGCCAGCATGCTTGTTTGTATACTGTGTCGGAGTGGCGACCCATCCAGGATTGTGTCCAATAGCCAAGGAGACTGATTAGGCAGCACTCTGCACAGAGTATGGTCCCAGTGGATGGTTGGTTGGATGTGTGTGTATATATATATATATGTGTATCCTTATGGTGTAATACACTCCGAAATCTTTTTGAGCCTTTAACATATGTGACTGCACCATAGTGTTTTGCCAGTCGGTTGGGCGTTCGGCATTTTGGTGCAGCTGTGTTGGTTATGCATGCCCAGGCATGGCCGATTGCTTTTTAATTGACACTTTTAGGGCAGGGGCGGCATGCCAGCAACCACTTCTCGGTCAAGGTTTCAGCAACCTTGCAAGTTAAGGCCGCAAATTATGGCATTTTCTCACTCGAAAATAAACTCCGTAATAACACGGCATTAGGCGTACATGCGTCAGGCTGGTGTATGTGAATTATGATCGCTCACGTGGATGGGTCATCGTTAGCCACGTTTCCTGACAGTAAGTCAACATCTGAGGTCCACTGGGTTGAGGATATCGACCGGACGATTTTCATCCTGTTTGCTTTCATGGAGTGCAGTTATAATTTGATCACCTGGTGCTGCGTGCAGTAAATATTAAACCACAATGCATCATATTCAGGAAATTGCAACATGTCGAGTCAGAGAAAATTGAACACCAGGGAGAGATCTCTCCAAATAATTAACATTAATAACCCCCAGGTGGGTATTGTTCAAGCCAAGTGTACCAGCCTCGGTCCTGGACACGTGTCATCGTTCTCTACCTTCGAGGCGACATCAAAACTGATTGATTCCAGGCAATCGAAAGAGGGGACAGGGGAACACCTCCGAGATGATGATACCTGTGATTGGTCGTGAAGAGGACGTTTAACTGATCTCAATTTGATGCGCTCGCTCAGTAGCTCATCTCCTTACTCGAACAATTACGGTTTATGGAGTAAATATGATAAGGTGATTTTACATCGAAATAAATATGGGGAATCGCGTTACAGGCAGGGTGAAAAAGGGAGGAAACTGACTGGCTTTAATTGTGGGGCATCTACTTATTACGTACGCATTTGGAGTGGGCTGCGAAATTGAGGTTAAAAAATGGGAGGGTCAGAGGTTTGGAGATATACGAGTCGACTAAGGGAGGGAAAGGGGTTATGTAGGGAATGTGAGGGAAAGGCTCCGTACTCTGTTTCAGTATGGAGCATGCATCACAGGTTGGTCCAAATTTCTGCCATTTTTTTTCCCCCCGTACGTAATAAATAGACGCAACGTAAAATATCTAAGGAATGTATGTGAAAGGCCATCAAGAAGCTCCAGCCTGAAGGAAACCTCACTGGTCTGTAACCCCTGTTGCGTTTCAATCCGACAAAACTTCCATCCTGGTGCAGTACTACCTGAAAGGGGTGCTGCATGTCGGAGCACCCCGTAGTTCCCGAGGAAGTAGGTTCCACAAGTGAGAAAATGAGGAACAAATGAGTGGAGGTGAGCAGTGAGCCTCAGTTTCACCAGAGTAAGTCACTGGCCGAACCTGTGCATCCGAGTAGAACCCAGTCAGTCGGAACAGATTACAGACCACAGAATGGGGGAAGGGATGCAAGACCATCAAGGATCTGCGATGGACGACGGAGAGTCTACCGACATGTATGCGATACGAGAGTAACGGGCTCAGAGATGCCAATGATTTTGAGCACCTTGGTTTCCATGGCATCAAGATGAACGAGGTGAGAGGCAGGGGCACCAGCCCAAAGGGGAGAGCAGTACTCCATCAATCTGTGGATGAAGGCCTTGTTAGTTGGTTGTGACCAGTAAGAGTAGGCCATCGTGTACATCTGCTCAGACATGCGGACATGGTAAGTCAGACGAAGGTTCAGTGAGAATGTGCACAGTTGTTAGAGACGTAAATTGGGGGATTAGATTGATGGTGGTGTGGGTGCAACGCAGGCATGATGAGACAAATAGCCTTCCCCCTGCTGTCTGGCTTTTCTTGTATATCTCCAGAATAACAATGTGAGGGTGCTGCAGGTCCTTGTCAAAAAAATAATAACAATCGAATATGGAAGGGCCATACAAGTGAAATCCTCGTGAACCTGCACCCTGGGAAGGGAGGAGGAGGATGGGAGTCCAGCGAGGAGGAGGTGTAGGAGGAGGAGGGTGGATTGGGCAGGTTGGAGGGGTGCGGGGGGGGGGGGGAGTGGAGGAATGGCTTTATATGACTCATCGTCGAAAACCGCAAAGCCCCGCGGGTTAATATAGGCGAAGGAAGTTTCCAGTTGTGTCTAATAATACGACCTTTGTCCGAGCAGCGACATTGTTGTTGGCGCTCGCGCCAGCACAAACACGCGGTGCGAATAGGAGTGTTTGTGTAACAGGCCGAACGTTGTGTGTTAAAAACGCCCTCACCATTATGTGCTCACTGGGACCGAGCCGCCAGTGATATATCACACCGAGCTGGCACTGCTTCGCACCTGTCTGGCCTGGATTGAAGGCTTTCCCTCCCTTTTCTGGTATTGATGATGCCGAGAAGAGCAAAGCATCAATCTCTGCTCAACTCGTTGTCGTCGTCGTCGTTGTTGTTGTTGATGATGATCATACAGATGCTAAGAAGGAGGAATATTATAACTTAAACCTTCATCAATGCACCTCAGAGGAGGACAAACTCAGGCACATAAATG
>CM068964.1:84986505-85007303 GCA_035128595.1 Eptatretus atami
TTCTGCGTAAAGAGGAGTGACGTGAATATTGAAATATTCCAAACAGGAAATTACGTGTTCTAAGACTTCCACAATGGATGCATCCACAACAGCACGCGAATAAAATATGTACCATGTTGAAGTCAAGGTGGCCGTGTGTTTATAGCTTCTGCTAAAAGGCGGTAAAACTCGATTTTTCATTATTTATATGATTTTACAATCTTAATGTTATTGTTTTTAAATATGAAAATTGAATTTTAAAAATAATGAAAATTGAATTATATACTCACTTCTTGTCATTCCAAATAAGCCTCCTAGTTTTGGACATGTTCTCGTAATCTATGGGATGTATTATAACACATTAATGCGGAGCTTATCTAGCACATAAGCTTGTGGAGTTTTTTTTTTGATGATCATTTAAATATGATAATCTATCATTCAGCAATGTGTGGTGTGTGTGTGTGTGTTGTGTGTGTGTGTTGTGTGTGTGTCTGTGAACCGCTGTTTATCGAAAACACTGGTCCGATTCTAATGAAAACTCTGCAGGTATATTGATGGGGCCCTGTGATGTGCTTTCAAGGTTTCATATGAATCGGACAAGTGCTTCCCAAGTTATGGCCTATTTATTTACCAACCAAGTGAAAATTGCCTGCGATAGGCGCGGTGCGCTAGCGGCCGACGATGACTCGTGCGTGGCGGTGACGATCGGGATCGCTGCCTTAGTTTACCGTGTGGTCGGAGTGGCAATGGTCAATGGTAGCGAATGTCATGGCAAGCAAAGACAGGGAGGTAAACTTGATTTTATGATTTAATTACTCGTGGTGTTGTAAGTATCACAGCAGTTTGTTACTCCAATGCAAGCGAGCCTAGATTCGTTGAATGCATGTTGAACATCTCCGAGCGGGTCATGCACCACTTCCGATATGTGAGACAATGTATTCTATAAGTTTCGTCTTATGCGCATTAAGATAAACAATGCCCCAATCCAGTCGTCGTTTCGGAGAGCGAAGGAAGCGGGCCTGTGTGGTGTTTGAAGTTTTTTTTTGCTGTTTTTTGGGGGGGGTTTTGCACGTACGGCACCGCCTAGAGCGAAGGAACTGCTGTGTGGTTGTTTCTGGCTCACAGGTTTGAAAGTTTTTTTTTTTTTGCCTTCGCCCGACGCACGTACGGGCACGTACTATTTTTATTAAAATTGAAGTATATAGTTGAAAATTACATGGGGTAAGTTTCTATGAACTCTCTGGTTCAACTGTTCTTCACGCTACATAATGTGAGGAGGAATTGTATTAATCATCGCGTTTGTTACACAGTTAAAAATTGGATTTAGCATTTTAGCAGAGTCCGGCACACGATTGCATCGGCTTTTCAAAAGGCACGATGGAACCTTTCTTCTTGGGGTGCTAGTAGACAGAACAACAGATGCTTGACTCCCCACTGCGGAGTCGGCGAACGCCTCACTTTCGAACGGCACTTGTCGTGGGATCCTGTGCCTTCGAAATGAAACACAGATGAGACAGAATTGAGAACACGTCCTTGGAGCTGTCCTCGCCACCATTCCACAATATTAAACAAGTATTCTTTTTAATGGCCACAACTATTCACACATTCTTGTGGGGCTTGGCAAGTGGGGGGGGGAGGGGGGGGAATTCCCAGTCTTTCATGAACTGGCTGCCAGGCCTGAATTTGATTATAGTTAGGGCAGGTTTGGATTTGATTCAGGATGCTGGCAATAGCTCACCTTCTTTTCACAAGGACACCATGGGGGCTTTAACATCCACCAACTAAGTGCCGGCAGGACCGGATGCCGAGTTTACGTCCAACGAGGACCGTACATACATTGATGAATTACCAGGGTGACGGTTATATAGCTGTGCCTGGATTCGAACCAAGAAGACAGCTTAGAGGCAAGTGTGCACATCTCTAGCCATCCTGTCAGCCTTATTAAATAAAGTTCACACTTTGATATTGGACATTTGTTCTGAAAAACCTGTCTTTTGCTTCAAAGTCCCACAAGGTGCAGAAAAACACAAAATTTAAGTTGTTTTTTTATTCATAAATGCTGCACACCTCTCAGCTCTCACCAACAACTTATACCACCCGTATTGACGCTTGGTATATTCAAGAAATTCCTTTACGTTACATAGAGCTTTCTGTGTTTGTGTTGTGTCAATAATTATTCTATTCATCCACTTTGGTACGATACCTGAACGGTTTGGGGATTTAGGGCAGAGGCGCTGCTGCATCGCAGAGCACGCCGCCGTTCGGGAGGGATTAAGCCGTGTTCTCGTCTGCAGAAACACGTAAAAGACACACCGTGTCTTTTATAACAGTGACCTAGCCAAGATGGCTCGTACCGTGAGGCAAATAAATCCCGCTTAAATAAGTGAGCTCCATATCAAAGAGTTCTAATTGAACGTCAGCAGCTTGCGTCCGTGCGCTGCGATCCAAGCAATGCTCGTTAAAATCGGACCTCAAAGTCACACTTTGGTTCACCATCCAGTCACCACCCAAACATGAAATGATCTTCCGTGAGATTGCCCTCAGTATGCAGAGGATGATCCACGAGGGTGGATATCACGCTCGGAGGGCTGGGGGTGGGGGGGATGTGTCTGCACTGCACAACAAGGGGTAACACCACCCTGACATTCCGGCTCGCTCTGTTCATATTCCCATCCCATTCCCAGCACTTTAGTTCAGGCTGGCATCTGGGTTGATTCCCACGTGCTGTTTCTGGATTTTAAGCCATCGATTTCCTCAATCCGTTGTAACAGAACCACCACAAACACACGTGTACTTTACTACTGATCTCATGGCGAACCGAAATAAAATGATAAATATTTTTCAAATGTTATTATGGAGACGTGCAATAAAAGGTGCGTTTTATGGGTTCTTTATGGCCGTGTAGTTTTAGTTGGGGTGGGGGGGGACAGATGTAGGAGGAAGGAGGATATTATATCTTAAACCCTTCATCATGCACTCAGAGGAGGTACCCTCATGGCACAGAAGCCCCCCCCACCCCCAACTAAAACTACACCGGCCATAAAGGAACCCATAAAACGCACCTTTTATTGCACGTCTCCCATAATAACAATTTGAAAAATATTTATCATTTTATTTCGGTTCGCCATGAGATCAGAGTAAAGTACACGTGTGTTTGTGGTGGTTCTGTTACAATCGGATTGAGGAAATCGATGGCTTAAAAATCCAGAAACAGCACGTGGGAATCAAACCCAGGGATGCCACGAGCCTGAACTAAAAGTGCTGGGAATGGGAATGGGAATATGAAACAGAGCGAGCCGAATGTCAGGGTGGTGTTACCCCTTGTTGATTGCAGTGCAACACAACCCCCCCACCCCCAGCCCTCCGAGCGTGATATCCATCCGTCGTGGATCTCCTCTGCATACTGAGGGCAATCTCACGGAGATCATTTCATGTGTTGGGTGGTGACCTGGACTGCGTGAACCAAAGTGTGACTTTGAGGTCCGATTTTAACGAGCATTGCTTGGATCGCAGCGCACGGACGCAAGCTGCTGACGTTCAATTAGAACTCTTTGATATGGAGCTCACTTATTTTAAGGCGGGATTTATTTGCTCACGGTACGAGCCATCTTGGCTAGGTCAACTGTTATAAAAAGACACGGTGGTGTCTTTTACGTGTTCTTGCAGACGAGACAGCCGGCTTAATCCCTCCCGGAACGGCGGCGTGCTCTGCGATGCAGCAGCGCCTCTGCCCTAAATCCCAAACCGTTCAGGTATCGTACCAAAGTGGATGAAATAGAATAATTATTGTACACAACACAAACACAAGAAAGCTCTATGGTAACGTAAAGGAATTTCTTGAATATACCAAGCGTCAATACGGGTGGTATAAGGTTGTGGTGAGAGCTGAGAGGTGTGCAGGCATTTATGAATAAAAAAACAACTTAAATTTTGTGGTTTTTCTGCCACCTTGTGGGACTTTGAAGCAAAAGACAGGTTTTCAGAACAAATGTCCAATATCAAAAGTGTGAACTTTATTTAATAAAGGCTGACAGGATGGCCTAGAGATGTGCACACTTGCCTCTAAGCTGTCTTTCTTGGGTTCGAATCCAGGCACAGCTATATAAACCGTCACCCTGGTAATTCATCAATGTATGTACGGTCTCTCGTTGGACGTTAAACTCGGCATCCTGTCTGCCGGCATTAGTTGGTGGATGTTAAACAAAGAGAGAGATGAAACTATAAGATATGAAAAAAATGGATGTCATATAGGGATAGAGAATCACCTTAAGATTATGCATACCAAATCTCATCGAGTCCATCTACTGATAACTACTGCGGTATAAATTTGACATGAAAGTACCAGAAAATGGCAGGTTGATTATCGGGAAATCCAAGTTTTGAGGGGGTGCTGTGGTGAACAAAGTATAATCGAAAATGCCGGCTCGATCGTTTGTGCACCGCAATTGCACTCCAGATGAATTAGTTTTGAATTTTATGACCATCCGACATAAGCCTAAGGAGCAGTAGCATCTTGGGCCGCGCAAAGGCACCTCCAGCTGCTTCGCATATTATCTCGTATTTTTGCACTAATTGACCCTTTGACCCTGACCTACAGCAAATCCGGTCAATATGTCTGCAGGCAACAGTTGTAGTACTTCACTTGAGTACCATGAACCTGCAAGTTATTTCATATCGATGCACTCACCTAGGTCGCTCCGGGCCTTCAATTTTCGCGCATATACCTAATTGTAGGGGCGCTGCGGGTAAGTATTCCATATATCACAAAAACCGGAATATATTTGATAGAGCATCACCTGATAGATCATTCGTGCCAAATTTCATAACCCTACGTGGGATAATTGGTTTTCGGAATTGATTTCGCGTGAACTGTACCCACCGATTTTGAAGGTTTTCGGTTTTTGCTAGGGAACAAAGTGTCCCAGGGCAACATCCACAATTTCAAGCACTAGGTCATCAAGATGTACCTACCACACAGATGTTTGTCAAATCCGCCACGTTTACTACCAATTTAGCTGATGACAAACGAACATAACATCCAAACAAACAAACAGACAGACATTACTGACAATAAGGGTCACCTATTTTTGGCGACCCAACAGAATAGACAAAATCGATCTGACCAATACTTGAAAAATCTTCGATTTTTGCAAGTAAGCAAACGGATCCAAATGTAACTACCCTCTACCTGGCATGGGAAATAACAATTCGGAAATTCAAGGACTGCTGGTATGCATCTAACCGTCTCTCATCTCTTCGCCAAACTGTTCTTGTATGAGGTACTCTTTTGTTGTTAAGAAGTTCGGGACTGGGCAAAGTTTTTTATCTTGTCTGCATTGTTGGGCAATTGTTCTAATGGGTCGACCTACGGCAGTCAAACCGCATGACCCACTTCACTGATTGGCTCAGAGCATCGTGCATAAAATAAATGTCGGCAGGTGTATTTACTCTTGCGCTGCAGCTTCGGAATTTTTTTTGTTGCTTGTTTTTGTGTTTTTTTAGGAAAAAGCTTTCCTCCAGGACACAGAGCTCAATAACGAATTCGTGTGTTCCATTGGGGTATCGTGTAAACGAGTCATGTTACTTATTATCAACATAACATCGTAAATGTCAAAATGTTTTTACCCCGACGCGACACCGATCGAAAATTGGGGCTTAAGCAATTGGTTCACTTGTTCTGTCAGTTCTGTCTATCAGCGTCATTTAGATCGAGGAACGACTAAATTCAGTTGAATTTATATTTTGAGCATGATCAGACACGACCTGCATTTAGCAGTACTCTTAACCGAATTTGGCAAATTGTATGAAATGTCATTCCTTAATTAGAGCTGACACATGAGAGGAGCAGGCTATTGATTTTAGTCTGCTCTGGCAGTCGAACACATAATTGAAAAAATCATTCCAACAGGAATCTCACTGCCTTTTAAGTCATGCAAAAGGACACAAAACAGACACACGAAGAACCAATATAATCGTCTTAGCATAAGTGGTGTAAAAGACTACTGCATCACAGCGGTAACTTTGAAAGAATTAATTTTTTGCACGCCTTTAAAATCTTTCTTTTATTTCAATTGAATTTTGTACTTGAACACTGTACAACACAATCACTTCTGCCACTTCAAAAAAACCTCACGTTTGCATTACTTGGACAAAATTTTACAGACCCGTCTTGACCAATCAAAAGTAACACTGTAATTTCTAGTGGGGGAATATTGAAATTCACGACAAAAGTCGCGCTCATAGAAATTTTGTCGTAGTTCGGAAATGCAAAACAAAAGTTGAAAAGACCCTTACTACATCCTTTTTTTCATAGAACTCAAGGTTGAGGCTGTTCAATGACTTTCTTCTCTCGTTTTAAAAAGTTTTAAAGCATGTAATGTTTCTTTAATGCTTTAGTGTTTTTAAAAACCCGAATCAAAATAATGTTTTCAAAACATCTGCTAGCAACCTTTTTCAAATGTGAAATGTTTTGTGTTAGCCTGGGATGACCTTTGAACACTGAGGCCGAAACCCAAGCTCTGCCCTCTCCCCGCGCTGAGTGGGACACGTGATAACAATGGCCGAATCGACCAAATTCTGTTATTTCATGTTTTTTGGATCCATTTTATTAAGAATGAAGTTTTTAATTGTGACATTAACTTCTGGCGTGTGAAAATAATGTGCTACTTTAAATTTTGGACGGAATTTGTAAATTTGGGGTTTGTAAACATGAGGTTACCATAAGTCCGGTTTTTCGCTGGCACATCAATCCTCCTTTTCGGTCTCATAAATCTCCGTCTGGCCGGATTTTTTTAAATATCTAGAAATGTCCGGATTTTTCATTTTCTTTGCTTTTTGCATTTTCAAAGGGATATGATTCTTAAGATTTGGGAATACTGTTGTACTTTTATTTAACATTTAATCATTTTTTTATCATCATTTTCTTATGGTGGATAAATGCGGGTGCATGTAATGTTTGAATTCAGGACAGTTTAGTACAAGTCTGTACTACTTCCGTCATGGTGTAATGGACATGTTCAAACATCAACACAGCATCACACGACGTCCACTTCCTGTTACCTTGCAGTGAGAGAGAGTCCGATTCGGTGCTCACTGCTCAGTCCTCGATTCAATATCTTTCTGAGTCGGTACCCGTAATACTTGTTTGATTTCTTCAAGAGCTCTCTTACAATGCCAAAAGAAAGAGTGAATATCAACTGGCAGAGATAAGGACAAATGCCATATTTGTCGAAGTGGGTCGAGAAGAATGGGAAGCCGATCAGTGAGTGCTTGGTCATGTGAGGCTGGTACAGTTATATGGCTCTGTGGAAATAAAGGTCCTATTTTTACAATCTCATGTGACTGCACCAAGCACAATATTTCCAGTAATAATCCAGATATTTCGACTGGAAAGAACAATCAAATTCATGCGAGGACCGGAGCACTGTCACCTAATGAGACTCGCCATACGATTGCTTCAATTCTAAAGAAACTCTTCACAAAGAGTGTCCCTCTTTTTGGAGGCGTTCCCTCTCTGGAGTGTCCTCGCTATTGAAGTTTTAAGTATGGTAACACCTCGTGAACGTAATAAGGAACAAGCAGACAGATCTTGCTCTAATTGAGAGAAGTTTGGTCCGTCCTGCCAAGATTCAGGTTATTTGGTAAAATATTCAAGATTGCTTCTTTACACCAGGAGCAAACATTAATTTGGGATATGCACAAAGAACAATGATTTGGCCAATGGGTGCCTTATTTCCTGGTTTAAGGTCGTCAGGAGCGTGTGACCCTCATTCCCAATCAGGTGGTTCCCGAGTGACACAGTGGCTCTCCTGTCATGTAATTGCATTGCCTGCATAGGAAATAAATACTTTAAATGTAGTTCAATTCCTGACAGAGAAGCCACATCCACCTTGACAAATCAGAGGAGCAAGCCAAGGCTCCTCCCTTCTTCGCCTCCGAAGGGACATCAGACATACGACGGTCCAATGAAAAATGCCAAATTTTAATGTTTTAAACTTCAAGGCCAATTAAATTGAAAGTTTTTATATTGTGATGGTTGATATATATTGTTAGCGGCCACGGGTACCGAGTTGTACTATGAGGGGGTTAATCCGTTTTCTCTCGGAAGAGCGACCTAGGGCCCCGCTCACACATTAAACTTTGTGTAGCGGATGGGGTTGCTTACAAACCACGAAGCGCCAATTGCGTTAAGGCACGAGTCCAGTGTCCACATCTAATTTTTCCGTTTAACTAGGGTCCGTGGCTTCCTGAGATGGGGAGGCATACCACGAGGAAGGGGAAGCTTCTGATGAGCTTTTGAGGCAATACACTAATCTTATCTTGATTAGATCTAATTAGGGCGGCCGAGCCGTTTAACTGCTGGTGCTGCCGCTATGACAGGTTAATTTAGTTTGGTAATAACTCTCCAGTCTATCTCAGTAGGTTTCGGACAATGCTGGTTCAATGGAGGAAAGGACAAGCACAGACAGGTTGAAACGTACAAGGAATTTATTGAACGAAAAAAAATAAATAAATAAAAGAACTTTTATTTCTTAGTGGTGAAATAGGTAAATTCCAAATCAATCAAAATAATCTCAACACATAAGAAATTAAACAGGCATTGAAGAAAACGACAAAGAGCAGATGCTTATACAATGCCTTACTTAACGATTAGAACATGAGAAAAGAGTACCCAGCGATATTCAGAGGGGGAGAGAAATTCCGGTCTTAGCTTCGCCTAGGTCACATTTTGCCAACGCGGCCTGGGGTCTCCAAAATCTAACTAGGCCACTAGCATTATACGGCGGCCGCAGTATTTCACGGTCCACTAATGTAGCAGTGCAACATATGTTTTTTATTTTTCGGGGAGCTGCACGGCGTATTTATAAATGTGGAGCCGAATAACCGTGGGGTTGCCGCTACGGTCTTTGATTTGATGTCGCATCGGTGACGTAGGGCGTTCCTGCGGCGGCCATAGAATTTTCAAGGTAGCCTCCAAGGTGCCCGCAAGCGACCGCAGGGGACTCTAAGGCGAACCGTGCGGCCTGACGGACGGTAACCGAAGGGTTAAATTTTTTTTTACCAAGTTTTTTTTTTTCCGGCTTGTCGAATTGCTACGTGCGAACGTAGAAATGAAAAAGTCGTATAACTCCCGCGGTTATAATTCCACGGCGACCTACGGCTGTAAAATATAGCCATCGGTAGGCCAACGCCTGAGGCACCACCTCAGAAATCTGCGCGCCGCCGCACGTTTCCTGTCAATTCAGAGGCGCGTAGAGGCCGCCGTAATCCTCCGCCGTAAAGAGCAAATGTGACTTAGGCCTTAACCAAGGTAGAAGTCGTTGTGGCGTCAAATAAAATTCCTGAATGTGTGAGCATGCTTGGTCCATTGCCAGCGCCCTGCCTCGCCGGACATCACGCACAAACAGGGCTTGAACCCATGATCGAGTCGACGTCGTCACCTCCGGAACCAGGGAACGCAAAGAATTCAGGTACGCCAAGAGCAGTTCTCAGCAGAACCAGCAATTAACGGTCCACAGGCATCAACCCACGTCAGGAGCACACAGGAGACACAACCAACCGGACAGCTGAAGAGCTGTGAGGTGCTGGGAAACTGTGAGGCGCTGTAAGGTGTCACAAGGTATCAGAGCTGCAAGGCTGCAAGGCCCCATCACCAACTGTCACAAACTGTCAGAAAAACGTCCTCCCGTCCTTTTTATAGGCGGCCAGTCTGGGTGGAGCCTCAAGCAGAAAGCAGCCAATCCATCTGCCTATTGGCCGCATCGTTGCACAGACACCGCCAACCTCACGATCATTTCTTCCTTACCAGAGCGAGATTCAGTCCCAAAGTCAGCACAGGCCCTCGGCTTTACGATGCCCATGTTTGTGGCTGGATTGAATGCGAAAGCAGCCATTTGCCAGAATTACCGTGAGCCGAAACGTGAAGCACTCATAAACGTCAACAAACACCATCACCTCTCCATTCAGCCGACACGAACAAGAGCCAGCCATGCCACCAGAGCTGCCCCAAACGGGGCAGCAAAATGTCAATGGCAAATGCCGGACCACCAACGTTCGTGAAGAGAGGGTGGTGTGTCAACGTCAATGAAAATACAGCCGTATTTGATCGTCAGAAATAACTGCTCAGGAAAATCCACGGTGCTGGCTTCAGTCAAATGTCCTATCAGTGCACAAGGGTGTATAAATCGTCCACCTCCAAGCCAATGTGTCTGATGGAAAGGGGTTAGACGAGCCTCGTTGGGCTAACGGCTTAGTCTCGCCGTTGACTGCGTCTCTCGTAAAGAGAAAAGGCCATCCCATAAGAAAGGGAATCATTCTTTACCCTTCTCAATGCATTCAAGGTTAGAAGCCTCATAACATATTGTATGACAGGATGGCCATAAAGCTCTGGAAACATAGATAATATTATGTCATCTGTTACATGTTTGAAGATGTCCTTGACGAAAGACGAACGCCTTTGAGGTGAGTACTGCTGGAGTGGACGCAATATGAACCCCCTTGATTACTATTCTGGGTAGGCCTGAGGCGCTGGTTTATTCAGTGAAAATCAGAGAGACAATAATCATCTGAGGCAACGCCATCAGCGGATGCATGTACAGGGATTGATGGATTGGGGTTGATGGATAGTGAGTTGATGGATGGAAATTAATGCACCCACGTTCATTGCAATTTTTGCACAGCACATTGAACTGTGCAATCTCTCATGAGGGACAACACATTGAACACATCATCTAATGTCATTGAACATATCATGTATTGTCATGTAGTCAATAAGCATTTATAATGTATATTCGCCATGTTTCAACTTATGGCCACCCTGTATATTGTCGATGTTTGTATGTAGTCTGGCATGGTCGCACGGTAGATTTAGCGTGAAGTTTTACCTCACCATATCACCAATTTACTTTCTTTGAACGCGGTGCGTACTCGCAGCTTGCTGCTTGGTTTGCACCTGATACGGTATGTTAACTCAGTCCCTCGACGGGCATGAGACCACCTTGATGCTGCCAATCCACTGGAACGTAACAAGCGAAGTAGTGTAAACCCTGCCAGGCTTTGTGGTACAACTCAGTGCTCGTGTTTGAATAAACAAGTTATCCATGCTCGTGGCCTCAGGACCAGGTAATTGCGAGAGGAACAATATATACATATTTGTTAGCGGCTGTGGAATTCGATTACAACCATAAAGGTCCCGTAGGTGAGATATCTCTAAAAGTACATGTGTAGTATAGCCGCAAACCCGTTGTATAGAGGGAATATTATGTGATTCATCCGGGCTGCGACGCCTTTGGAGTTTAGGCCATTTTTTCTGTTCTATCTTTATTTTGAACCAACCACAACCACCACACACCATCTACGCCCACATCATCGCATCACCGCCAACTCCAAACGGCAACCAATACCCATCAACCTCACACAACAAACCCTCCACCACCTTCACTTCTCTCTCTTCTACGGCCATTCCCGCACCACCTGTGAACACTGAACGATCGGGCAGTCTTCGGGCCCCCGTTCGACGTTTTGGTTGCCCGAACGCAGACCCGAGCCGCGAGCGCAAATGGCGGCCTTTCCGAGGGGAAAACCGGATGCAGAAGCCTTCACGCCCACTTCCGCCTCGTCGAATTAGCGAGCGGCGGGGGCTTGGCCCCGCCTCCAGGCACGGTGTGTGTGTGAAATGATATATGCAAATTCTAGAATAGGGGAATTCACGCCCCACCGTTTCCTCCGACCAATGGGCGAGCGTGGCTCCGCCCCCGAGTCATCCTGATCGAATATTTGCATATTTAGCTGCTCCTGGCAGCGCTAGTAAGAAAGGCGAGCGCAAGGCGAATAAACGGTGTTGCTGAGGAGTTTGGGTTCCTGCAGTCGACTGAGGAGAGTGCAATCCAGTTGGTCTGGAGTCTGCCGAGAGAGTGTCATCCGGAGAGTCGGGCGAGGGAGAGCGGTGAACTGCGGGCAAGGGAGCTCGGGTGCGAGGCATGGAAGGTCGGCGACGAGGTCGCGGGTGGGATCGCTCTCGTCTCGGCTGCGGGACCCAAACCACGCAGCCACTCCCCCGGGCATCAAACAACTCCCTTTTCCCCCGCGCTAAAAGATAGTGCAAAAGGGGGCCGTCCCCCCCCCCCACACGTGGTGCAAACGAAACCGGCCAAAGGAGCACGAAGTCGGGGCGCCCGCCGCGCACCAATTTTGCGGTCGCGCCGCCACGCGTCACGAGGACGCGGGTAGGACCCCTCGGTCTCGGCGACCTGGCCGCATCCTCTAGGTCCCTGCGCCACATTTGGCCTACAGGCCTGTCTATCGAGGGTGGCTTCTTCCTTTGCTTTTGTGTAAAATGTGTTTGGGCGCGTCTGTAAGTAGAACGCTGTAAGTGTGCCGTGTGTGCGCCGTAGTCGGTAATTAACTCTGCGTCGTTGTTTACTTTTGTTGTGGTGCTTTATGTGCATTTTGATGTATGGCTGTTTATACGGCTTTCCGTGTGCGCGTAATAAATGTGCATTGTGTGACGTTCCGTTTCTTCGTTTTTTGTAATTGAATCTCATCCTGGCTTCACGAGGGGTTGTATGGGCTTTATCGCCCGATAATTAATCGGAACCGTCGAGGGCCGACGTACACCCGCTCGGTTATTATCATTTGTAGCACGGAACGGACCGCTTAAGCGGTTTCGTGTCCAGAGTCGGCCTCGTGGCGTGGTGCATCGCCACGGTCGCCCATTCGCCAGCAGGTATTAGGTAGACTTCGAATTTGGCGAGCAACCCTATCCTGGGCGGGTGGGCCAATTGGCAAACGATCTGGTGAGGTTAAACCCCGCACCCGTGACTAGCTCCCGGCGTTGGTCGAGCAGGGTCACGACTGAATTGGTCGTCCGGTGGCAACGTGCCGCGGTTCGCAGTTACGGGGCCGTTCGCACGCCGGGGGCCGCGAATGTCGCAAACAGATATATACTAGTGCGGATTTGGAAGTTCATTGCACACAACATACATGGTCCGTATATGATCAGTTATATCGGTAAGTATGTGTTTTATAGATAAGTTCTTTCCGCTTGTTAATGGGTAAATAAAATGTCCAGCGCTGTGCGTTATTTTATAGTTAGGATTTTTCACCCCTGATAACAACAACGAAACACCTTCACTCGTTTTCCTCACATCAACGCCATTGTCTACGTGCCGTTGACACTATTCTGGGCGAGTTTCCTCGGCCACACAGAGTCCGATCCGCCAGACAGAATGGAATGTTCCCCGCGACCAAAATGAGAGGTGAGACGTCTCAGGCATCGACTTTCTCAAACCCCTCCTCTACGGCTAACCCATCGACCCATGGGAGGCGAGGCGTTTCAGACGGTGATCCTTCGCCAACGACACCCCAACCCAGGAGAAATGCCATATAAGAATGCCCAGGGGCCTTGGAAGAAACGTCAGAATGGGCGTCAAGGGGTGAAGGGCAGGCGTTGGAGCCGCAGGGTGAAAGTCAGGGTGAGCGTCAAGGGGTGAACGGCAGGGGAGCGTCAGGGGTGAACGACAGGGTGAGCGTCAGGGTGAACGGCAGGGTGAGCGTCAGGGGTGAACGGCAGGGGTGAGGCCGTCAGGGGTGAACGGCAGCTGTGAGCGTCAGGGGTGAACGGCAGCGTGAGCGTCAGGGGTGAACGGCAGCGTGACGTCAGCGTCCAGGTTGAGCGATCGGGTTTTGAGGTGCACGAGACTATACTCGCTGGTTTGGTCGGCTTGGCAGGATCGGGTTTGAGGTGCCGGAGATCGAGCAGATCCGTCCTGGTTGGTCCGGCTTGGCAGGATACGGGTTCGAGGTTGCCGGAGATCGACTTATCTGGTCTGGTCGCGCTTGGGCCATGGCTCGGGTCGTCTCTCGGCTCGTTCACGCTGGCGTCCGACGCTTTTCTCCGTCCCTGGTGCTTGGAGTGGCATCGTGTGGCGGGTTCGAGTCCGTTCGAGCCGGATCGTCGAAGACCACACAAGTGGACAGGTCCACAGTGCAGGCTTCTGGTCCTCTACTCACCTGTCTCGAGCTGGAGGCCTTCAATAAAGACCATGGGGTCCGTTCGTCTGTGTGTGTGTGTGTGTGTGTGTGTTGTGTGTGTGTGTGTGTGTGTTGTGTGTGTGTGTGTGTTTTGGTTTATTGTGCTCGTGTGTGGGCCGTTCTTTAAGTAGGCAACTGGTTAATGCTTGTACATTATTTGCATTTCTTTATATTCATGATAAAACCCCCCCTTCCCTGGGCTTCTTACGAGCTCCCTCCTTCCCCACGCTATCTAAATAACCCATGTGGTTAATGTATCAGTTGTTTTGTGTTTCTTTTTATTGTTAAACCATTCATTATATGCGCTGTGCGTGTTGGAGAATTAGCCAAGCTGTTGCCGCTAGAAAGGGACATTTGGACGATGAAAGCTCGTGTGACCGTCCGCTTCGCGGTCGCACACGTTCGAGTACGCGTAGCGTCTCGATTCCGTACGAGCATCGTCGAGGGTGAGATTTCCCCGGTAAGTGTTGGACGACGGTTGGGGGTATATTTAGGTAATGAAATGGCATCGACCCTACCCCACGTGGTTCGACCTATGGCGAACTTCGGTCCGATAAGGGACCCGTCTGCTCCGGAGTTATCCGGGGTGCGACCTATCATTCCGGGTGATCGTGGTGAAGCCGACTCTAACTCGCTGGCCATCTGGTGGTCGTGCTCGTCGCCGATCCCGGCCCGTAACATAAATCTATATATATATATAAATATTTATATATATATAATATATATATATAATATATAATGTAGGTTGCAGCCTGCCGGCGTGCGATACGGCGCGACCGTAACCGATGGGCAACTCGCCCACCCGGACGGACAATTCTGTCGTGACCCTCGGAACACGCCGGGGCTATCACGGGTGGGGGTTTACCACCACGATCGTGCCCAATTGCCACCCGGCATGAATAGGGTGCTCGCCAAATTTCGATCTAACCAAGTACTGCGCGAGTGGTCGACCGGGCGATGACCACGCCACAGGCCGACTCCAGACACGAACCTTAAAGCGGTCCGTCCGTGCTACATGATACCCGAGCGGTGTTATGTCGCACTTGACGGTTCATTCCATAATTACCGGCCGTTTTAAAACCGCCTACGACCCCGACGTGATGCAAGATTGAAATTCAAAAACGCAAGAAAGGACCGCAGCGAAACGGGGACCCAGTTCACACAGCACGTTTAATTGCACACGCAGACCAGCACGGAAGGCACGTTATACAGTCACAATCATCCATGTAGAATAAGCAAAAGCAAGTCAAGAAATGGCACGTATACACAATCACACGGCAAAAGAGATGTCCCGACGTACACACCCGACACCAGGCAACACTTAACCAGTTTTAATTCAAGGACAAGGCGCACCACAGTCATTCACGAACCAAAGGAAAAGAGAAAGTTTGCGACTTCCTGCAGCGTCGTCCAGCGTCGCGTCCTTGACCTCGAATGCCGAGCCTCCCCCGGTGTGGTCTGCGACTCGCACGCTCACGCCGGCACATGTAGCCGCTCCGCGCCACCGACGGGTGGCTTTCCGGCACCTGGCAAGAAGGCTCGCCTCTCCCGATGTAGACGGGCGACAGGGCCAGGAACGAGGATCGCGCCGACTCGACTCCCTCAGCTGACTCCGTAGGCAAACATCTCTGAAGAATCGTAGAAGAACGAAACCACCAACAGCAACAACCACACGCAGACGTAGCGAAGAGGAAGAGGAGGAGAAGAGAGGAGGGAGAGAGTGAGGAGAGACGACCCCGCCCGTGGTCCGTCTTTTATAGCGCGGGGCTCCGCCCTTCGTCCGCCCCGTCTCGGCTCCACCCTCCTTCGAGGAGGTTTCTCGAAAAGGGGCGTTCCCTCACCCGACAATCGCTCACGCTGTTCTCCACCAATCGGCGGCGAGCGCCCTCCCCTTCCCTCACACCAGCGCGGCGGAACTCAAACGGGCGAAAAGGCGGGAAAAAGCCCACCAGCATCGTTGTGGTTTTTTGTTTGTTCTGAAATAAAAGATAGAACAGAAAAATGCTACTCAAGTGTCGCAGCCCAAGATGGATCACATAACTTCCTCTATAAACGGGTTTTGGCTAACTACAACATGTATCCTACAGAGATATCTCAACCTTGAGGGCCCTTATGGTGTAATGCCCGAATTTCCACAGCCGTAAAATATATTAGCTGTGGTATGCTTTCACATTGTAGCAATAATGAACCGTACTTTCCAATTGTCTTGGGTTGTCCACTGCATATATTTTAATTTTTTTTTCATTAATTTATGTTTTCATTTCCAGACGTTTCCGACGGTTTCTGTGTTGTTGTTTTTTCTCTTTTTGGTGTGTCTGCTTCGCTGACCATTGGCAGCACGCAAAATTTTCACGCTTTGTACGTCACCCTGCAGAAGGTAACCGAACATTATTATCAGTCAGTCATGAGTGGCTTGAAATATATTACATGTAAAATTATACACATTCATAAAGGAAGGTGGATACGTATGAGACCTGGGAGGCTCCATTCCACTTCTGAAACCCACATCTGGAGATACAAGAACAGAGACGTAACGACAGTATGTATGTCCTGGTGTTTGGTTAATGGTGTTGGTCTGGGTGTGGGTTGGTCTGTGTTGGTTTATGCATGTCTGGTGTTGCTTAATGTGTTGGTCTGGTGTTGCTGGGATCCTATGATCCTGATTCAAACGCCACTCAGCTGTTGAATCTAATTTCAGTTGGGGGTGGAACTCTGCCTGGTCATCCTTCTGAGGTCGCAAAAATGATGCCAGCATGCTTGTTTGTATTACGTGCATGGAGTGGCGACCCAGTCCAGGATTGTGTCCAATAGCCAAAGCGAGACTGATTAGGCAGCACTCTGCACAGAGTAATCGGCCCAGTGGATGGTTGGTTGGATGTGGTTGTATATAATTATATGTGTAATCCTTATGGTGTTAATACACTCCGAAATCCTTTTTGAGCTTTAACATATGTGACTGCACCATAGTGTTTTTGCCAGTCGTTGGGCGTCGGCATTTGGTTGGGCAGCTGTGTTGGTTATGCATGCCCAGGCAGGCGATTGCCTTTTTATTGACACTTTTAGGGCAGGGGCGGCATCAGCAAACCTTCTCGGTCAAGGGTTTCAGCAACCTGCAGTTAAGGCGCAAATTATGCATTTTTCTCATCGAAAATAACTCGTAATAACACAGGCATTTAGGCGTACATGCGTCAGGCTGTGTATGTGAATTATGATCGCTCAACGGTGGAGGGTCATCGTTAGCCACGTTTCCTACAGTAAGTCAAATCTGAGGTCATGGTTGAGGATACGACCCGGACGATTTATACTGTTTGCTTTCATGGAGTGCAGTTATTTAATCTTGATCACTGGTGCTGCGTGCAGTCAAATATTAAACCACAATGCATCTATTCCAGGAAATTTGCACACGTCGAGTCAAGAAATTGAACACAGGGGAGAGATCCTCTCCAAATAAATAAAACATTAATATAACCCCCAGGTGGGTATTGTCAAGCAAGTGACAGCCTCGGTCCTGGACACGTGTCATCGTTCTCGTACCTTACGAGCGACATCAACAAATGATTGATTCCAGGCAATCGAAATGGAGGGGAGGGGAACAACTCCGAGATGATGTACCTGTGATTGGCGTGAAGAGGACGTTAAGTGATCTCAATTTGATGCGCTCGCTCAGTAAGCTCATCTCTTACTCGATACAATTAACGGTTTATGGAGTAAATATGACTAGGTATTTTACATCGAAATAATATGGGGAATCGCGTTACAGGTGACAGGGTGAAAAAGGAGGAAATGACTGGGCTTTAATTGTGGGGCTCTGCTTATTACGTACGCATTGTGAGTGGGCTGCGAAATTGGAGGTAAAAATGGGCGGTCAGAGGTTTGGAGATATACGAGCGACTAAGGGAGGGAAAGGGGTTAGTGTAAGGGAATGTTGAGGAAAGGCTTCCGTACTCTGTTTCATATGGAGCATGGCATCACAAGGTTGTCCAAATTCTGCCATTTTTTTCCCTTCCCCCGTAGTAATATAAAGACGCAACCGTAAATATCTAAGGAAGTTGTGAAAGGCATCAAGAGCTTCCAGCCTGAAGGAAACCTCACTGGTCTGTAAACCCCTTGTTTGCGTTTCAATCGCACAAAACTTCCATCCTGGTGCAGTACTACCTGAAAGGGTCTGTTGCATGTCGATCACCCGCGTAGTTCCCGAGGAAGGTGGGTCCAACCAAGTGAGATAAAATGAGGAACAAAGAGTGAGTGAGCAAGTGAGCCTCAGTTTCACCAAAGTAACGTCACTGGCCGAACCTGTGCACCGAAGTTAAGAACCCAGTCAGTCGGAACAGATAACAGACCACAGAATGGGGGAAGGGATGCAAGACCATCAGATGCATGACGACGGGTCTACGACCATATGCGATACGAGAGTACGGGCTAGCAGATGCAATGATTTTGAGCACCTTGGTTTCCATGGCTATCAAGATGAACGAGGTGAGAGGCAGGGGCACCAGCCCAAAGGGGAGGAGTACTCCATCAATCTGTGGATGAGGCCTTGTTAGTTGGTTCGTGACCAGTACGAGTAGGCATCGTGTACATTCTGCCTCAGACTGCGCATGGTAATCAACGAAGGTTCAGTGAGCAATGTGCACAGTTGGTTAGAGACGTAAATGGGGGATTAGTATTGATGGTGTGTGGGTGCCAACGCTAGGCATGATGAGACAAAATAGCCTTCCCCTGCTGTCTGGCTTTTTCTTGTATAATCTCCAGAATAACAATTGAGGTGCTGCAGGTCCTTGTTCACAAAAATAATAACCAATCGTAATATGGAAGGGCCATACAACGTGAAAGATCCTCTGTGGACCTGCACCCTGGAAGGGGAGGAGGGGAATGGGCAAGCCAGCCGAGGGAGGTGTAGGAGGGAGGAGGGTGGATTGGGCCAGGTTGGAGGGTGCGGGGGGGGGGGGGGAGTTGGAGGAATGGCTTATATGACTATCGTCGAAAACCGCAAAGCCCGCGGGTTAATAATAGGCGACGAAGGAATTCCAGTTAGGTCTAATAATACGACCTTTGCCGAGCAGCGACTTGCTTTATCGGCGTCTGCGCAGCACAAACACGCGGGCGAATAGGAGTGTTTGTGTAACAGGCGAACGTTGTGTTATCAAAACCCCTCACCATTATGTGCTCTACTGGACCGAGCCGCCGAGTGATACTATCACATCCCGATGCCTCGGCAGCTGCTTCGCACCTTGTCTGGCTGGATTGAGCTTTCCCTCCTTTTCTGGTATTGATGATGCGAGAAGAGCAAGCTCAATCTCGTGCTCAACTGCTTTGTCGTCGTCGGTCGTTGGTTGTTGTGATGCTGATCATCTTCTGTGCCATGAGGTTGTACCTCCTTGAGTGCATGATGAGGGTTTAAGATTAATATCCTCCTTTCCTCTACATCTGTCGCCCCCCCCACCCCGCAACATAACAACTACAACGGCCATAAAGAACCCAAATAAAACGCCAACCTTTTTATTGCACGATCTCCCATAATAACATTGAAAAATATTTATCATTTTATTTCGGTTCCCATGAGAATCAGTAGAAAGTAACGTGTGTTTGGTGGTGGTTCTGTTACAATCGGATCTTGAGGAAATCGATGGGCTTAAAATCCTAGAAACAGCCGTGGGAATCAACCCAAGATGCCACGAAGCCTGAACTAAAAGTGCTGGGAATGGGAATGGGAATATTGAAACAGAGCGAGCCGGAATGTCAGGGTTGGTGTTACCCTTGTTGATTGCAGTGCAGACACAACCCCCCCAACCCCCAGCCCTCCGAGCGTGATATCCACCGCTCGTGGTCATCCTCTTGCATACTGAGGGCAAATCTCAACGGACGATCATTTCATGTTTGGGTGGTGACCTGGACTTGGTGAACCAAAGTGTGACTTTGAGGTCCGATTTCTAACGGCATTGCTTGGATGCGCAGCGCACGGACGCAAGCTGCTGACGTCAATTAGAACTCTATTGTATATGGAGCTCACTTATTATAAGGCGGATTATTTGCTCACGGTTACGAGCCATCTCTTGGCTAGGTCAACTGTTATAAAAGACACGGAGTGTGTCTTTTACGTGTTCTTGCAGACGAGACAGCCGGCTTAATCCCTCCCGGAAACGGCGGCGTGCTCTCGATCAGCAGCGCCTCTGCCCTAAATCCCCAAACCGTTCAGGTATCGTACCAAGTGGATGAAATAGAATAATTATTGTACACAACACAAACACAGAAAGCTCTATGGTAACGTAAAGGAATTTCTTGAATATACCAAGCGTCAATACGGGTGGTATAAGGTTGTGTGGTGAGAGCTGAGAGGTGTGCAGGCATTTATGAATAAAAAAACAACTTAAATTTTGTGTTTTTCTGCCACCTTGTGGACTTTGAAGCAAAAGACAGGTTTTCAGAACAAATGTCCAATATCAAAAGTGTGAACTTTATTTAATAAAGGCTGACAGGATGGCTAAGATGTGCACACTTGCCTCTAAGCTGTCTTTCTTGGGTTCGAATCCAGGCACAGCTATATAAACCGTCACCCTGGTAATTCATCAATGTATGTACGGTCCTCGTTGGACGTTAAACTCGGCATCCGGTCTGCCGGCACTTAGTTGGTGGATGTTAAAGCCCCCATGGTGTCCTTGGTGAAAAGAAGGTGAGCTATTGCCAGCATCCTGAACAAATCCAAAACCTGCCCTAACTATAATCAAATTCAGGCCTGGCCAGCCAGTTCATGAAAGACTGGGGAATTCCCCCCCCCCCCCCCCCAACTT
>CM068964.1:85007328-85017364 GCA_035128595.1 Eptatretus atami
GACCCGATGGTGTCTTGGTGAAAAGAAGGTGAGCTATTGCCAGCATCCTGAACAAATCAAATCCTGCCCTAACTACTTAATCAAATGTCAGGCCTGGCCGCCAGTTCATGAAAGACTTGGGTAAAAATTCCCCCCCCCCCCACTTTGCCAAGCCCCACAAGAATGTGTGAATAGTTGTGGCCATTAAAAAGAATACGTTTGTTTAATATTTGTGGAATGGTGGCGGGACAGCTCCAAGGACGTGTTCTCAATTCTGTCTCATCTGTGTTTCATTTCCGAAGGCACAGGATCCCAGCCACACAGTGTCCGTTCGAAAGTGGGCGTTCGCGACGACTCCGCAGTGGGAGTCAAGCCAGTTGTTCTGTCTACTAGCACCCCAAGAAGAAGGTTCCATCGTGCCTTTTGAAAAGCGATGCTATCGTTGGCCGGACTCTTGGTAAAATGCTAAATCCAATTTAACTGTGTACAAACGCGATGATTAATACAATTCCTCCTCACCATTTATGTAGCGTGAAGAACAGTTGGACCAGAGAGTTCATAGAACACGTTACCCCATGATTTTCAACTATATACTTCAATTTTATAAAAACTAGTACGTGCCCGTACGTGCAAAAAAAAAAAAAAACTTTCAACCGTGAGCCAGAAACAACCACACAGGCCGTTCCTTCGCTCTCGAGCGTGCCCGTACGTGCAAACCCCCCCAAAAAACAGCAAAAAAAAACTTTCAAACAACCACACAGGCCGTTTCTTCGCTCTCGTAAACGACGACTGGATTGGGGCATTGTGTTTATCTATAAATGCGCATAAGAAGAAATTATTAGAATACATTGTCCATCACTATCCGGAAGTGGTGCATGCCCGTACGGATGTTCACATGCATTCCACGAATTATCGCTTGCATTGAAGTAACAACTGCTGTGATACTTACACACCAGAGTTAATTAAATCAAAAATAAATCAGTTTACCTCCCTGTCTTTGCTTGCCATGACATTCGCTGCCCATTGACCATTGCCACCTCCTACGCCCACGGTAACTAGGCAGCGATCCCATCGTCACCGGCACAGCACGTGAGTCATCGTCGGCCGGCTACGCACCGGCCTACGCAGCAACGTGTCTTATCTTGGTTGCGTAAATAAATGGCCATAACTTGGGAAGCACTTGTCCGATTATATCAAACCTTGAAAAGGCACATCTACAGGGCCCATCAATATACCTGGCAAGTTTCATTAGATCGGACAGTGGTTTTCGATAAACAGCGGTCACAGACACACAACACACACACACACAACACACAACACACACACACAACAAAAATTGCTGGAATTATAGATTATCATTTTAAATGTCATCAAAAAAAAAACTCCACAAGTTTAGTGCTAGTGAAGCTCCGCATTAATGTGTTATAATACCATCCCATAGATTAGAGAACATGTCCAAAACTGGAGGTTATTGGAAGTGACAAGAAGGTGAGTATATAATTCAATTTTCATATTTTTTAAAATTCAATTTTCATATTTAAAAACAATAAACATTAAGATTGTAAAAGTCATATAAATAAATGAATAATTTCGGGTTTTACCGCCATTTTAGCCAGAGTCTATAACACCACCGGCCACCCTTATCTAACATGGTACATTATTTATTCGTGCGTGTTTGTATGCATCCATTGGTGAAGTCCTTAGAAACAGTAAGTTTCCTGTTTGGAATGATTTTCAATATTACGTCACTCCTCTTTACGCACTGAGAGAAATTGGGATTGAATTCAGAGCAAAGTTACAGTATGTTAAACTGCAGGTTTGTTTTCCGATCTCATGTTCAGAATATTAACATCCAATGAAATTGAAGTTGTTCCTTACGTAAACGGATAAGAACAGATGACATGACCAATTGCATATTACACTCTGCTTTTCACTTCCTGCTGCATGGGGTAAAAATGCTCACGAGTGAAAATGTTCTGGCTGCGTGGTTTCATAATAAAACTCTCAATCGGGAAACTCAACAATAAACGAGAAGGGCACTCGGGTCGATCACAAATACCCTCCGCCACGCAATGCCTGATCCACGAGAACATATCATGGCCAATACATTTTTGAAATATCATGCTCAATATCGTTTTTGGCCTATCTCTCAATGAGTGAAGAATCACTTAAAAAAATTAAATACATTCTCCGTATCCAGATCCAGATTTCGATCTTCACCAAAGATCCGAATCAATTCGTCCTTTGTTGACACACCCAACCCGTCACACCAAGTTTCGTCCAATCCGTTCCGTAACTTTTTGAGATATCCCATACACACAACCAGGACAGAAAGGGGGTGAAAACATAACGTCTTCACCTATCGGTGGCGGAGGTAAAAAATGGCGAGCATTTTGGAGAAAACTAAATAACTCGCAAAAAGTCGGTGATTAAAAAATCCGAGGCCTACAGTGACAAATATCCTCAGGAAGAAATGTGAATGTCCCTGGAGGAAAAGAAACGACACGCTTCTTTGCGAGAAGACAACAAGTCGGTGAAAAAATTCCAGCGAAGGTGAATCTCACAACCAGGTCGTGTCAGAGACATCCTGGGAAAATTACTTCGTTGGATGTAACTCAATATGGCGGCAACTAGAAATCGGCTCCGCGCAAGGCCTTAAATCCTTAACGTTCAAAGTGACGTCATGTTCTCTCGATAAAGATCGGCCGAGAAGAAAGAAATACGCCTTTTCTCCTTCCGAAACCAGGTCCAGCTTCACGGTATGAAAACGGTCACATGATTATAACTATTGGAATGGTACAACTGTTTAAATACTTACATTGGTGTAGCGGTAGCGGCATCATTTGAACTTTCTTGTGGTATGCGATGCAGTGAGCTTCATACTTAAGCGTGACAGCCAAGCCCCACAAGAATGTGTGAATAGTTGTGGCCATTAAAAAGAATACGTTTGTTTAATATTTGTGGAATGGTGGCGAGGACAGCTCCAAGGACGTGTTCTCAATTCTGTCTCATCTGTGTTTCATTTCCGAAGGCACAGGATCCCACGACAAAGTGTCGTTCGAAAGTGAGGCGTTCGCGCGACTCCCGCAGTGGGAGTCAAGCCAGTTGTTCTGTCTACTAGCACCCCCAAGAAGAAAGGTTCCATCGTGCCTTTTGAAAAGCGATGCTATCGTGTGCCGGTACTCTTGGTAAATGCTAAATCCAATTTTTAACTGTGTACAAACTGCGATGATTAATACAATTCCTCCTCACCATTATGTAGCGTGAAGAACAGTTGGAACCAGAGAGTTCATAGAACACGTTACCCCATGCATTTTCAACTATATACTTCAATTTTAATAAAACTAGTACGTGCCCGTACGTGCAAAAAAAAAAAAAACTTTCAAACCGTGAGCCAGAAACAACCACACAGGCCGTTCCTTCGCTCTCGGCGTGCCCGTACGTGCAAACCCCCCCCAAAAAACAGCAAAAAAAAACTTTCAAACAACCACACAGGCCGTTCTTCGCTCTCGTAAACGACGACTGGATTGGGGCATTGTGTTTATCTATAAATGCGCATAAAAGAAATTATTAGAATACATTGTCATCACTATCCGGAAGTGGTGCATGCCCGTACGGATGTTCACATGCATTCCACGAATTATCGCTTGCATTGAAGTAACAACTGCTGTGATACTTACACACACAGAGTTAATTAAATCAAAATTAATCAAGTTTACCTCCCTGTCTTTGCTTGCCATGACATTCGCTCCATTGACCATTGCCACTCCTACGCCACGGTAACTAGGCAGCGATCCCATCGTCACCGGCACAGCACGTGAGTCATCGTCGGCCGGCTACGCACCGGCCTACGCAGCAACGTGTCCTTTCATTGGTTGGTAAATAAATGGCCATAACTTGGGAAGCACTTGTCCGATTAATATCAAACCTTGAAAAGGCACATCTACAGGGCCCCATCAATATACCTGGCAAGTTTCAATTAGATCGGACCAGTGGTTTTCGATAAACAGCGGTCACAGACACACACACACACAACACAACAACACACAACACACACACACACAAACAATTGCTGGAATTATAGATTATCATTTTAAATGTCATCAAAAAAAAAACTCCACAAGTTTAGTGCTAGTGAAGCTCCGCATTAATGTGTTAATAATACCATCCCATAGATTAGAGAACATGTCCAAAACTGGAGGTTATTGGAAGTGACAAGAAGGTGAGTATATAATTCAATTTTCATATTTTTTAAAATTCAATTTTCATATTTAAAAAACAATAAAATTAAGATTGTAAAAGTCATATAAATAAATGAATAAATTCCGGGTTTTACCGCCATTTTAGCCAGAGTCTATAACACCACCGGCCACCTTATCTAACATGGTACATTATTTATTCGTGCCTGTTGTATGCATCCATTGTGAAGTCCTTAGAAACAGTAAGTTTCCTGTTTGGAATGATTTTCAATATTACGTCACTCCTCTTTACGCATGAGAAATTGGGATGAATTCAGAGCCAAAGTACAGTACTGTTAAACTGCAGGTTTGTTTTCCGATTCATGTTCAGAATATAACATCCAATTGAAATGAAGTTGTTCCTTGATCGTAAACTGATAAGACAGATGGACATGAACCAATTGCTTAACTCTGCTTTTCACTTCCTGTGCATGGCGTAAAAATGCTCACGAGTGAAAATTTGGCTGCTGGTTCATAATAAAACTCTCAACTCGGGAAACTCAACATAAAACGAGAAGGGCACTCGGTCGATCACATACCTCCGCCACGCAATGCCTGATCCACGAGAACATATCTGGCCCAATACATTTTTGAAATATCATGCTGCATATCGTTTTTGGCCCTATCTCTCAATGGTGAAGAATCACTTAAAAAAATTAAATAATTCTCGTATCCAGATCCAGATTCGGATCTTCACCAAAATCGAATCAATTCGTCCTTGTGACACACCCAACCCGTCCACCAAGTTTCGTCCAAATCCGTCCGTAACTTTTTGAGATATCCTACACACAAACAGACAGAAAGGGGATGAAAACATAACGTCCTTCACCTTCGGTGGCGGAGGTAACAAATGGCGAGCAGTTTTGAGAAAACTAAATAACTCGCAAAAAGTCGGTGATTAAAAAAATCCGAGGCCTCAGTGACAAATTCCTCAGGGAAGATGTGGAATGTCCCTGAGGAAAAGACGAACGCTTCTTGCGAGCACAAGTCTGGTGAAAAATTCAAGCGAAGGTAGAATTCACAACCAGGTCGTGTCAGAGACATCCTGGGAAAAGTGATACTTCGTTGGATGTAACTCCAATATGGCGGCAACTAGAATCGAGCTCCGCGCAAGGCCTTAAATCCTTAACGTTCAAAGTGACGTCATTGTCTCTCGATAAAGATCGGCCGAGAAATGAAAGAAATCGCCTTTTCTCCTTCCGAAACCAGGCCAGCTTCACGGTAAAACGGTCACATGACTATTGGAATGGTACAACTGTTAATACTTACATGTGTAGCGGTAGCGGCATCATTTGACTTTCTTGTGGTAATATGTAAATATGTTGGATCTCGCGTTTCGGTACCAGTTTCAACCGAAGTGAGAGCATGAGAAAGGGAGTTCACGGTGAGGTTAGGGTTGGTAAATATGATTGAAATTTTGTTCATAGCATTTTCTACGGTCGTTTTTCATGCTGAATCCGAATCCGGTCGAATTTTTTTTTTTTACCTCCGATGACCTTGACCCCCGGAACTTAATTATTCAAATGGCGGCCAAAAATTGACTCCTTTTTCATGTTTTCCTTTCTCTAATGTGACTAATAAGGCTTGTAATATATCATTTCATATGTTTTTCAGGTCAAGGAATACGCTAATCACATTTTCAAATTGATTGAGTGTTGCATAGGACCGAAATAAGTAATTTAGGAAAAAGGAAGACTTGAAGAAAAATAAAAATACTAGGCCCTTGAATACTATACAAATTTGCAAAAAGCACAAAGGACTTTGACCCCAGACAGTCTATATTACTGAGTATAACTATCGGAGAAAGAACTCTTAGCGGAAGTGACATATTTACACTTAACCGTAGCCCCAGACATACGCCAACAAAGACGTGTGAAGGATGGAGCAGGGAAATTCTGCACTCAAAAATTCCGTTTGACCGAGCTACACAACTCTATAAAGAATGCTATCAAACCCGATGAATCCGTGCAGGATAACATCAATGAACTTTTGTTGGCGGCACCGGTGTGATCTCGGTCTTACGTTGATCTGAGAATGACAAAAACAGTTCAATTTTAGCAAAATATTGTGCGGTTTTCAAAAATTGTGTTTTTTTTAAATCATCAAATCGTTGCATAAGTGTCATTTTTCGTATTTCCTGATCGGAAAAACCTATAAATTGATATATTACAAGCCTTATTTTCTCTCAGTTGGTCAGAAATTCATTAAAAATATCATTTTTTTGGTCGCCATTTTGAATAAATTAAAGTTCTGGGGGTCAAAGGTCATCGGAGGTAGAAAATTTTTTTTGACCGGATTCAGATTCAGCATCGAAAATGGCCGCAGAAAATGCTTTGCGAAGACACTTAACCGAAAAAACTTCACTATTTACCCAACCCTAGTGGGGTGAATGAAGGATCGGCATGGATTCCGAAGGCCTCGGACGTCTTTTCCTTAATATGCTAAATATGAACCCAAATAGCTGTTTTTCACAAAGAGGAGGCGAGTTATTGTCGGCACCCTGACAAATCACAAGTTTTTCCCGAACATGTATGATGTATATAGGGGCCAGGGTGGTACTGCTTTCAATGATGCAACCGGTGTGTTCAGATTCCAAGGTTCTTGTAGAGCGCTCGCCAAGCGGCTTAAGCACTAAAGCAAGCACACCGTTCAAAACCGTTGATACGGAACAGCTGGCTTGGCAAGCGTTAGCTAGCTGCTTGATAACTGAACACACCCCAGCAGCTACATGTTGCGGAAGAAGGAATGATGAGCAGTGCAATCCCGCGACATCAAACGAGAAACGACCGTTCTTTAGGTTCGCACGCCGCTGTGTTAGCTCCTCGGCCAGAAGAAGATCAATGTTGTTTTGTGTGTTGTTTATCGCGGTTGTGGGATTGTATTTGTGTTAGTTTATTGAAAGAAGCAGGGGGAGGCCTTGTGTTAAGTTTCGCGTTTAAGTCAGTTGGGGCCTTGGGAGTATGGGGGATGAAAAAGGGGATAAATGGAGACCGAAGGAGAAAGGAAGAGGAGTTCATAAAATATGATAGATGCTCAATGTGGACCATAACAACAGGGGAAGCGGAGGGTACTCACTATTGTAGGAAGTGTGAGGAAATAGCCCACTTGAGGATGGTTGTTATGAGGTTTAAGGAACGCATAGATAATTTGCAGCAAGTAGCAGAATGTGAGAATTTTGTAGACAATGGTTGGTTACGGTTGTGGAGTGAGGTTGCTGAGGATATTGGAAGTGGTGATGGTGCAGAGAGTACAGGCAGTGGTGATGGTGCAGAGAGTACAGGCAGTGGTGATGGTGGCAGAGAGCACAAAGCAGTGGTGATGGTGCAGAGAAGTACAGGCAGTTGGTGATGGTGCAGAGAGTACAGGCAGTGGTGATGGTGCAGAGAGTACAGGCAGTGGTGATGGTGCAGCGAGTGCAGGCAGTGGTGAGGGTGCAATGAGTGAAGGTATTGGTGAGAGTGTAGCGTGTGAAGGTAGTGGAAAGGGTACAGCAATGCAGAATAGTCGGAATGAGGTCTGGGAGACAGTTTTTGTAGGTGATGAGACTATTAAATATGGAGATTCTTCATTCTGCAGGAAGGGTCATAGACGTAAGAGTTCTGTGCGGTTTCGAAGGAGCAGGAGTTAGGGACATTGAAGGAAGGGTAAATGATGTTTTATCGAGTCACAGTAGGAAGAAGTTGGTTGTGGTACACCAAGGAGCGAATGATTTAGGGAAAGTTTACTCAGAGGTATTGAAAAATTGATAAAGGAGATTGGGTAAGCAGCTGAACCCAGAGGGTTATGAGGTCATGTTTTCTGGGATTATCCCAAGATTAGGAAACAATATAGAAATTATGAGCAGAACGATAGATGTTAACCAATATCTGTAAAGCATGGTGTAGGGAGGAAGGTTTTACATTTAAGAAGCAGTGGGAATCATTTCAGCGACAAAGGGAGTGTTTCCGGAATGATGGCCGTATGTTAAATAGAAAGGGGGCAGTAAAGTTTGCAGTGGGAATTGAGGAAGGAATTCAGGCTTTTTTAGGTCAGTGGAGGGTGGGGAAGCTATGAACGAAGGAACTGATGAGGTAATAGTGATGAGTAAGGCCAGGCAAGAAATTAGAATTTCAAGAAGGGGAACATTAAACACATTCTATACCAATGCCAGAAGTTTATATAATAACATGGAAGAGCTTGAGGCCAAAGTAGATAGCGAGGAGTACGATATAGTTACAGTGAGTGAGACATGGTTTAATGAGGAGAGTAACTGGAGGACAGGATTAGATGGCTACAAGGAGTATCGGTGTGATAGTAAGGAGAGAATAGGAGGAGTAGCAATCTGGGTAAAGGACAGCATTGCATCAAGAGAAAGGGTTGACATCAAGGAAGGAATAAATGTTGAGGATTCTGTATGGGTAGAGATTAGAGATTGTAAAAACAGTAAGATACTGGTAGGATGCTTTTATAGGGCGCTGGTTGTGAAGGAAGAGAAGGAAGGAGGAGTACATGAAGAAATAAAAGGGGCAAGTGGTAAGGGAAGAGTATGGATTATGGGGGATTTTAACTTGCCTGGGATAGATTGGGTGGAGGAACAGGGAAAGGGCAGAGCGGATGAGGATTTCCTAGTTTTAGTCCAGGACTGCTTTTTAACCCAGTTTGTGGACAGGAAGGGCACTCGGTAGAGTCCATACCACCACCACGTAATTCCTGATCCACGAGAACATATCAGGTGCAATACATTTTTGAGATATCGTGCCATGTATCATTTTTGGCCCTATCTCTCAATGGTGAAGAATCACTTTAAAAATTAAATAAACCTTGTATCCAGATCCAGATCCAGATCCGGATCTTCACCACAATCGAATAAATTCGTCGTGGTCACACACCCAACCTGTCCACCAAATTTTGTCCAAATCCGTCCACAACTTTTTGAGGTATCGTGCTATATATCGTTTTTGGTCCGATCTCTCAATGATGAAGAATCAATTAAAAAATTCTAGTAGTCGGATCCGGATCCGGATCTTCACCAAAATGTAATCAGTTCGTCGTTGTCACACACCCAACCTGCCCACCAAATTTCATCCGGATCCATCAACAACTTTTCTCCGAGGTTGGTGGCAGAATTTGCACGTTGATCTCTGTTGATCCGATGTTGATCTCTGCAAAGCGTTCAATCCATTGAATCGGGATGCCCTCTGAAGGATTCTTGATCTTTGTGAGGTACCACCAAAACTGATCAATTTGATGTCTGAACTACACTCTGGTACTGAGAGTGCTGTGATTATTGGTGGTTTCATCTCTGATTTATTTACAGTTGTTACTGGAGTTCATCAGGGATATGTACTGCCCCCCCACCCCCACCACACACTTTTCAGCACTTGTATGGACTGGATTCTGGGGAAGATGTCAGACAAATCAAGCTGCGGTGCATCATTTGGGAATGTGAAGATCTCGGACTTTGATTTCGCAGGTGATGCAGTCTCTGGATATCCTTTTGGGGGCCCTTGAGGTGCGGAATGAGGAGTCGGAGCCACGAGGATTATGGGTTTCCTGGGTCAAAACTAAGATCCAGGTTTTCAATGACATCTTGGATGCTGCTATCTTGTGAGTACCTGTTTGTGTTGAGAATGTTGAGGTCACAGAGAGATTCACTTCCCTTGGCAGTGATATTCATGTCTCTGCTGGCTGTGAGCCAGAGGTCAATAGATGTCTGGGTCGGGCCTGGGGAATCGTGCATTCACTGGATCATGGGGTGTGGTGCTATCAGTACCTGTGCAGGATGATGAAAGTCTGAGTCTTCAGGTCCTTGGTGCTTCCAGTCTTTTTCTATGGATGTG
>CM068964.1:85018054-85048705 GCA_035128595.1 Eptatretus atami
GTATGGTGAGGTGAGGGGGGGGTAGATGGGGAGGAGTGGGACGGTTGTGGGTGGGATCAGGGGGTGTGGGGTGGGAGGCCGGCGGCGGGCGATGCGGGGGGTAGGGTGGGTGTCGAGGGAGACGGGGAGGCGGGCTGGGGAGAGGCGGGCTGGTGGGGGCGTGTGGGTTTGTGGGATGGGGAGCGGGGGTGAGGGAGGGGTGGTGTGGCTCGGACGGGAGGGGGGGGGGGGTGGGGGGTGGGGGGGGGGGAGGGTCTGGAGCGGCGGTGGGTGGTGAGGGGGGATGAGGGGAACTGCTCGGGTGGAAGTGGGGAGTGGCTGGGAGGCGGTGGTGTTGTGGGCGTGGGGGGGTGGGGCGGGGGGGGGAGATGGCGGGGATCATGGGTGGTGGTGGGGGGGCTGGGGGCTGTGGGGGGGGGTTGGAGGGGGAGTGACGACTGATGTGGGTCGTGGGGGTGGGGGGGAGGTGGCGGGGGGTGGGGATCGGGGGGAGATGGCGCTGTGAGGATGGGGGGGGGCGCGTGCGGCGGTGTGGGGGGAGCGCGGTTCGGCTGGGGACGGTGTGTCGGGTGCGTGAGGGGTGGGTTGATGTGGCTGGGGCTGGTAGGGTGTGGGGGTGCTGGGGGAGCGGGTGGGTGGTGTCGTGGGGGACGGGGCCTGGGGTGTTGCATGGGATGGGCGGGTGTTGACGGTAGACAGTGGGGGTGGGGTGCGGCGGACGGCGGGCGTGGTCGGGGCGGGAGGGTGGAGTGGGGGTGGCCGGTTAGTGGCGAGGCGATGGCGGGAGGTTTGGGGAGGGTATGAGGGGGAGGGGAGGGGGGGGAGAGAAAGAGTGCGGGGGGGGTGGGGGCAGGGGGGGCTGAGGGATGAGGGGGGGGTTTCCTGTTGTGGGATCGTGCCCTCACCAGATGTTCTCTCGTTAGGGGCCGTTGTGAGTGGAGGAGTTCCCTGGCCGACCAGTGCCGTCCGTGGTTGCGGGCGCGTTATCAGCATCTCGGGATGAGAGGAGCAGGCATCTGTGCTGGTGGGTGGCCAGGATGGAGGCCGGGGGGGAAGTACCGGGTGGAAGTGGACACACGACGCGCTGCTCGCGCGATGCTCCATACTGACGTCCTGAGTAGAGCAATGTGATCTTGATCATTGATTTGAGTTGTGTGGGTCTTGTCGGTGCGGCTATCTTTCGACTTTGTTCGCGCTCGATAAGTGATATTGCGGTCTTACATTATCTTGCAGACCATATGAGTGGGCATTGGTAGCAAAAAAAGTAAATAAAACGATGGTTCTGACACAGTGAAATCGTATTTCCACTTCTGCATCAAAGTAGATTCTCTGATACACTCTGTCAGTTCCTTTCTTCAAACACACACCCCACAATGTCGCGCAGAGAGCGGGAGTTATGCTGTTAGGTATCAAAGAGGCAGGACTGTGAGTGTTATAGATTTTATATCACTATCAAAGAAAGAGGGCAAGTTAAGAAAGTAACTCGGCAAGCCAAAGAGAGTATGGATGAGGCATGGCTAATGAATATTAAGGATAGCAAATACAATCCGTCACTTCGCGTGACGGGGGTGTGAAGGGAGGGGGTGGGAGAAAGAGAGCGAGGGGAGGGGAGGCACGGGAACGGAGGGGAGGGAGAGGGAGCGAGGAAGTTGGGGTGAAGAGGGGATGCTAGGAGGGAGTGAAGAGCATAGGAGAGGGGTGGGGTGGGAGGCGAGGCAACTCACTAAACGTTTGTTATACATGCGGAGGGAGGGTGCAAGATTAGGTTGACACAGAGTGACAGGACAGAGCAGCGAGAGAGACAGCAATAAGGTGACAGAGTTGATGCGAGGAGAGCTGCTGGGTTTTATTGGAGGGGAGCGGAAGAGGCATAGGGTGCAGAGGAGTGGGGGGAGGGGGAGTGGGGGGAGAAAAAAAAGAGATCGGTGAGGGGTGGAGGGGGCGTTCACAAAGCGGGTGATCTGTTATGCTTTACAACCGAACAGAAATAAATAAAATCTCATGTCAGAATAGTTGTACATACAATGTCACAACATAGTTCGTAATGTTAACTACAGGCACATCTGCAAAGACTTTGATATCCCAATTCCAGAAAATTTGTGGGAACATGAACCAAAAGCATGGACTGAAAACATGGAAGTACCGCTCACGTATGACCTCATGATCCCATCAAGCGTGAACATCGAAAACAAAGCGTTGCGACCAGATATCAAACTTCGGTACAAAAAAGAGAGAAGAAGGCATTGCTGATTGAGGTGTTCATCGCAGTGATTTTGGACTAAACGATGCAGAAATCAAGAAAATGACCAAATACCAAGACCTCAAGAATGAAGTGAGAAGATCCTGGAAGCTGAAGAATGCCAAAGTTGCACCAGTGATAGTTGGAGCTGCGGGAATGATGAGAAAGAACCTCAGAGATAATAAAAACCATCCCTGGGAATATTATTACAAACAAGCTACAGTTGGAAGCCGTTCGGGGCTCAGTGACAATCCTGAAGTGAGCCCTCAGCACAAAACTTTGAGAACAGAAAACTTCACGGCTTGGTCCATGAATCGTGACCCCTTACTGAATTGAAGGTGGATACTTTGAGCCTGCCCTGGGAGGACTCCATTACACATTCTGAAACAGAGTTCTTTGAAAGAGGATTTAAAGTGGGTAATTAGCGAAATTCAATTAAAAAAAATGTACCAATCCACAGAAAACCAAATGTCGATCTATACTCTCTCTCTATGCCTTCACAGCTCGAACAAACATGAAGAACACCTGCTCGGATGGACCTTATTGTTTTTACCTCCACCACCGAAGGTGAAGGACATGATGTTTTCACCCCTTTTTGGGTAGGCTCGATCGAGTCGAAAAAAAAAAGATTTTTTTTTTTGAGATTTGTTCTACCCTTATTATCAGTATTTAAAATGGCGATTTCAGTTAATACAATGGCGATTTCGATGAAACTTGGTGGGTAGGTTCATACCATGACTAGTTGTGTGCAAATGAGAACGTGCTATGGACCACCGTTGCTAGCAACGGGACTTTGAAATTTTTGAAAAATCTAAAAAATTTATTTTTTCGAAAATCAAAAATCGGGCCACGAGCGACTGTGGGCATACATTCAGCCATATTGCTAAAATTTCCAGCCGGATCCTATGAAAACTGTCGGAGAAGATAGACTTTGAATGAACCTGGTCGAAAACAATAAAAACGAAGTTCGTTATATCTCAGAGACTTGAGTCAGATATACATGAAACTGGTATGGTTAGGTTCATGGTGTGTCTAGTTATGTGTGAGAAAGAACCGTTGCTAGTGACCCCTCCGTTGCCTAGCAACGGCCGAAAAACCTCTAAATGTGGGGGTATTTTAACGAAAAAACAATCTGCAGCATTAACCCTTGAAGCTAGAATCATGAATTTTCTTGTGCTTAATCCTCAGGTCATTCCCCCTCGAACGGGCCCATCGCGTCAGGTTCTTATTGTAGGCGACTACCCATGTCCGCCTACCGGCTTGTCTGTCTGTCTGTCTGTTTTTAGATCCTTGTGGAGATCTCTAAGTCTTACTCACGTTGTTGTTCTTCTTGTGGACTTTTTTGTTTCACAGCCTACGGTTTTCATCGAAACTTCCTGAAACTTGGCATATATATGTAAAAATACCCTGGCAGACAGTCAACATCTCCGATTTTGAAAATTCTCATAGAAAAAAAGTTATGGTAATATCTCCGCTAATGGAAATCGCCTAAAAATTATCTCCGAAACTAGGCAAGCTTTTTGAATTCTGTTTGCGGGAATCGAACAGGGAATTAGCAGAGATGAATTACCGCACATATGATACATCACTATGACGTCATTCAATTTTTATGACGTCATTCCTTTTTTGACATTTTTTGTTTCACAACCCAGAGTTTTCATCGGATCTTCGTGAAACTTGCCATGTATATGCAGAAAGCCCACGCGCAGCAGTAACCATCTCCGAGTTTGGAAATTCTTCCTAGAAAAAAGTTGACGTCATAATATCGCAGCTAATGGAAATCGCCTATAGGTATCTCCGAAACTGGCAAGCTGTTTGAATTTTGTTTGCGGGAATCAAGCCGCGCATTAGCACAGATAATTTTATCGCAAACTTGATACATCACAATGACGTCATGGATTCGTTTTTATGACGTCATCATTAAGAGGACGAGGATCTTAGCTCATTCGAGCTTGTTTTTTGTCTGTTTGTGTGCAGGATATCTCAAAAAGTTGTTTATGGATCCGGATGATATTTTGTGCACAGGTTGGGTGTGTGACAATGACGAACTGATTCGATTTTGGTGAAGATCCGGATCCGGATCCGACTAGTATAATTTTTAAAGTGATTCTTCACCGTTGAGAGATCGGATATAGTTGTGTTTCGCATGTTATCTCAAACATGTAATGGGCCCGATATGTTCTTGTGGATCAGGCATCACGTGGTGGAGGGAGGTACCTGCTCCACCGAGTGTCCTAGTTTTGATCTGGTGTTGATAAATCGGTGTCGTGTTGATGCGGCGCAGGTATGACGGGCTGAACGACCTCCACCTGCTTGGACCACTCTGATGACGTGTCAGCAGGGGGAGCTGCATTTCGGAGCACGACGCCTTTCGAAAGAGAACTCAAATTATTTGTCTTTGTCGTTTTACTTCTTTTTTTTTTTAATGCAGTACATCGCTGCGGATAGCATCATTTGTTTGTAGCGCAGCTGTGCTGCTGATGCAGTGTCCCCCTGTAGGTCAGAGCAGAAATTTTGGGATTTGTTCATGATGTTGGCGACAGGTCGCCTTTTCTTCAGGAAGGACACCGTGGGATCTTTAACGAGTTGTTTGTAATCGCCATGCCTGCGAAGCACCAGGATGGCGGTTTACAGCTGGGCCGAGATGATTCAAACCCAGGCTGGACCGCTTCGAGGCGAGTGTTCGTATCTCTCAGGCTCGGCCGTCCTGCCAGCTTTACATCCGGCTGTCCCATCTGCATTGAAGTCATGGATGTGAAACGATATTTTCAACACTATATGTCGGCCACGACGGTATTGTTAGCGGCAGTATTTATCAAATTTCGTTTCGGTAATGTGGAGCCTCTACTTATAGTCTTTATTAAATGTCAATATCTGACGGGGATGTTGTCATATGTGAAAGAAAGAAAAAAAAAAGAAGGAACCAATGAAAAAAAACGTCTCGTCCCGGAAGTTGACGGTTTTCGGATCTGAGAGACGCTGTGGTGTCTTGTTGAAAAGTGAAGTCGATGCGGTGTGTTGACGGGATCCCTCGCACGTGCATTTCGTTTGTATAATGCAGGTTCAGGGCCCGCTGTGCGACCTGCGTTCAGGGTTGATAAGGAAAAAGATCGTTCGTTTGTAATTTCGCCACCGAAAAAGCCTCCATTATGGGGGATTTTCGGTGTTGTTTATCTGCACGTTGTGTATGTACATCTGGTCGATTTGATTCCTGTGAAGCGGGAGCAGAATGAAGCGACGACCGTGCAACCAAGACTTGCACAACGTGGGGACGACTGGACAAGGGTCTTTCCTCCGGTAGTGTTCCCGGGGTGAGGTCGTAGTCGTAGTTCACAGGTTTCCCACCCAAAAAGTGTAAGGTTCACATTTCTTGTTCAAACGAATACGCTGACTGCTCTGCTTGAATGTGGATGCCATTGCGCGGAAGTCTTCGACAGTTTGGTGACAACCTGACAACAGGTACCTGACCTGACAACAGGTACAGGTACCTGACCTGACAACAGGTACAGGTGTGGTTCTTCCCACCTGGACATGACTGTGGCTGGCTCTCACCGATGGCTGTTGTGCGTCTGAATACTAATACGTTGTCCAGGGTATGAGGCACGACGTTTCGTGTGGCCGATCATGTTGATCGTGGTTGAATTTCCTGTGAGTGGTGACGTTTCTCCAGGTCCTCATGGACCAGGTTGTCCTCGTGGTGTGGTGTGTTGGCAATTCTGGTCGGTCTTTCTGATTATATGACTTTTCTACCCATTCGTAGCTGAACGTGTCCTTGGCAAGTTGTACTCCCCGGGGGTGGAACACCAAGATGGCATCTCCAAGTGGAAATCGGTTCCTGTACCTTTTGACTGGTGGAGGATTGATGTCACACTCTCAAGCCGGCACTCGATTGACCCATTAGGTTTTGGGTTGGTCTGGGATGACGTGATGTGGTGAAAACTCCCATGTTTCGGCAAAGGAAAGGAATTCGACGCTGGACAAATGAGCCTTGTAAACGTGTAAGGGATTCCGAACCTGGAGAAGATCTGTCTCAGGATGGTGATAATTGTGCGGCTGGGAGCGGACTCGGGTATTTTAGGAACCACATGAAATGTCGGATAATAATTTGTGACGACAAGCCTCTGAGCTCCATCGAAATAGAACACATTACATCCGACTTTGCTCCATGTTCTTCGCGGAATGTTATGTTGCCGTCAGAGCTCTGGCATCTGAGATTTCCGGAGTCACTGGCAGGTAGCTGACAGCAGTCCACAAGCCGATCAATATCCTCGTTGATGTATCGATATACAGGGTGTGTCAAAAGTCCAGAAACGGAAACGTAGGAAGGATAGGAGAAAACAAACAAACTAACTTTCCTATGTTTCTGGACTTTTGACTCGCTCCGTCGTGTCTTTGGCCAGAAATTTGGTTTTCTCGTGCCCAAAATGGCTTGAGTGGAGTTTCTCGACAATGTCACATTGCATGTTCTGAGTTATAAGGACTCATTTACCCGAATTACACCATTTTCAACTGACAGCTCATCTCAAAAACTCTTCTATTTCCTAAGAGCCTCTGGAAGGGCCTTCATGTGGTCTGGCGATCCATTGGTGGTGATGTCTCTCAGTTGATCTTGTTCCAAATCGCGGTGTTTCTTGCTGTAGCTGACGAAGCTTCTCAAATGAGAAACAGGCAAAATTGCCGTGCAAATCGAAATCGATTGTAGTTGTGTGCAGTGGACTTGGAAGGCGGGATAGGCAATCGGCAAGCTGATTGTCCACCCCTGGGTGTTGTTTCATTTTTGAATTTTGACTAGCTTCTGTTGCAGTCACGGCGGTGCAGCAATCGACGGCTTGGCAATGACCATCGACAATGGTTCACGATCGGTGAGCACCCGTACCGGTAGGTATGAAATCGTTACAATGCCGAACACGATAACCAGTCGCTCACATTCGATTCAAGCGTAGCATTGTTCATTGTCCATTAGGGTTTTGCTTGCATGAGCCACTGGTCTTCAATGATATCAATGGACCAGAAACAATGTTCTGAAAACTGGCATCACACTGGAGGAAGACTGGTTCCTTTGGCTAATAGTAGTGAAGAAGAGATCTTTCCAACATTTCATTCTTTAGATGATCAAATAGATTTTAATGGTGCGGCTCCCAAGGAATTCAAAATCCTTTTTGAGGTCTCTTAGAGCGGCATATTTCGCACAGAAACTCGACCAAAATGACAAAATATTGTGAGGCCATTTAAATGTTGAAGCTCAGGCTTGTTTGATGGTTTTAGAATAGTCAGGACCTTCTGTGGGTTGGGCTGTATTCTTTGTCTGCCATATGCATGACTGAAGAAGGTGATGCTGGTCATCTTTATGGAGCATTTGTTTGACTTCAAAACAAGACCGTCGCTTCGTGCTGTCTCCATCTGCTCATTGAGGTGTCTGTCCTGCTACTTCCTAGTGTAGCCGTAGACGGTGATGTCATCTGCTATGTGGATGCCAACTGCACCTTTGCAGGTCTGGAGAATACGGTCCATTTCCATCTGAAAAATGTCCTGGCTTACGGAATGTTTAAACGCCAATCATTAGAAGCAGTACCAGTCTGCTGGGGCCTGAAACGTAAGAAGTCGCTGGCTGCCGGTGTCCAGCCCAATTATAATCTGACATGGAGTCAAGTTTTGAGAATTACTTTGCTCTGCAAATTTATGATTGAGCTCTTCACTTATAGGTATTTTGTGACGTGGATGAATCGGGCTCCAAACAAACACAGAAATTGCCATATTTTCTGGATACATACGTGAGAGCTGACCCATTCAATCAGTTTTTGGATACACTGTATGACTTCCTGCTGAACCATGTCTTCCAGTTGCAATTGGATTTTATCCTCGAGTGCAATTGGAGTTCTGCAGGGTGGATCAATATGTGGTGGGATATTCTGGTCCACAACAAGCTTGTGTGTTGTACAAAATTCACTAATACGGTCAAATTGTTGGGGGTGCACATCCATGAGGTCCTTTACATTGTTGTAAACCGGCGGTCAGTTGCTGCTCACTGAACAATGCAATGTCACAACGTATGTAGACTCTCACATGATGGAAGGCCAAGAAGTGTAGGACCACTGACATTCACAACTAATTAATGGGGATTGCTTGATCCATGGTGATCCATTGTAGCTACATACAAGTTCTGTAGTACCGAACCCACTTGATGTGGGTTCCGTTGTATGCAGTCATGATGTTCAGTATTGCCTGAAGTGAGTCCATACTGGAAATATCCAACTTCTTTGGAAATGTGTGTCAAAATACTGTATACAAATTGGCAGTGTTTCCTTGGACACCTGTGTCTACCTTCAGCTGAAGATGGTGAACACCCAGTCTGTTATATACACTGATATTAAGTGCGGTGTAAGCGCTCAGGTTTGTCCTTCTAGCTGAAAAAAATCCCCCCCCCCCCCCCCCCCCCCGATTCCAACTGTAACGCAGCATCATCGGGGTCATTGTTTTATTGAGGCTGGTGTTGGTGTCCCATGATAGGAGTATCGTCTGTTAGTTGGCATTCTTCAATGGCATTGAGGACACTGAGTATCGGGTGACGTCAAGTTCCTGTCACACGGGTATTGTACAGTAATATGAATGTTCGGTGTAGCTTGATGTTCTATGTTGTGAAAGTCAAGCCTGCAAAGCCTGCTCAAAATATTCTTTCCAGCAGTTTGGGTTTCCTTATTGGTGTGGCAGGGTGTCCCACTTGTCTCCATTATTGGAATGCTGCGTCTTGTTTTGATTTGAATTCTGACCAGTATGCATGTGCTGGATTGATTGAAAGGCAGGTCGAAGGGAATTTTGATAGATACCTTCCTCAGCTTCATTGGCCAGGTGCCCCTACCAAGAGTCAAGGTCTTTCCTATCCTTCGCCTGATGGATCCCTCTGAGACACCTTCTTTCTGGGATGTTTACTTGAAGTCGAGCTTGCCTCTTCATATCAATAGTGGCAAAGGTATCGATCCATGACCTACTAAATCCGCCTGTCTCTGATGCTGTAGAGAGGATAGTGTCACGGACAAGAGGCCAGGACTCTTTAGGTCATCATAAGGTGCAACTGGAGCATCTTATGATGCAACATCATTAGAAGACTCCAGTTACATTATTTTTGAAATACCAAAGTAACTTCTTCTGGTGTCGTTTTTCTCGGAAAATTATTTGGTGACAACTTTGATATCTACCTTATCACTTGAGGTCTTCTGGATATTTGTGAACATAATGTCATTCAGAATATATCCTCAAGTATTTTCCCTTAACCATGTCTTCAAGCGATGCATTGCATCGAACGTGTGCACCTTAATCAAACAAAAAAGCGGCATTGCAATTAGACATAGATCATGACGCTTCCAATCAAAAGGTCCCAAAATGTAATGGCACCCACCTGTGTTAAGATTATTTTACTATATCGCCATACTGACAATTATCAATCACAAACAAAAGTACCCATACTTATATCACCCACCACAAAATGATGGTGCCACATTGGGCAGCGGAGGTTGGATTTGTCTAAAATTTGTCACTTTGTCACATTTTGTCACTTTGTCACATTTGTCACTCTTTAGCAGTTGTAGGCTTGTCAGGTTGTGTCATTTGTTGCCAGGATATGTGCGATGTATTATTGCCGTGAAAATTAACTAAATACAGGACAAATTAGAACCGGCGAAACCTTTTGAAGAAATTTTGAGGTCTGCTTCCTTCTTCTTCTTGCGTATGGCAGCTTGGTTGCTGGGTAGCTATCATTTTTATGGGGCGTGACTATGCTGCTGATGCTGTGCCCCTATACCAGTAAACTAGTTCTCATTTCGCCGAACTCGTAAGGCTTACAGGCTGAGTCAACCCCACCTGGTGTTAATTCAGCGGCCAACAGGGCTCGAAAGGCTCCTCAGATCCCAAGCCAGCCATCCTAACCACTTAGCCAACAACAGGCTTGTCTGCTTCCGAAAGGCTCCTAAAGACTTGTGAGGACAAAGTTATTGGCAGTCAAATGGATATGTTGTATTTTATAAACTTCTTACACTCTCTGTGCATTCAGCAATGTCTTCAGACTTTTTTGGGCTTATGTGTGAGGAGGCACTTTCTGCCCCCCCCTTCCAGGAAAAAGGTGTGGGGGGGATAATCCCCCTCTCCCCCCTGTACCGGCAACCCAGAACTTCCTCTCACTGAAACCACACCCCAGACACTTCCGGTCTCATGACAAAATGTAAACCAGCAAATTTATAATATCATTATAACTGCATTTATCACCGTTGCCCATTGCTGTTCAGTCGTGTTACGTACGTTGTAATGTAATTTTACATTACGTTGCTTTTAAATAACAGTAGTACATTGTAAGCAAGGATTATTAACATGTGACGTAAACGTAAAACAAAAAACTAGAGGGGGAGCACTCGGTAGAGTGGCAAAACCTCCGCGCCATACTGCTGGTCACTTAAGTGAACCTGATATCCTATTCATTGTAGTCAAACGGATCAGACTCGACTGAACCACGATTGAATAAACTAAACTAGATCGACGCCGCATGTAGAAATTCCAAAAAAATAAAACAAAACTTTTTTTGAAAAAAAAGTTGCAAAATTTTTTTTTTCTCTAACAAATTTTTTTGTGGGGTTGGAAATCACTTAAAACATGTATAAATGCAAAAAAAAAAAAAATTCAAATATTTTTCAAATAAAATCGAAATTTTTTTGAAAAAAGTTGCAAAATTTTCTGAGTTTTTTTTTTTGGACCAAGTCCAAAATCTAATGGCATGATCTTGGACCATACCTAATCCCCCCACCAAGTTTCGTCGAAATCCGTCCAGGGGTTTTTCCGTAATACTGTTCACAAACAAACACACAGACGGGTGAAAACAGTACCTCCATCCATCTTCGATGGTGGAGGTTAAAAATAAATCCCAAGAGCTGTGTCCCATTCGGGTGTCAGAATTGGCATTCAATCCACATTTGGGGCTATGAACTTTCCTTTTTCTGAGAAATATTGTCTGTTCTGTGACCATCTTTTTGGGTACAGTTTTATATGATGATAGCTCACTTGTGTGTGAATACAAATCTCAAAGCATCTTTCTTTTTCAATAATCCAATGATAATATATATATTTGTTGTGGATTCTGCCACTACTTCCGATATCTTATCCGATTCTCGCCACTTTAACACCGATATCTTATCGGTGTTAAAAACCAGCTATTTATTCGAACGCAATTATGGCAGTTCAATGGAGGAAGGGACGCAAGAGCAGGTGAATATAAACAATGGGGACATTTATTTCCAATGCAGGCACGTATGCAATGAATGGGGGTAAGGGACAGAACACGAGCAAAAAGACCTACAGCCGTTTGTCTATTATCATTTACATGCACTTATAACAATCCTACTTAAAGGACAAGGCGCCACAGACTTCCATGCAAAAACCCAGAAAAGAAAAGGGAGAACTGGGCCCGTAAGCCTTTAATGATTGCTCGGAGCTTGGGAGACCGAATGAGCTCCGCGAGGCCGTGCAGGTTACCTTGTCGCCCTGGAGACGACTCGTGGTCTTTCGGTCAGCGACCCTCCGTAGTCTCGTAGTCAACACGGCAGCTGGTGTAACGGCGGCTTGGTTGGTCCAGGCCTAGCCGTGCGGCCTGGTCGATCGGGCCTGGCGACAGCTTCAGAGGAGCGAACGGCCTTGCTCTTTTGGAGTTGATGCTCTTTTAAGAGCCCGCTCACTCCTCAGCGTCGCTCGGAGGTCCCGGGCCCCGATCACTTCGGACCGTTATGCTGCTGGCTGGCGACTTCTCTCCGGCTGGCGACCTCTCTCCGGCTGGCGACTTGCTGCCGCCTCCACCGACCAACAACTCTGCACTGCAGGCTTGACTGGACTCCAGGCTCAAACTCCACCGACTCCAACGACAAACAGCTCTGCACCCTGTGACGGCCCAGCCCAACTCCGAACTCCAGAGCTCCACTCCGAACTCCAGAGCTCCACTCCGAACTCCGAACTGGTTTCTCGGGTTTCAGCCCGGCCTTTTATCGGGTTCGGGGGTGGTGTTTGGTCTTTCACCTTCGACCCTTCACCCCGCGCTGGCTCCGCCCTTTTGTCATTCTGATCCGATCTTGCCGTCAAACGCGGACGTGGTAGGAATCACCGGCTTTCGCTCCAACGAGGAAGTCGTCGTGTTTGTCGGCGGAGATGTTGTTCGTTTGTGGATGCGTTGCTGGCGAAAAGATGGCGGTGCGTGGAGATGATGGTGAGGAGACATTGTTCGTTTGTTGAAATGGTTGTTGTTGGTGAAAAGATGGTGTGTTTTGTGGGAGATAATGGTGAGGAGATGTTGTTCGTTTGTTGAAATGGTTGTTGTTGGTGAAAAGATGGCGTTGTTTGTGGAGATGATGGTGAGGAGATTTTGTTCGTTTTAAATAAAGATAGCAAAAGAATAACGGCTAACTCAAAGATCACAGCCGGTACACGATAATTCCCGTTGGACATTGGGGGGAAATCTAACCTGGAACACACACTTACCGACATAACTGATCTCTGGAAACCTGAATGGTGTTCTGTGAATTTCCACAACCGTAACAATATATATATATATATATATATATATATATATATATATATATATATATGTAACATTGCACTTTCACTGCCCCCCCTCCCTTTGATGTTTGCTCCATAGATGCCCTTCCTTACCTCCATTTAATCATCTCCCAAACTGACTTCCATTCTCTATACACTTGTCATTTTCCCTAATCACCTTAACTTCCAACCTCCACTGAACCCCACCCCACATTCGTACCTAATAATTGGATCTCTTCAACATTACTACTTTTAATAAACTTTCACGTTTTCAGCTGGAAAAGCTGATAACAGCATCTTATTTGTCGGAATATTGCTTGAATGATCTATATGTTGATATTGTAGACTCTAAATGCATTGAGAAAATGAGTTTGCGAGTTCATTTTGACCTATGTATGGATATGCATGCTAATTTTGGAGTTATTTATCCTGTTCGTTTTTATTTTTTTTTCATCAACATGTGTAGTTCAAACCAGGACCTCAGAGAAATGGTTCTTTAACTGGGGTCCATTGATGATCCTACTGGGGTCTCTGCTTCATGGATCTGCATGGAGCCACATCGTCCGTCGAACCTGATCCCAAGTTCCTGACTCTCCTGTGATTCGTACCCAAATTCCTGGATACAAGACGACCAGTATCCATGACCCTGGCTCCCACAGCCTCTGCTCCTCCGGAACAGGTTCCCACGGGCCTGGTTCTGCCTGGATGTGTTTTCAAGGTTACAGTTCGCACAGAACCCGTACACTCTGCCTATCACCATTGCTTCCCTTGGAGAAGGCCTTCTATTTGGCCAACATCATAGTTTTTCACTTGCTGCTCTTCTTCTTGGTTCATGTCGTTTCTAAAGGTGAGCTCAATGATAAGTCATTGAATCCGTGTTTTATGTTTTGTGATTCATGCACATTCATCTCATTTTATCATATGTTGCCTACATAAAGCTCACTCTTGCAATATCACTTACAAACACTTGGAGTAGGAACATGTCATGTACGTGTACTCTGTGAGGTATACCTTTGAGTCTTGAATCTAGCATAGTTTCCCATTTGGTGAGTGGTGAATAGGATTGGGATGTCATTAGAGTCCATTTACATATTACAAATGCAATAGAAAAAAATTGAATCACCCTGTCATGAATCATTACATCTTCTCCCCGACTTATATATGATTTCCTCTTTATCACCATGCTGTTATTTACCAACTGTAGAAATAAAATTTGCTGGGAAATATAAATTATTTAATTGTCAAAATACAACAAAGGGTATTTAGTTCTTGCTACCAGTCTATAATGAGATGACAGGATGGCATAGAGGTGCGCACACTCGCCTCTAGGCTGTCTAGCCTGTGTTCGAATCCTGAACCAGCTATAAGTTGTCATCTCGGTGTTTCACATGCAGGGAGATTCATCAATGTGTGTGCTGTCCCTCTGATGGACGTTAAACGGGTGTCCCGTCTGTTGGCATTCGTTGGTGGATGTTAAAGATCTCATGATGTCTTTCGTGAAGAGTAGGCGAGCTATCACCACCTCCATGGCAAAATTCCAAATTCCTACCCTAACCATCAGAGGGAATTGCATCAGTGGCACATCCACATATTCAGCCAATGATACTACACCACAGCCCTGTGCTGTATACGAACAAAAGAACGAACCAGTCTGTAATACTGTTTCTGTATTTTTGTGGTTTTTAGAATATGAAGAGGTATTGGGTTCAAACAATTTTCTTGAAGAAGGATTCCCTTTCTTGGGCATAAAAAAGGTGAGTTAATAACTGTCAGAACATCAAATGCACACACTGCAGGCACTTTAGCAATGATATGCTTGCATGATCAGATTACAGTTTAATATTGTTACGAATCTGCGCCCGCCGGCGTGCGAACGACCGCTTTAGCAGAGTCGCGGCCGTACGCCCACCGAACGAACAATTCAGTTGCGACTTTCCGGAACAACGCCGGAAACCAGTCACGGGTGTGCTCCAAGCGCACACCATGGCCTAGTCAATAATCTACCGCGCGCGACAGGGTCAATCGCCGAATTGTCGATATACCTAAGTATTCGCGCGGGCAGACTACCGAGAGACCGTACCTCAGCGAGGTCTGCTTGGACACGAACCGCTTAAGCGGTTCGTTCCGTTCGGGATAACCGAGCGGTGATTTATCGCGAGACCTCGCTGGACCAATTCTTTTATCGGCTATTAAAAAGCCTGCTATTATTCCGAAGGCAAGATAGCAGTTCAATGGGGAAAGAGGACACAACGAACGGGTGACATTTAAACAAGCACATTTATTATTTACACGTATGCATCAGGTATGCAAAACACCAACATGCACGTATACAGAAAAGCAATGGAATTGGCGGGAAGGGACAAGACGCGAGCAAGACAAAGCACTACAACCGTCTATTATTTATTATTCACAAGCACTTAACAACAGTTCTAATTGCGGGACATGGCCACAAACACACATGCAAAACCCAGAAAAGAAAGAAAGAGAACGTGACCGTGTGGTGATTTCTTGGGGCTCCGTCCCTCCCCGACCTCGCGCTCGTACCCCCTCATGGTTCTCCTCCTCACGCTTATCTTCTGACCTCGATTCTCCGTTCTCGTCACGACCGACCCAGAGAGCCTCGGTCCGGGAGCGCACCTCGCTCACGATCCTCAGCGACCGAGAGAGAGAGCACGATTCTCCTCAGCGCTCGCGTTCCTGGTGACGACTCTTCCACTCTTTTTTTCGCGCTCGCGTTCCTCCTTTTTATACTCACGCCCCGCCCCTTCTCAACTCCCACCCTTCCTTCCAGAACACGCGGGAAACTTCCAGAAGGAAGCGTTTTCCGCCCAAAATCGGGGGCGCTCGCACCGTTGCCTGCTTCATTGCTTGGGTTTTCACCCTTGTCCCTTACAGGGTGAAATCCACCGCGTTTGTCAGCGAAGATGCCATTCGTTGGTGGGAGGGGGAAACGGGGATCACCTGCTTTCCCTCGACGAAGGCCAGGCCTCTGGCAACCGTGCTGAGGTGGAAATGCGGTGGTGGTGTGGTTGGCGTTTTGTGGTGGTCTTGATGGTGGTGTGGCTGGCATTCGTGGTGGTCGGGAGGGTGGTGTGGCTGGCGTTTGTGGTGGTAATGAGGGTGGTGTGGTTGGGTGGTGGTGGTTAAGGTGGTTGTTGTGAAGGCGGCTGTTCGTTGTCTGTGGGGATGTTGGCGGTTGACGAGAAGGTGGTTGTGGTGATCGTGGTTGTTGTGGTTGGTGGTGCTTTGCGGTGGTAGTAATGGCGGTTGTCCAAAATAACGATAGTAAAAGAAAAACGGCTAACTCAAAGATCACAGCCCTGTCCACACGGATAATTCCCATTAAACAACGGTGGGGAAATTTAACTGAACACGGACTTATCGGCATAACTGAACTAAGGACCTATATGGTGTTCTGCGAATTTCTACAGCCGTAACAATATAAACAAGTAAAAAGACATAAAATGTCATAGCCCCTGATATTTTAGTAATTTTGTTGTATGGAGTTAAAGGGCTGGCCCATATTTATGTACAACTAAAATGGCCGCCGGCTACCAGTCGACAATCTTTGATCAGATCGCGAAATAAAGTGAGGACACATGCATGCATCATCTACTATGCTTGTGACATGTTTGAACAAGATGGTAAATGCATGTCCGAGAAATGTCAGAGTAAAGTTGAGGCCGTGTTCAACATCAGGTGTTTTTTTTTTACAACTAAATTGGCTGCCACTTGGCCATCTGGTTATCTGATCTCGAAAAAAAAAATGACGTGCTTATGTAAGCCATCATTCATTATCTGTTTGCAAAGTTTGAGCAAAATCGATAAATGCATGTCGGAGAAATAGTTGATGACGTTTTCGACATGATTTTATTATATATATATATATTAGCAAATGCAACCCTCGCTTCGCTGACGGGGGTGGGAGGGTGGTATTAAGGAGGAGGGTTGAGAGAGGAGGGAGGGGAAGCTAGGAATGGGGGGGGGGAAGAGCGAGGAAGGGAGGGAGGTGGGGAAGCTTGCCTCACCAAGTGTTCCTATATTGCAGAGGAGGGGGGGGTGGGTGTGGTGTGTGTGTGTGTGTGTGTGTGTGTGTGTGTGTGTGTGTGTGTGTGTGTGTGTGTGTGTGATAGGATATAGAGATAAGGATAGATATAGGTGAAAAACAAGAGATAAAGGTGTGGGGTGGAGGTGGGATTAGTAAAGAGAAGAAATGCATGATTCTGTGTGACCGAACAACACACACAAAAACAAACACATGTCAGAACAGCTGTACACACAAGGACACAACAGAGTTTATAATATCTGCGGCACATCTGCAAAAACTTTGATGTCCCAGTTCCAGAAAATTTGTGGGAACAAGAAGCAAAAGTAATCACTGAAAACATGGAAGTACCTACCGCTCATCGAGCGTGAACATCGAAAACAAAGCATTGCGACCAGATATCACACATAGGTACAAAAAAAGAGAGAAGAAGGCATTGCTAATTCAGGTGTTAATATCAGTGATTTTGGACGAAACGATGCAGAAATCAAGAAAATGACCAGATACCAAGACCTCAAAAATGAAGTGAGAAGATCCTGGAAGCTGAAGAATGCCAAAGTTGTACCAGTGAAAGCTGGACCGACAGGAATGATGACAAATAACCTCACAGAGATATTAAACATAGGGGCAATACCCCTGGGCACTCATCTTGTAGTGGCTGGATAAGATAATTGGGCAACCACTGGTAGGCATGGATGACCCACAAAATATATAATGGAGAAGAAAGTCAATACCTATGGAATTTTTTTTTTTAATGATCTGAAAAACCTTTGGTACATCATGGGTGATAAAGGTTGTGGTCAAGTTTCATCAAAATTGTATGTGTGGTTTCAGAAAAGAAAGCAAATACATATTTTGGGGGGCAATCCCCCCTTAGAACCCCTTCGACTTCAATTTTTGTTTTTTCATGTCGTGAAAAAAACTTTGGTACATCACGGGTGGTGAAGTTTCATCGGAATTGTATTTGTAGTTTTGGAGAAGAAAGCAAATACATATTTTGGGGGGCAACCACCCTTGGAGCCAGATTTTTATTATGTCATGAACAAACTTTGATACGTCATGGGTGATGAAGGTTGTCATGAAGTTTCATCGGAATTGTGTGTATCGTTTGAGAAGAAAGCAAATAGCTTCTTTGGGGAGGCAACCCACTCCCCACCCCCCGCCCCGTAACCCCTCTGTTGACCCCTTCAGACCACGTTTAAAATTATTTTTTTAATGCCATCATGGGTGATGAAGGTTGTGGTCAAATTTCATTGAAATCGTATGTGTAGTTTCTGAGAAGAAGTTGTAAGTATTTGTGGAGGACAGACGACGTGCCATTCATAAGCTCCCTGGAACAACTTGCAGGTGAGCTAAAAACCATCACTGGGAATATTTTTACAAACGAACTACAGTTGGAAGCTGTCGGGGCTCAGCAACGATCCTGAAGAGAGTCCTGGCACAAAGCTTTGAGAAGAGAAAACTTCACAGCTTGGTCCATGAATCATGACCCTTACTGAAATGAAGGTGGATACTTTGAGCCTGCCCTGGGAGGACTCCATTCCACATTCTGAAACTCACATTTGTGGATACCAATCAACACACACACACACACACACACACACACACACCTGATCGGTATCTGTTTACCACACCACACCACACACACACACGCTTGGCCGATATCGGCAATTTTTCTGCAATTGGCAGGTTTGAGTCAGTGTGATTACCGACTACAGTACGTACTGAATACAACCCAGAAACCTTGAGTAGCTTTCACCAAAAAACAACGTTATATTTATGTAGATGTTTTTGGGAGATGATGACGAACATTATTCTTTATAAACAGCTGCGTGTGATGGGTGGAAAAAAAATTTGCTCGGTAATTTAGAAAATACATTAATTTGGCAAATGGCTCAGAAATCGGGTGCAATCAAATATATTTTGCTTTGAAACTCACAAAGAGAAACATTTTAACCTTTGTAAAGCAAATCTGTTAACCAAATGCTTTAGAAACAGGCATGAGGACAAAGGAAAACCTGATAGAACCTCCATAAGATACGGGATGAAACTTTGCCACCACAGCACCCGTAACAGGCATGGCACACCCGCGGAGGGTCCGTTCAGATCCAAATCTACCCACATGGACCACATCCCTGTGTGCTGTATATGTACCTCTACCTTGTAGTAACTGTCGACTGTACATCCCGATCAGGACATGAACTGAACTGTGGAGCTCTGTAAGTGGCTTAAGCATTCAAGCACTCCAACAGAACGCCTGGCTTGGCAAGCGATTACCAATTGCCGTCGATATTGCACCCGGAAATGCCCGTGCAATGTCCGAATTGGACAAATCAACACTTTTTTGGGGAGTCGGAACTGCTGATGCTTTCAAATCTGGAGCTTACATTTTGTAATTCTGGTTAGTTTAAGAGATTCTCTCGGTTATTCATATGCACAAATTAAATAATGCCACGAACGCTGGTGTCTCCAGGCGTTTATAAGCATTGCAATATACCCAGCGATTCGTAACTATGATGAACAAGCATTCGATAATATGAGTGAGGAAAGTGGGGAAAAAAACAACTATCTTTAAGAAATCATTGCCGCCTGTTCCAAGTCAAAGCATGGTTGAACAGGCCAAAAAACATGGCGGCTTCAGACCCCAGCAAAGTTACCCAGGAAACGCCTTAAGACCCCAGACAGTGAGGTGGCCAAGGATTTCTTGATGAAGGAGGAGAGGATATTGGGACCACACTCTGTGCAGAGCGTTGGTGCTGCGTAAACAGTCTCCTGGCATATTGGGCACAATCTCGGATGGGTCGCCACTCTGACGCAGTATACCAGCATGCTGGCACTCATTTTGCCGACCTCAGAAGGATGACAGGCTGAGTCAACCCCACTTGCTATTAATTCAACAGTCAAGCAGGATTTGAACTCAGGATCCATGGATCCCAAACCCACCACTCTCGCCATTAAGCCAACACCAGGCATATAATTAAATAAGGCTGTTAATAACACCAAATTTTCACTCTGCACTTCCTTGGAGTTTTCTTCGTATGCATGCAAAGTTTCAGACTGCTAGGTTTTATAGTTTTGGAGTTATGGCAGAGACACACACTGACGCGCACTGACACACCACTGACACACGCACTGAACAACACGCACTGACACACGCACTCACACACGCACTCACACACGCACTCACACACGCACTCACACACGCACTCACACACGCACTCAACACACGCACTCACACACGCACTCAACACACGCACTCACACACTGCACTCACACACACACACTCACACACACACACACGGTAAACTGAATTGTTAATTGAATTTATAATGAGGTAAAATGCCAATTGGCTTCAATTAGTGCTTTGAGAAAGAATTAAATAAATAAATGCTGGGAAAACTAGTAGGGAGGTAGATTACACACATTCCTCTGTAGTCGTAAAAACCTTGTAAAACCTTATCTTTTCCAGATAAGCGGCAAGGAATCAAATACTCTTTCACCGGGGCAATAAGCAAGCTCCAATAACAGACCGTTTTTTCATCTTGTGTTTGTGATTTTTAACCTGACAAAGTTCCATCTGTTGTTTCTCCAAGAGGCCTCTCTGTGTTCAGTTAACTTATTTTGCTGTATCAACCACGCCCTGGAGGGATCATATATATATATATATTCATTCGTAATACACTATGTATCGTTAAGTTTTTGCCTGAGACACTGCTCCAGGCTAGGCTTCCTCGTGTGAGTCTGTCTGATATTTACTACTGAATAAACAGCTTAAATTGAACTAAAGCTTTTCCTGTCTTGAGGTGGCCAAAACTGCCACGACAACACATACACATACACACGCATTGCCTTTTATTAGTATACACAACTCGGCTGCCAGTCAGCCATCATGTGTTGTCCTTGTGCTAAGTACAAATAAAATCGGTCCATACATATCCGAGATATGGTTGCAGACACACAGACACGAAAATCGAAACCAAATCCATAAGACCCCATTTCGGACCAAGTCCAATGGGGGCTAATAAACTTTCAGTAATTAACAAAACTTCAGTGCTCACTGGTGGAACAGGACTGTTAATTGTTTTCTCCTTGTGTAGGATGTTTCTGATTTTGAGTGGACTTTTTGGAGCCACTGGGCTTCTCATGGCCTGCTCTGGCTTCTCTTGGGCCATGTCATCTTATCTTGGCTTACTTTACATCTGATGGCACAGGTGAGGCTTGGAGCAAATGAGCAAAGTTTGTTTATGAAAAAGTCATTTGGTCCATTTCATTCCCCAATGTGACAAAGTACTCTTTATTTCTGTAAAAGTGCATCCATGTAATACACACGTAGGTGGGAGAGGAGGGTTAATTGCAAAAATATATATTTTTAGAAAATGAAGGGGTACAAACCCGGAGAATTTGAGATGAGAAAAGGGTTTGTGGTGGAGGGTTGGGGGAGAAAGTTCATACAATCCCCTAAACCTATTAAATCCTATCCATTTGTGTGTAGAATATGGGGGTTGTGTACAGTTCCTTATTTTCCAGGTCAAGTGAGTAGTTGCATAATCAAGGTCATTTTAATTGGCAACATGACACAGGTAACATTGTGATTAAGGAATTTGTACGATGCATGTTTTGTAATACATACTTGCAAAAAGCACAATCTTCAACATCCTTTTTCTTTTTTTTCATCAATAATAGATACAAGACAAAGAAAGTGAGGGTAAAATTGAGATAAGAATAATGATAAAATATTTATAGGTGAGGGATTGGGATTGCCAAGAAGCTTCTTCTTCTTGTGTATGGTAGCTTGGCTGCCAGGTAGCTATCATTTTGTTGGGGCGTGACTATGCCGCTGATGCTGTGCCTCGATACCAGTGCACTGGTACTCATTTCGCCGACCTCGGAAGGATGACAGGCTGAGTCAACACCACCTGGTGTTAATTCAGCAGCCAACTGGGCTCGAATACAGGACTCTAAAATCCCAAGGCCAAGAAGCATACGCTATCCCTAAAAATATATATGAACGTTGGTTTTGCAATTTCAGTTATACGTGGAATTTTAAAAAATGCAAGAATGTTTTCAACATTATTCTTTAATTTGCCATCTTTGATATGTATTAAAAAATTACATCGACGATGTTACAGTAGAAAGCCTGCAAAGATGCTTTGTGGAAAAATTTTCACGCAAATTCATATTGGATCGGGATTTGATGATAATTTCGACCCGCTAGTTGCGGCCGTGCTTCTAATGCAGCGTCCCCTGCACATGAGAACAGGAATTCGTTCAGGGGCATGCCAGCAACATTCGCCTACTTTCTGTGAAAGACACCGCACGATCTTCAATGTCCACCAGCAATTAATTATATCCAGGAGCTTCTCGACTTAACATCCCATCAGATGGGTGATGCTTCGTTTCTTTTTTTGATGCAATGCATTGCCTGCGAAGCACCAATCTGACAGTTTATAGTCAGGTCAAGAATTACCCCAAGACTAGATAGCTCAGAGGTAATTGCCCTACCACTGTGCCATCCTGTCGACAAATCTTTAAAGAATTGTGGACACAAGAACGGTTGAACATTTTATAAGGCAGTGCATTTTGTGAGAGTGCTGTGAGTAGCATCTAAGCAAACATACTATTGCTGGGAATGTTTCTCTTCTAATTTTCTTTTTACAAGTTTAATCTGAAATGAGTGATTTAAAAAAATTAAAATTTCCAATGAGCTAGCTGTGATTGCAGTTGATTTCTACTTCCTGCCCCAGTTACGATTATGCTGTTGGTTGGTGTATGGAATGTGGGGCATTGCATGGCTCCTTGGATTTCGTGGTTTGCTTGTAATGATTTTATATGCCCTGGCATCGTACGTCGTATCATGGTGGCGCAGTGCATCTGCCTGTTGGCTGTGCAATATCTTCCTTCTCGCTGTGGTTCATGGACTCACCTGGCAAGAACTGCAGGTAAAAGTACTTAACTAAGGTTGATCTAGGAAGTGGAATTTGTTCTGCATTCTCATCATTAAAATCAGGATTGTGATAATGATAAAGTGTAATTAATGTGATTATGTTTTTTTGCCTTTTCACTCATTACTCCATTCAAAAATAACGGTTTAACTTTAAATTAGCAGTTGTGCATCCTTCTTTAAAGTGAAACAAAAATGAAATGGTTCTCTGCTTGCTATGCCAACATGCATCATACAAGCAGGTAGTTTTTGTGTGTGAAATCTACAGTCGTGGAAGAAGAAAGTGACTGAGGGTATAAAATGGTATGTACTGACAGCGGGGTAGTGGGGCCACAGTTGGACACAACAAACAAGGGAATGCATAGCATGATACTTGCGAAATCCAAATAAAGAATAGTTGCCATGGAAACAGCAATTTGGTAATTTCGAACATGTGACCTCTCAAGTGTTTTACATGATTTTTTTTTTCTTTTGCAAACCAAGTCGAGGCTCGTGTAAGAGCTCATACACAGAAACATACAACAAGGCAGGAGACAAGAGGGGCAGAAGAGGGAAGCACACGATAGTGGGGAACAAAGACGATGGGGTACTGTGGAGGGGAGAGGGATGGGGCGGGGTACACGGGGTAAACAAGATGGTACTACAGGGACTTTCAGGAAGGAAAACAGGGAATTTGAAGGAGGTGGGTTTGGGGTGCATTAACGGGGATAGTAAAGATCAAGATTTTGCATGGGGGAAGATATGAGATGGTGGTGAACAGCTGTTTTGAAAACCTGGAGGGAGGAGTGGGAGAATTGATTGTTATACATATTATAAATTTGACTGGTAAATTTTATAACTGTGGCAGAATAGGTGTTTCACATGTTTTGGATGGCCTTAACCATTGACTACTTTTGACCACATTTTACACAAATATACTGCACATACTACAAAGAAGAAGTCTGAAGAAGGGGGAGAGCTACAGGGTGTTTCATAAAAAACGCACCCCAAAGTTGTTTTTATACTTTACAAAATTTTTCCCTATTGAAAAACAACTTATACATTAGAACTTGTACAACTTGTACAACAACTACAACAACTTATACAACTTATAAAGCTTATACATTAGAATTTTTGTAATATGTAGAATAAAGTAACACATAAAAATGAAGCTAGTGATTTCAGAAGACATTTCACAAAACACAAAACATGTTCTAAATGGCTTCCCTGCTGCAGCAGACACAAATGGATCCTCCTGGTTAAGTTGTCGATCAGGTATCCCCAAAAATATGTCAGATGGTTTGAGGTCCGGAGACTGGGGCACCCATTCAACATCTATCCTTCTAGAGACGATTCGATCACTGAACTTCTGTTGAAGCCACTCTATCGATCTGTTGGAAGTGTGAGGTGTGGCCCCATCTTGCTGAAACCATTACACAGCCCTATCGATGTGGCACTTCCTCGCGAATGCAACCCAGAACTTCTGGATAACTTTCAAGTACCGTTCAGCGGCTACCTGTTACCAATTTCCCTTCTTCATCTTGAAACACGAAAGGCCCAATGATACCAGATTTGCTAATGGCAACCCATGTAGTGCATTTCTGACTGTGCAACGGCCTTTCAAGAACTTCAACAGGGGAACAAGAATCCCAAAGCATGTTGTTTTTAGAGTGAACATGACCACTTCAAAGAAAGTGGGCCTCGTCAGAAAACCACACATCACTCAGAAAATTTGGATCCTTTGGCATTTTTTCCCCCTCAAACCATTTACACATCGTCACAGGAAGTTGTTTATTATTGTCTGTTCATTTTTGCTTCATTTGTATGTGATATGGGTGCATTTTTAGTTCCTCCTTCAAAATTCTTTGTGAACTGTTTTACCCTGCTATTTGCTGATTCGCGATTCACAGACCCCGCATATTTGCGGTTTATAAAATGTGACGAGCTTCGTGTATTCGCGTTTTTTTTCGCGGTTCATGGGATTTTTGATTTTTTTCCCTCATGAATCATGAGCTGCCGGGAACTTATTCCCTATTTTTCCATTGAAACAATGCCCCAATATTCGTGGATTCGACGTTTGCGGAATTTTCCAGGAACATATCTCACCAATAACAGGTTCCGGTAGTACTTGATAAAGATGAGTTCAATTCTTGAAATCGACTATGCAGCGATTTCATGGACCGCTTCAATGTTACTCGTGATCTTTCAGTCCTTGGGTGACCAGACTTTTAGCAATGAAGATTTTGTACTGTCCAGTGGGACTTACACCTCTTTATCAGTCGAAAAATAGCACACTTATCTGGGGCTAATCTGGTCTCGAACTTCTTTCTGAATCGTGTTCGAGTCTGTTTCAATAACTTTGTGGCAAAGTAAGACTCCACAATAAAGATCCTTGTTCAATTGTCCATGCCATCCTAAAATTTAACAGTATGACTCTCTGTTGTTTGCAGTTTTTCCTCCAAACGATTTTTCATACAAAACTGTGATAGAAAAAAATTTGTATTAAAAAATATAAATTTCACGTAAATTTAATGGGGTTGCGGTTTTTTTTTATTTTTTATTTTTATTTTACGAAACATAGTGTTATTGCTTGCAATGTATATTAATTTAAACTTCAATAAACCACGTAAATATAGTTGCTTTGTAGAACCTCACTGCACCCATCTTCTACAAAACAAATATGAAGTTTTAATCTCTTAGAATTACTGGATGTGATCATTGTCATTATCTCCGCCACCAAAGGTGGACGAAGGTTATGCTTTCAGCCCTGTTTTTCTCTGTTTTCTGTCTGTGAGCACGATATCTCAAAACGTTATGGACGGATTCAAACGAAACTTGGTGGACAGGTTGAGTGTGTGACAAGGACAAATTGATTAGATGTTGGTGAAGATCCATCCAGCTTATCAGTGGGAAACAAAACACAAACTGTTCAGCCTGGTGGAGGTATCCGCTCTAATGAGTGCCATTCTATTTTTTTATTTTTTTTTAAATGCCTTGACAGTCTATCCGCTATTGTTTATTTGTCATCCTTGTCGTGTCATCCATGAACGTGACCTTGTCATCCGATAAAACAAACAAAAAAAACATTGGAAATATCTTCTATCAAGTCTTGTGTTGTTTATTCCAGACATGCTACATAGGATCAGCATGATCCCAATTAGTGTATAGGGGTGTTTTTAATCTTTGTTGGTGTCTTGGAGGGGAGGAGGGGTGGGACACAAGTTCTCTATGTAAATGTGTATCGTGTAGCGATACCTCCAGGTGGGGGAGGGTATTACAGGTGTCCACCATTTACAGTATAGTGTTCCTGTCCCCATGTTCTCCAGTACGGTGAGGTGTTTTGAATTATAAACAGTGGGTATGTTTTTGCTTCAAGCATGTAACCAGGGTTATTTTTATTTTCGGTAGCGATTGAGGCAGTTGGTAATTGCCTATACACCACCCAAATAAAGGTATGTGTCAAAAGAACGTGTTGCATGCTTAGAACGCTCGCCAAGCGGGTACTCTGCTCGTCGGGTTATAATTGTTGCATGGAAGTAAAACGAGTTTGGTAATTTTTGTGTAATTGTACTGTGTAGGAGTGTAGCAGTACACATCAGTGTTTCATCTTCAAAGCTAGTGTTTTGTAACGTTAACAATCTGAACGTGACCTTGTCATCCGATAAAACAAACAAAAAAAACATTGGAAATATCTTCCATCCAAGTCTTGTGTTGTTTTCAGTGTTAGTTATTGGTGTTCTTGAGTGATGGCAGGATAGTTGAGATGTGCTTGAACTGCCTAGCCTGGGCTTGAATGTCAACCCTGCTATAAACTGTCATCCTGCTGTTTAACATCCATCTGATGGACATTAACCTGCTGATCCATCTGCCATCAATGCTTGTTGATTGACGTTAAAGGTACCACAGTGTCTTTTGCAAAGAGTAGGCAAGTTATCGCCAGCACTAACTGTTACCCCTCTGCCCAACTGTCAGTTCGAAAGAAATTAAATTAAAGTAATGAAAGAAAAAAAAAATTTTGGGGGGGGGGGGGAATTTTGGTGAGATGTGATTTTGCATGTTGGTTTGCTGCAGTGGTGAAATTATTTTCACTAGAAGCACCCGCTCCCTACGGGAGCCATCAAGGGGGTCATGTTATTATATTTATGCCTATTTTACTCCAAGGGATCCCAGGATTACACACCCCAAAAATGGTTGCGATCGGTTCATCCGTTTCTGCGGTACCTGGGAACAGACAGACGGACAGACGGTGAATTATAGTAAGATGCAAATATTTGTATGCGGGATCGATCAAACGCTCGGTTAACTTGTACTTCGCTGACAGTGTGCGCTGCCTGGAATGTAATTAATTTTTGATAATACCATGGCAATTTTATCCATCTGCTGTCTAGTAAATTGAAACATTGTGTTTAATTCCAATGATGTAACTGTTTTATCGAACCCATGATCAAACATTGGAATTTTGAACTAATTTTTTTTCTTCCCTCCCCTTTGCCACTCTTTCCCCACCCTTTCTGTAGCATGGATGGCACGAGAGTGAGAGTGAAACTTACTTTTTGCTTTTTTTGCTCGCCATGACCAATCTTCGCTGCATCAGTTTTAGCCTCGACTACTGTAACTTTGGAACAGTCTGCGTAACTAGGCCGGAAGGAGTCCTTTCCTGTGGTATTAATAGCGGCAATCCTGCGGCCAAACAGCAAGTCTCTTCAGCATGCGACGTACTTTCGAAAGTCACCAATGTGCTTCTTCGATCCTCAGGTCATGCTTCCATGACTCGGCTGGTCTCGCCGATACTTGCAGCCGCACAAAGTTCGACACTCTTCTGGTTTCTGCTCTTTATCTTCTACCTGCCTCCTCTACCCAATGGTCCTATTGTCTGTTTTTCAGACTTTGTTGCACAGGTATGTGCATGTGTGCACATCCAATGAATGTTGAAACATCTTTTCACATCGTAATGCTGTCACTTGGGTTGTGTAAACATTCCATTGAGTGAAAGAAGCTTGAGCATTATTATCTCACCTAATTGCACCATAATTATGGAGTATGCACTATTTAATAGTTGGTTGTGATACAATTTAGGGCCATTTACGTCTTGCACATGAAACTGACAGGATTTCAAACCATGCCGCACCGTACATACCAGTATCTAAATGTATAAATAAGTACGTCATTCAACTGTCTTCCCCTGGTAGCATCCCCAAAAGGAGAAAAAAATAATAATGTCATTTCAAATAACTCTTCGTTTGGCCACACTGGAAATTAATCACCTGTTTATTCTTTTTCAGGACTCTATTTATGTGCACTTCCAGGGGATTAATTTCACTCCTCGTGGTTTGCCTACCTCGTATCTATCATCCTATCAATGTAACGGAGCCTTGAGTTGGGCGTATTTACCAGTGGTGTGGGTGCATCCATATTCCGTAATACAATTTTGCCCCTAGCTTTTGTTTCTTCGTTGGTATTTCAAAATCGACACAGATTGTCTTACAAACATCACTCTGCCTTTTATTCAGGTTTCATTTGAATTCCCCATGGACAAACCAGGAAATTTCTATTTGTACATACTAATGCTAATATTGCAACTTTGCTTTCAAACTTTGTTACCTCAGGTGGATGGAGCTTATGTTTTCACCCCTGCGTGTATGCTTGGCTGTCTGTGAGCAGGGCATCTCAAAAAGTTGTGCACAGGTTAGGTGTGCGACTCGGACGAATTGATTCGATTTTGGTGTAGATCAGGATCCAGATGCGAGAAAATTCTAAAAAATTTAAAAATGATTTTTCACCATTGAGAAATAGGGCCAAAAACGATATATAGCACAATATCTCAAACATTTGTGGACGGATGATGACAAAACTAGGTGGATGAGTTTGGGTTGGTGACCAGAAACAGCCGATTCGATTTTGGGTCAGGGCCGGATTCAGATCTGGCCTATCAGTGGGATACAAAACATCAACTGTTCAACCTGGTGGAGATATGTGCTCTTCCAAGTGCCATTCTCGTTAACTTCTTTATTGTTTTTTTTTTTTTCCTCAATATTTTGTGGGTGGATTGGAAAGAATTATCAATCTGTTTGTGAGACATTCCAATAACCATCATGAATATTGACACGAAACTACTTGTATGTCTGTATTTACCACATTTTTATTTTGCTGCTGTTTGTGTAATAAATAATTAGCTTTTAACTTCGGAAGCAATCGCACACTGCTGATGTCCTTTGAGTGCCTCTTGTGCTTCATCTCATCCAAAGGCCACAATTTTGTTCTTCCAAATACATAATTTATGGTTATGGACTACTGGAAATTGGACAAAATGGTTACATATTTAATATGAAAGATCGCACGGTAAACAATCCAATTAGATTTAACACAAAGATAATTAAATGAGTTAATAAGATTAATTTCAGATTATTGAAAATGATGCCAGGTGAAGATGCCAAACCAGCGACATGATCAGGATGGGCTAGCCTGGGCAGTGCGACGGATGTCCCGCCTTGTGTGCTGGTGGCTGCTTGCCGAAACCATGCTGCACGTCCTGCACTCTTCGGCATTCCTGCACCACACACAGCTACTGCAAAGCTTAAGTCCAGCTGTGCTGGGTCAGTGTCTTAAGTTCTTGTCAGTTGTATCATTCAACATTCTACTTGTCTTAATGTTATTGTTATCAGTAAAAAGACAACATATTGCTTGGTTGTTTCATTGTGGATAGGTGGGATTGCATTGGCCCAAGTAAGCTTCTTCTATGTGAAGTACTTGGTGCTGTTTGGCCTCCCAAGCCTGGTCATGTGCCTTGATGGACTAAAACCTCCACCGCTGCCTCGCTGTGTCACTCTCACATACAGTTTTACTGCCATCTGGAGGTGAGTTGTCTAAGCACAGCATCAGAAGCCTTTGTCTCGCATCTTCGTCATTGTGATAATCCTGTAACAGACAAGCGAGGGTCTGCTTTACTAATGCTTGTTCACTCAATTTTTTTTTCTCTCCTGGATTCAAGCTGGGTAAACAACCTGTTACAGCAGTGGTCAATGCTCTACATTTCTTTAAACATTGGGAATCGTTGCTGAGTAAATCATACAATATGTGGTAATTCAAGAAGTGTGGGTTTGTTTGTTTGACTTCTATGCATTCCTAAACCGCTGCATGGAATGAGTTGAAAACTCGTCGTCGTACTTGTTGTGCACGGGAAGGTTTTAGGTGATTAAAATATTCAGAACCTCCGGGGTTCAGGGTGGGGGGATCCCAATTCTCTATGTAAATGTGTATAATATAGTGCCGCCTAGTGGAAGCCGATAATCCAAGTCATCACACTAAAATTCGGAAATTGTATGTATGTACAGTGGCCTGCAAAAGTATGCACCTCCTTCCAATAATGCCATATTTAGAGAAATTATGGAGAAACAATTTTTCCAAATGAACTTTTTTTTTTATTAATAACTGAAGATATCAAACTAAACATTGTTATAGAAGGAGGTTACATGTAAGGAATACCTGCAAAAAAACATGCACAAATCAAAATTCACTTGTTGCAAAAGTATTCAGCCACTTCAGTCAGTACTTGGTGGAAGCACCTTTTGCAGCAATGACTGCTGTGAGTCTTTTTGGGTAGGTCTCTACCAGCTTTGCACAGTGAGATGATGAAATCTTTGCCCATTCTTCACGTCAAAATTGCTCTCGTTCTGCCAAGTTTGATTGGGATAGTCGATGGACTGCAATGTTCAAGTCTCACCATAAATGTTCAATTGGGTTCAAGTTATGACTGGGCCACTCAAGAACATTTATTTTCTTCTTATTGAGCCTCTCCAGTCTGACTTTAGCTTTGTGCTTCGGATCATTGGCCTGCTGAAATGTGACTATCCTACCCAGTTTCAGATTCATGGCTGACTCGAGCAG
>CM068964.1:85049064-85060032 GCA_035128595.1 Eptatretus atami
GAACGGGATATTGTTGATTGATGAACACTGACCCCCTTCTCGGACATAGAACCTTGCAGATCTTTCAAAGTCATTGTTGGATTTACAGTGACATCTCGAACCAGTTTCCTGCTTTCCTCTTCCTCTTATAACCCTCTCCTGAATGATGCTTCGCCACCATTTTGTCTGACTTCTTTGGAAAGCCCCTTGGTCTTCAAGTTTGCCTTGTTGGTTGACCAAGTGAGTTGCACCCTAAAACTATTGAGATAAGTGTGGAAGCTTAATTTTTAAGGTAAACCACTGATTACATCCAGGTGAAACCTATAACACTTATTTTGTAACCCTTCAAACAAATAATTTGCTCCTGAAGTGATTTACAGTTTGAGTGTTTATGCAACTGAGAATAATCTGATTTTTATCTGTTAATTTAACTTAGTCACATTTTATCTGCATGTTTTTAGCTTTATCACTTTGGAGTATATTGTGAAGACTCTATATATTACGTTTGATTTGAAAGCATCATGAAATAAGCTCAGGTATCATCAAAATGGGAAGACTTTGTAAGTGGGGGGTGGGGGGGGGTGAATACTGTCGTGTCCAGGGGGTTAAATTAATTACCCCGACCCATTTGTCGTGGATAGGGCGGTAAACATCAGCCTGAACGGATCGCCAGACGTTTTTCTCCTTTGGAGGCAAACACGTGATCCTTGGAGATTAATGACGCACGCGGGACGGGAGTGCGGTGAGGACGGAGACACACGGGTTTATACTCAAACCCGTGACAAATAGACAACACAAGCAAAGTTAATAAATAGGGGTTTAATATACAGAAATCATATGTTGATAATGGAAATAAATCAAAACGGGATAATAATGAAATGTGAGGGCACCTAAATTCCTATTTGAGGCACCACCACACAGACTTTAATGCAGACCATGGGACAGAATTAATAAAAGAATAATCCTCCCTTTCTCCCGGCACTTAGAGATGTGTGCCCAGAGATGAGTTTCTGGAGCTTGGGGTTCGCCAAACTGCATCGTCACTGCGCGGAAAGGTGCCCCCAAAAGTGATGTCAAGCCGCTTTCTGAGCAGGAAGCATACAGGAGGTTGTTCATGCAGATGGTCCTTTCGTTAAGGGCCCAGAAGCTGTCATGAAAGTTCCTCCTCACGATTGAGATTGCCGACGCCACTGCTCTCTGCAAAATGGCACCGCCTTCTTCCCCGACCGCACAGCACGAGGCTCTGAGGCGCGGCCTCACACGACCCAGCCGAACAGTCAATGGCCAGCATCTTGCTCCATCGCATGAGCAAATCCGCCTCAGCACGAACACGAGAATTGTGCAGCCTTATTCACCGTGTCGAGGGAAAGCCAGCCGTAATGCCCTTCTCTTCCAACCACCATCTCCTCGCTCGCTTCTGTCCCGTACCTTCTGACCCTTCCTCAATCCTCCTCTCTTTCTCTCTCAAAACCTCTCTGATGTCATGCCCCATCCATCATCCACTCCATGGGCGTGGTCTCGCTAGTTGTCATTCCTGTAGGCGGGGTTTTCGCCTGCTCGGAAATGTCTGGCTCGGTTGTTGTTCGAAGGATGTGATTCCTTTTTATCGCCGTCTTGAAATGTAAAAGCATAGGAAAAGTTCACAGGGGGGCAATCGCATACTGTGAGAAATTAGCCTTAATCTCTTCCTAATTAACACAGCACCACCCCTGTGTGGTGACACGTAGCACTTCAGCTGACAGTTTCCCTACTTATGTTACATCGAAATGTCTCCTACCCATCCACAGACCATGCTTCCCTACAATCCTACCTTTGCGATGAAATTCCACCGTCTACCCCACAAATTGCTGGCAGGCTGGCAGGATTGCCGAGACGTATGCACACTCACCTCAGAGCTGTCTTGCCTGGGTTTGAATCTCAGCCCAGCTATAAACTGTCATCCCGGTATTTCACAGGCAGGGTGATTCATCAATGTGTGTGGCCTCTTGGGCTGGGCGATGGCTCGATAAGATAGTGAAAAATTATCGTCAACACGATACTACATTTTTCAAACTGTTGATATATCGGCATATTTGGTCATAAAAAAGCGGTATGTAGTCTCGTAAACTGAAGATTTTGAGACGTATTTTCATTGATTTAGTAAGAATATCGACATGAAGGACTCATTTTGTCATGACACAATAGTCTCGTAAAACAACAAGATGTATGCAACACCATTCATTCTCTCTTGCCTTTCATGTGAATGGTGAGGAAACTTTGTCCCATCTCAGTTGCCAGTTCTCCTACCTCATCATCGGAGTCTTCCGTTGAAGATTGTGGGCCTCTGCATGGATGGGCGTGGGGGGGGGGGGTATTTGCACCGGTACAGTCACCACATCTGAGCTCCGATCTGACTCTGTGGAGGAGAGCATTTATGAAGATGGTGAAGCAGGCATACAAGACTCAAAATCATTTTGTCCTCAGAGCGACAAACACAATAGTCAAACACAACACATGCCTTTCCATATTGCACCCCCCCCCCCCACTATTGTGGTGAATGTGAATTTCATCCCCCCCCCCCATGCAGCCATTGTAAACAAAGAAAAAACTGAAGAAATAGATAAGTACGGGACGGGTTGAGTGCTGAACATCTGGATGACGTTCACATCTATGGAGGCCTAGCCTAGCACTAGACATAATGCCGTAAGGACGTGCCGTAATGAGAGTGACAGGAAGAGGGACAGATGGAGAAATGTGGATAGTTTAATACAGTACAGATGAAGTCCAATGTCAGACCACAGAGGCTTCTTCGCCACTCTGTAAAATGGCAATTAATGTTCAAAAATACCCATAAATATGATGTTGTGTCTGTATGACAATGACACAAACACTGCTTTCAATGAGAGCACATAAAAGTGTTTACATCAATTTGAGGACAGATTACATGATGATAAACAGCTATATCTTGAAGCTATTGTAGAGTAGGTCATTATTAGGAATATACAAACATCGATCTTGTGTACCACCCAAGCGCCAGCTACCACCACCGGGTGGTTGCACTATGTTAGCATAAATTATTTTGCAATGTCGATATATCACTAGATCATGATATTTGGAGGGATGATAATCAACGAGCCAAGTATCAATATCACCCAGCCCGAGTGCCGTCCCTCGGGTGGACATTAAGCTGGGTGTCCTTCACGAAGAGTAGATGAGCTATCGCCACCACCATGAACAAATTGCAAATACCTGCCCAAAACTATTGCTGGAAAGGCGATGGCAAACCACCCAATACAACCTTTGCTTCGAAACTGCTTTGGCAACACTGACTGTCTGCAACAGAGTATTGTACATCAGAATCAGAATATACGCATTATGTACCTACTTTATAGATTCAAAAACTGCTTAGCTGATCTTCAGCAAATTTTGCACATGTGTTGGGGGGTACCCAGGTTAATTAATCATTTGTCTCCCATGGCACAAAAATTTTCCCTACCTCTACAACCCCATCACTCTCCCTGCCCTTTTTTCCCAGGCTGGTCTTGGAGGGAGCTGGTATTTCTAGTAAATCTTAAAAGTGGGGTTATTGACCCGTCCATAAGGACTTGTTCTTTGCTGGCGGGTCTCAATTTAACATTTGTTATGGTGATTGAGTGGTGAGGACAATGAACTGGGAATTCCATAAGCTTTTGGTTTAAATTGGGCTGAAAGCAGCAGTATTATGCATTTGGATTATGAGATGAGATATACAGTTGTGGCCAAAAATATTGGCACCCTTGCACTTTTTTCAAATAACTCACAATTTTCTCCAAAATAAGTTGAAATTGACAAACATATTTGTCCCCACAATTCTTTGTTTCACTGTTAATATTACAGAACCTTTGTTTTGGATTCAGAATTTAATATATCCTTTCATATTAGAAAATAAAAAGAAATGGCATTGACAAAATTATTGACACCCTCAACTTAATATTTGGTATCACAGCCTTTGGACAAAATAACTGCAGTCAAGCACTTTCTATAGCCATGAATGAGCTTGCTACACCTCTCTACTGGCAGTTTGGCCCACTCTTCTTGTGAAAACTGCTGCAGTTCTCCCAGATTTTGAAGGTGTGCCTTTCCCAACTGCTGTTTTCAGATCTCCCCACAGGTGTTCAATGGGATTTAGATCTGGACTCATTGCTGGCCACTTCAGGACAGTCCAGTGTTTTGTCTTTGGAACCATTCCTGGGTGATTTTTGAAGTGTGTTTGGGGTCATTGTCCTGCTGCAAGACCCATGACCTTCGACGGGGACCCAGCTTTCTGACGCTGGGTTGAACATTGCATTCCAAAATGCCTTGGTAATCTCCTGATTTCATGATGTCATGCACACATTCAAGGCACCTGGTGCGAGAAGCAGTACAGCAACCCCAAAACATCACTGAACCTCCTCCATGTTTGACTGCAGGGAAGGTGTTCCTTCCTTTGAAGGCTTCATTTTGTTTTCTGTAAACGTAGCACAGAGCAGAGTTATCCCATTATATGTTCTGCAATCTTAATTTATGCTAGGACAGGCACCATATATCTCTCGCACACGCACACACACACACACACACACACACACACACACACACACACGGAACATTATATAGCCAGAGAGAAAGAAAGCAGGTGAGGGGAAACGACCTCTCAATACCTGGTGCGGTTGGCAGACCAACAAAACCCAGAACGCTTAGGGAGAGGTAGGTGGGAGGAATACTGGTTGTGTCTAAGGTGTGGTCGTGGGAGATGTGGTGTCGTGCAATGGGAGGGGGGAGCAGTGTCTTGCAGAGGAAAATGGGATTGCGAGTCAGTAATAATAGTCTTTGTGTGTCCAAAGGAGATGGGAGCGAGGGGTGGATAGAGAAAGAGGAGAATAGATGCGTGAGGGGAAAGATCCCTCACCTATCTCTGTAAAGGTCTGTATGTGTAGCGTGTACCTCCGTTATCTCCTGCTCAATTACTCTGCACTGGTCCATCTGGCTGTGTGGGGGTTGCAGGATGTCGACAGCATGGCAGGGAGTCTCGAAAGATGGCAGTCGCCCCGGATCAGGCTCTCAACGAAGAAGAAGCGCGTTCTGGCAATTGCACACCAATAGTGTTCGGGAGAAGACCGAGACAGGGAGCGAAGCAGAGAGGCGAGCGAGCGAAGAGAGGCTCCAACAGTCTAACGGCTCTGCGCTACCCCTTTTATAAGCCCCAGGCGAAGGGTGGGGCGATGACTGGAAAGCAACCCAATAGAGGAGCAGGATTCGGGCCACAGCATCCCTAGCCATGCCCTGCCAGGCTCCAGGACCGGAAACCATCTCAGTTGCCAATCAGCTTTGGCACGGCTCGGAGCTCCTGACTTGACATGGGGCATGCTCCCCGAGCCGGTACCCCGGCCCTGAACATGCTCTGAGTGCAGTCTGAATGTCAAATAGCAGCGGACTTCCTCCGCCACCCACGGGCTCCTTCACGGGCCAAAATGCACACCCGGGACCCGAACTAAACTCCCAGATCGCCCTTCTCACAACCCCTCCTCGTTGCCCCTGGTCGAGCCGTGGTCTGGCCACTGGATGAGGGTTGTATCAATTCCGGATGCTCACCCGAGACATCCCCGGTGAGATGCGGTTGAGCTATTGATGTCTGTTGCTTGGTCAAGCATCGCGTGGCGCCGAGGACAATCCGACGTCGTGCGGTGCTCCTCAAAATAGAGTGGCGAATTGTAGCGATGCAGAGGTACGAGGGGGCGTGGGAATATTTTTCCTGTGTGTGGGAGACATTTGTGGTCAGTGTTGAGGTTTGGTGAGCGAGGTATGAAGTAAGGTGAGGTACCGGTTGGGAATATATTTGAATGAAATAATGGCGTGCGATTCTCGTGCGTGGATGGTATAGTGTGTTGTGGAGATCTGGTGGATCCGAGCCACGGGAGGCATTGTGGTGTGCTTATTATCAATTTCCTATTGAATGGTGTGTGTGTGTGTGTGTGTGTGCTTGCATGCTTGTTATGTATTATGGCTAAAATGAAAGGGTTAGGGTAGGAATCAGAAAATGAATCAGAGGCATTTATTAAACCTAACTACGAGACCCATGCAACACACTTCGTCCTGTTAACCCACTAGACATGAGGGGAGGACTAACTGCATGAATACTAATGAAATAACTGCCTGGGGGTCACTGTATGTTGGGTGCCATTGCCTTAGCTTAGAGGCATGCAGTTTTGCAGAACCGCAACAATATTGTCTGGGCCATTTTAGGATTTCTGTGTGAAATAAGCTAAGATTTAGTGATTTATTTCATCTTTTTTGTTTTGTTCCACTGCAAACCAAAGAAATACATATGTGGAAACCAAAAGGTTTTTTTATTTTCAACAATTTTCTGGAAGAAAAGGTGCATTATTTGAAAAAAGTGCAAGGGTGCCAATATTTTTGGCCACGACTGCACGATGCTCTTTACAAAGCGTTGGTTCTGCCGAAGTCGTTTCTTGGCCTGGGTGGTTTTTGCCATCCCTCTCCCAGCAGTTATGGAAGGAATTTGTAATTTGTTCATTGTGTCAGCCATAGCTTGCCGACTCTTCGCGAAGGACACCATGGAACCTTTAATGTCCGCCAAGTAATGCTGGCAGACGGGACGCCCAGTTTAACGTCCATCCGAAGGATGGCACCACGTCGAAACCTCGCCCTGCCTGTGAAAAATCAGGATGATAGTTTATAGCTGGGTAGAGATTCAAATCCAGTGCATACCTTGAAACTATCCTGTCAACCCTTGTGGATGATATGTTTCTGCTAACCAATCTATGCTCAGGAGAATTACCATGTCACAGTTGCATATCACTCTGGAATTGTTGTTTTCAACCCAGCTGACTCACTAATGATCTTCAACTTGGGTGCTTAATGCCTGATCCACATAGTCTGGTCTACAAGTGGCACCGGTCTCTACTTTCCAAAGCCACCCAGTTTCATTGCTTGTTTTGTCCCAAATCACATAACTTTACGAAATCTCTTTTGCAGGACATTTGATACTGGACTTCACCAATGGCTTGTGAGGTGAGGCTGGAGATGTACAAAAACAAATGGTTACTGCAAGTTTATTACTACATATTCTACTTGTACTGTACTTCATAAAAGAATCACAAGGCAGCCTTCTTATTTCTTCACTTCTCCCACCTTTTAAAGATTTCTTTGTGACAAAAAGTACAAGAGCTTGAGATTTAGTTTGTTGTTTGTAAGATTAATGACATTGTTTATTTGTGCATTATGACACAGGAGCAGGGGCAACCAGCATTGCCCAGTGCTGTTCTAAATCCTGTTGGTGTTTTGAAGAAAAAAAAATTATTGGGGGTGGGGGGGGGGGTGTGGCCTAAAACGCTTCCCTACACCATTAAGGAATGGCGGCGGGGATCACTTAATATTGTTGTGGGCTGGGTATCGGCGGCGAGCACGACCGCTAGATGGAGCAGTAGAGTCGGCTCCACAGACACCCGGAATGTATAGGTCGTCACCCCGGATAACTCCGGAGCAGACGGGTCCTTACAGGACCGTGAATCGTCAATAATTCACCCGCGTGGGACAGGGATATTTGCATATATATATATATATCGCCTTCTCTGTCCACTAAACTCCGTCGTCCTTGCTCATGTCACAGTGTATAAGTTGGGTCTGAGAATTAAAAAAAATCATTACCCACGACTCAGATTACATTCTCTAATCTGTCTCGTTAACTTTTTGCCGTGTCTGTCCTGTATTCCCATGTAAATGAATCAAATCAGGTTCGAGGGATAAGATTCATATCGATTCCAAACAGTGGATTATTTACTTTATAACTGTTACCTCAGTTGTGTGCGTGTGTGCGTGTGTGTGTCATTGGTTGTTGTCTCCTCTGTGGTTTCAGAAGCTGGAACGGAATTCTCCCAGGTGTAGAAATGTCCACCTCTGTTTCAGTAAGGGATCATGATTCATGGACCAATTTGTAAAGTTTTGTTCCAAGGGTTCTTTTGAGGATCGTCACTGAGTGCCGGACAGCTTCCAACTGCAGTTTGCTTGTAGTAATATTCCCAGGGATGGTTTTTAAGATCTCTGTGAGGTTCTTTTTTATATTTTCCCGTTGCTCCAATTGTAACTGGTACAATTTTGGCATTCTTCAGCTTCCAGGATTTTTTTCACTTCATTTTTGAGATCTTGGTATTTGGTAATTTCCTTGATTTCTGTGTTGTTTAGGCCAAAATAGGCCTGGTGTTGACTTAACAGTTAAGGTGACTGGCTTAAGATCCTAGGGTCTTGAGTTCAAGCCCCTCTCAGGCTGTTGAATTAACACCAGGTAGGGTTGACTCAGCCTGTCATCCTTCCAAGATCGGTAAAATGAGTACCAGCTTACTGGGGTAATAATCAGACTGGGTAGCCTGCGCCGGAGTGGCGACCGGTCCAGGACTGTACTCCTTGCCAATTAAACTAACTGCTTCAGCAGGCCTATGCATCTCATGGCGTGAAAGGAATGGTATTGTTGCGGCCACGGGTACCGAGACACCAGCTTGTCACTCAGGGGGATTAATCCCCGGTTGTCCTCGGAAGAGCCGGACCTGGGGCCACCGCTCACAATTAACGTTGTGGTACGGTGGGTTGTTTTAGAACCACGAACGCCACCCAGTCAACCACGAGTTCCAGTGTCCACCATCTAATTATGCCGTTTTACTAGAGGTCACATGGTTACCTGAACGGGGAGCGTGCCCTCGGCAAAGCACCAATCGTATCTTGATTAGATCTTAATTAGGGTGGCCGAGCGTTTTAACCGCTGGTGCGTTCCGACTATTTTTGGTCAAATCTATGGTAATTACCTCCCAGTCTATCCAGGTTCGGACAATGCTAGACCAATGAAAGGAAAAGACAAACACGGACAGGTTGGAAGTCAACAAATGATTTATTAATAATAAAATAAATAAATAAAAATAACTTTATTTCCTGAGGTAAATAAGTGAATAAATTCCAAAGCAATCAAAATGAATAATTACTCAGGCAAAATCAATCAAAATGACAGGAAAGAGACAGAGAGCAGATGCTTTTCGGGGGTTGACTTACTTACAACAGAACAGACAAGGGTACCCAGCAGATCATTCATGGAGGGGGGGGAGAAGTCGTCTCGCTCACCAGAGGGAAGTCGTCCGTGAATTGAAAACGTCCTGAAATGTGTGTGTGCGTGTCTTGTCTGTCGCCAGCACCCAGCCTTGCCGTGCACCCACTCACGAACAGCCTTGAACGCCAGTCGACGTCTGGGGGGGGCACCGAGATTGTCTGTTGTGGGTTTAGACCCTGGTGCTGCGACACGGGCAGCTCCTCACGCTTCACAAAACTGGTGACGTCCAGTGACCCACATGGTCCGTTTGTGACTGACCGGCTCCTCACTCGTTGTGACCGACCCGTGCCTCACTCGTTGTCGGCGCTGCTCGCACCCACACGCTCGCTTGCTCAAACACTGGAAAGGACGAATTGTCTCGTTGGCGCTGCTCAGACACCCACACGCTCACTCGCTCACTTCCTCGCTTGTGCGCTCCCACTCTGGCTCGCTTGCCCGCTTCTTGCTCGCTTCTTCTCTTGTGCGCTTCCATGCTGGCTCGCTTTCCCGCTTCTTGCTCGCTTCTCTTCTCGCGCGCTTCCTCTCGCTTTTTTTTCTCCTTGTGCGCTTCCTCTCGCTTTTTTTTCTCTCCTTGTGCGCTTGCTTTCTCGCTTCTCACGCGTTTGCTTTCCGGCTTGCTTGCCCGCTTCTTGCTCGCTTCTCGCGCGCTTCCTCTCTCGCTTACTTCTCTTTTTAGAACGGACCTCCAATTCTTTTTATATATGCGGCCCGTCTGGGTGGACGCAGAGTCTCCCCAAGCTCACCCTGCCCCACTTGCGCACCGTTACCATGACAACCCGTGCCCTCGAAAAAGGGCGGGCCTCGGTGTTCATGAAAGAAATGTGTGTAAACGTTGCTGAAGAAAAAAAGGTGGGCATCAGCGCTCGCGAAAGAAATATGTGCATAAATGTGTCTGTCGTGGAGAAAAAAAGCTTCCCATAAAGCCACTGTCACACCTTGATGATTTAGCCAGCGTATGCCGACGCATGAAAAATTTGTCTAAAACGCTGGCACACGTCGAATACGTTATGGGTAAGTTTTGTATACGTTAAGAGCACGCTGAAGCATGCTGGCATACGTCGTAGTACGCCGAGCTCGTCGACAAATTTTAACATGCTCAAAAATTTTCGACGTATGCCAGCGTATGACTCACACGTTCCGCATACGCTGGCCATAAGTTGTAGGCACGTTACGCGATCGTTGACACACGTCGACACACGTTACTTGTAAGTTACTCATAAGTCGAAACACGTCGAGGTAATGTTTAGCATACCCGAAACTTATTTCTAACCTATGAGTAACTTGTTGTAGGCATGTTACGCGATCGTTGACACACGTCTACACACGTTACGCGATCGTTGACACACGTCGACACACGTTACTTGTAAGTTACTCATAAGTCAAAACACGTCAGGTAATGTTTAGCGTCAGTGTTCCAGACTCCATGGTTTTTTTTATTTTTATTTTTTTCTTCGGCATGACGGAATGTTGACACTTCGATTTCTAGTGCGGTTATAATATAATATAATTAATAGGCTGCGCTCAACGATTTAAATCATAACCACACTAGAAATGGAAGTGTCAACATCACCGTCATGCCGAAGAAAAAAAAAACCCATGGAGTCTGGAATACTGACGGGTTCCTCCTGTGTGAACCCCATTTTATACCAATTCCCCTAAACGCTGCCAATACGCCATTATATGGTAGCTGTAAGTTAGTAACACGTTCAGTAAGTTCTGTGGTCGTCCGGAAGACGTCAAATACGTCTTACATACGTCAATATGCGTTGGAGGTACGTTACACATAGGTTCAAAGCACGTTACTCTTGGTTCAAAGCACGTTACTCATAAGTTAGAAATACGTTTCGGGTACGCTAAACATTACCTCGACGTATTTCGACTTA
>CM068964.1:85067643-85080151 GCA_035128595.1 Eptatretus atami
GCCAACTTTGTTGTGCCTTTGTGTGTACAGCTGCTATGATATGAGTTTTTTTTTTTCAACATCCCAATAGGAGGTGGGTCGTACTTCGTTTCTACCTTGCAGGACTACACTTGTCTGATTGACTCACTCCCGTCTTTGTGTGTGTGTGTGTGTGTGTGTGTGGTGTGTGTGTGTGTGTGTGTGTGTGTGTGTGTGTGTGTGTGTGTTGTGTGTGTGTGTGTTGCGCAGCGCGCGGTGTGCCCCTCACTTCTGTCCTCCCCCTCACTCTGTGGTAATAAACTTTTGTTCATAAAAAACCTGTGTACATGTGGTCAATCGAGGTACGGGACTTCACCATTAAGCACGAGTGAAATAAAAATTCCGGTCATGGGCCGATGTGTTCAGCCCACCAGAAAACCAAGATGGTGGCCATTTCATTTCATCTGGGTGACATAGTGGGTGGAGTCAAGCAACATATGTAGGTGTTGCCCAGCAGCTCTCTGACCAATGGGTGCACATTTCAAAAATCGAACCCCCAACAAGACCCAAACAAGAGCAACGCGGAGCTCTTGTAGACCTGGGACATGTCGCAGGTTAAAAGAAAATACAAAAAAAATCCAACTTTTTTAAACAAAATTTTCTCTATTATTATTATTATTATTATTATTATTATTATTTGTCAAAAGCACTGCCCGGTGCTCGCTAATAAACCTCTGAAACTTTGACGAAGATCCGTTTAGCCATCTCTCAGAAAAATGGCGGTGCACAGCCACAGCACACACACACACACACACACACGCACGCACACACACAACACACACACACACACACACACACACTCTTATAGTGTGGATATTTATGCATTATAACATCCTAACCTTTGAATTATCTTTCTTAATTCTTTGAACAATATTTGAAATCTATTTTTTTTTCCACCTCATACCTAGGTACATTTACCTTCCGCTTGGAGGTTCCCAAACTGGCACCCTACGTCTTCTGCTAGCCTCTGCTGCTACTTTTGCCTTTGTGGCAGCTTGGCATGGTGGGCAGAAGGACCTTCTGTTGTGGGCTGGAGTCAACTGGCTGGGTGTTTCTTATGGAGTACGGGTGTGCGGAGTTTGTGCAGCAAACCGTGTGTGAAAAGCTGGCTCTCTCGGTGAGTATTATTGCAGAAGTTTATAAAGGTTCATTTTTGTGTTCATTAGCTCATTGCTCCATACAGCGGGAGATGGCGTTTTGTAATCACTTGTGTTTGTGTCTGTCTCTTTGTTTGTCTGTCGTCTTGTCCAGGCCATAGCCTTTTTTACAATTTGAGCTTGTTATGGAACAGCATAACATATAATTGTGCTTTCGGTGAAGTTAATTGAAATGTGGTGAAGGTCGATGCATGCTGTGTGTAAGAGTTCAGTCAATTGGGTTGTGGGGAAATGTTTTGTACTTTCGTAAAATGTTTTCAGTTAAAGGAATTCAGTGCTTATGGTGAAAAGAATTGTTTTGGCTTGTAATGAATGTCACAATGAGACATCTGGAAGGGCTCTGAAAAGACCACAACATGAGATAAGAAAATCAGAACCCAGACCGCATTTGAACTGGCCAACATAGAACATCTCTGGATCAAAGAAGACCAAAAGGCTTGCTGACTGTGTGCAAAAGACATGAAATACCAAGAGTGTGTCAGAAGACAGGAGAGAGGCAACGTAAATGAAGAGAAGGAATGGCTGTGGACTGGATTTCATGTAGCCAAATTCATTTTATACCAGCCCACCAGTAAAGGTGGAATCAGAAGTCTTCTGTTTGCGATCCTGGAATGGTTCAGTGGCTCGGTTCCCTGACTAAAGCACCAGCTTTACCCTTTGTTTGCTGTATGCTCTTATCCACTGGTTGATCTCTCGTCAAATCTGCTGCCTGGCTGTTGTCTCGGAGACCACGTCAAAGGGGGCATCTCCTTGCTGGCCGCATCGAGATGGCAGACTGCCTGTTCCTTCCCTCTCTCCTCACCTGCTCATAGTGCGCATTGTCCTTAACAGCATGCAGTCCCAAATTCAATGTCTCACCCAGCTTGATCTGTGGACTCGGGTTAATCTGCATATTTTGTGATACAAGGCTTCACCTCTGAGGACTTTGTGCAATGCAACTGGCCTGTCAGATTCATCCAGTGTGGCACTGGAAAAGATCCTTTTAATCATGTTCACAGCTGACACGTCACCCATGTGTAATCTGCTGAGGTTTATTTAACAAACTGGTTACCTGAGATGAATTGCCACCTTGAAAGTTGTGAGTTGATTCATAGCTGCATTGAATCTGTGATATTTGTACTCTATTACTTTGGGGATTCTTAGGAAAGTCATTATGTTGCTTCATCAGTATTAGTTTTTTTAAAGGGAGACAGTAGGGATTAATAAATGTTCCTTATTAAATATCCTTCTGCCTCCTGTCGTATGTTAGTTTTACCGGTAAAACAACAAACAGCGCACATAAGTGTGCTGAAATCTTTCTATTGTGACACCCTCTTGGTAATTGGTGCACTTGTTTCGGTGCCTCGAGGTTGAACACTGTAGCAAGCTTTTGAAATCAAAATATCACAAAACCTTTTATTATGAAATATGGAGAAAATAAGTAAAAATTGGCTCAAAATGTGAAAGGGCAAAGTCATAGGAGGAGGAAGAGATTGGGACATACTCTGTGCAGAGTGTTGGTGCTGCTTTAAGCAGTCTCCTTGGCTATTGGGCACAATCCTGGAGGGTCGCCACTCCGCCACTATACCAGCATGCTGGCACTCATTTTGCTGACCTCGAAGGATGACAGGTATTAATTACCCCACCTGGTATTAATTCACAGCTGAGCAGGATTTGAACTCAGGACCCAATGATCCCAAGCCCACCACTCTAACCATTAAGCCAACACCAGGCATAGTAACTATAAATATCCATTATTAGCCCTGCCGCAGCACGTAAGCATGAGATGCCGGTTTAAAAAAATCATTTCCATGTTTAGATATTTACCATTGAGCTTCAGTGTGTCTGACCAAGCCACCACTTTTTCTTAGCAATGGAGCTTTTGTCATCAAATCTTCAACAAACCTTTATTTGTGAGAATATGGAGAACACAAGGAATAAAATGTACATTTATTATTTTTTAAACTAGTTTTCGTCAAAATTAGTTGCAATACAAAGCGGACGTGGCCGAGCTTTGCATTTTGAGACTCTTTCTGGTTTTAAATTTATATTTAGAATATGTGCTTTAATGCATCCTGATAAAGGCATTGAAGATTTCAAAGATCCAAGTTAAACCAATTTATGGATAAATGTAGTTGTGGAGAGGCAGTCGTGGCTTTGAGAGGTTCAAATGGTTTGGCTTGACATTGCACATTTGCTGTACATATATGCATGCACGATATAACTAATCTGATGTTCCATTTCCCCACCAATCTGTTTCTAAAGGGCAGCACTGCATCCTTTGAGCTTGCGGCGTGCAACAGGTCTTCTCACTGCTGTAGCCACATCATCACTATCTGGTCCAATCTTCATCTTCTTTGCAGGGACTCATGTTGGAGAAATCTACTTCAAAATGTTTCTGCAGGTTGGCACATCACTTTAAATGCATTTTTGCAAGAGGAAAATTTAATATATCTATAATTCCAGCTGTATGGTGTGTGGTGTGTGGTGTGTGTGTGTGTGTGTGTGTGTGTGTGTGACCGCTGTTTCTCGACAACCACTGGTCCGATCTAGTTGAAACTTTGCCAGGTATATTGCTGGGCCCTGTGGATGTGCCTTTTCAAGGTTTGATATTAATGGACAAGTGCTTCCAAGTTATGGCCATTTATTTACCAACCAATGACAGGACACGTTTTATTTACCAACCAATGACAGGACACGTTGCTGCGTGGGCGTGGCCGATGGGGAAGAGAACCTCAGCGCGTGTTCCCCATTACGGGTTACAACGTACGGACTTCCGGATAGTGATGACTTCGTGTATTATAATAATTTCTCGATTTCTTATGCGCATTTTATAGATAAACACAATGCCCCAATCCAGTCGTCGTTTACGAGAGCGAAGGAACGGCCTGTGTGGTTGTTGAAAGTTTTTTTGTATTTTTACCCTTCGCAAACTTTGTTGCGAAGGTTATGTTTTGATCGCTGTGTATTTATTTATTTATTTGTGAATATGTGTGTTTGTTTGTTTGTTTGTTTTATTCGCACAACTCCAAAAGTATTGAACTGAATTGCAGCAAATTTGGTGGGATGATTGGTTATTATCCGAGGACCATTTGATTAGATTTTGGGAGCGATCGGGTCAAAGGTCAAGGTGAAGGTCATTGAAAAGGCAAAATCGTCTTTTTACCATAGCGCAGTCAATTTGTATCCAATTTGCATGCAACTAATGCCAAAATGTTCAGAATTCAATGCCCCCATCTTGTGATATGTGACATGACACAATGACGTAATAACCCTTATTAGCGGTTGGGAGTCAAGGTCAGGGGGGGTCACGACATTGCAAAATGTGCTTTTAGTCATAACACGGTCAATTCTTATCCGATTTGCATGAAACCAACACCAAAATGTTTGACTGTTCTGTTCCACACTCTAATACCAATTACAAAATTAAGAGTACAAAGTTCAAGTCGAGGTCATGAAAAGGTCAAAATCGTCATTTTGCCATAGTGCGGTCGATTTTTATCCAATTTGCATGCAACCAATGCCAAAATGTTTGTGAATTCAATGCCCAATCTTGTGATATACGATATGACACAGGAAATTTAATGTTTTTAAGCCATCATAACACACATATGAGATGGCAGATGTGGTATGGGATTAAATACCCTCAACAATCAACGGTTTCTGGGGGGGGGGGGCAAAATGTAGTGTTGGCGAAGGTATGCGCTCTACTGAGTGCCCGTTTAGTTTTTATTTTTTGCACGTAGGTTTTTTTTATTTATTATTTTTTTTCTCTTCTCTTCTCTTTGTGTTCTCTCTTGCGATGACATTGCGGAAAGGCAAAATACGTTGGCGCTAATTGAAGTAATTGGCCATTAAAACTAAATTGCGAATAATCGTAACTGCGATATGCGAACTTCCGGGCTACGCACGTACGGGCACACGAGAGCGAAGGAACGGCCTGGTGGTTGTTGTTTCTGGCTCGTGGTTTTGTAGTTTTTATTTTTTTTATTTTTTTGCTGCACGTACGGCAACGCACGTACGGGCACGTACTAGTATATTTAAAGGAAATAACTCAAACTTAGAAAAAAAACAACAAAAACCATGGAATTACTGGAACTGATCATTATCAATTTTTTTCACTTTATATCTTGTAACGCACCATAAGGCACCATAAAGGCAACATGTGAAAAAGAAGCATTGGGTAGAAAATGCAACTTTTATGGAATTCTCCTGTTTTTCACTGAAACTAATATCTGGCTACTAATATCTATGGAGGCTGCCATGTCTTGACTTTTTGGGTCCCTGTTGGTTATTGCATGTCACACACGTTCCACAGTCATCAGGTACCAGAAAGGCAAGATACTTGCACCTTCACAGAAAATTAATGGAAATTCACTAAAGCATGTTCCTCCCCCCCCCCAAAATAAGGATATACTTGTCATGTGAAAAATTCAGTGATGACCAGGTCTAGTTATGCTCAGTTATTATTTTATTTATTTTGTGGTTGGTTTCCCCTTTGAATTTTACTCCAATATTCAAATGTACTGTAAATGCACCTCTGTGTTTTCAACTTCCCCTCCCCAACCCTTGAATTTCTATGGCATCAGGAGGTCCGTGGGTACTTGGAGGAATGCTTGCCTTCCTATACTGCTGCGCACAGCTTGGGATGGAATGGGAGAACCTCGCTGCACAGAATCACAAAGGATCAGTCTGATTCATTTGAGTTTGAAACGAGAATCGTTGGGCCAAAGGATATTTATTTCACCAGGTCTTCGGAATATAGTTATAGTTGGCAGTAAAAGTTCATCATCTGTTTCTATTGTAACTTATTTCACATAAATTTTACTGAAATGAAATGTCAAGCAAAATTGTACACACTAATGACTAATTGAACCCCAGTAGATCTGAACTGTTTTTGAGATGGGATCCTGAGCAAAATCATGTATTTGACATTGAGTGATAATGTCACGTCTGTAGCATTTAACACCTTTATTGGGTTATTTTGTAGTTAAACATGCCTTTGCTTGTTTGGCATTCCATGCTGAGCACATAGCTCATGATGCTGTGATCTCAGGTTCAAATCTCATATACTGGTTGATTTATCCATTGTCTGCTAAATGTCCTTTTGTTCATCCAGAAAATAGCATAATCACTGTTTTTCACTATGTTCATGGTATACAAAAGCTGCAGATTTCATGATATAGTCCATAAGTTGGAGATGCATGCATTAAAAACTACTATTTAGAATACAAGACAGGTAGCTTCGTATCTTTTGAAAAGACGCTAGAGGCCCAATCAGTTTGTTTTTGTTTTTGTTTTGTCACTTGGTTGTTTCTGATATTTAACAAGTATTCTCTTATATATTGTTTGCGGGGAAGTGAATAAAAGCCAAAAAATAACGGGTGTAAAAATAGACTAGTTTAATACCAGTAAATACATGTTTAAGCATAAGTGTGTGTGTTGCTGTGTGAAAACGAGAGCGCATGCCAAGTTTTGTTTCGGGGATGATACCTGTGACGCCTTCCCCACGCATGAGTGTGTCGAGCTCAGTCATGAGCAAAAATGCGTGCAGAGAGTGATCACTCCAAATTCCCAAGGCGAGTGGTTAATATAAGGGGAAAGTATCTTCGTAGCTATACTGTAAGAGAGAGTTGTTGTTTGTCTGTGTCTGTGGTCGCCATTTTCTCAGAGAATGGCTGAAATGGATTCTCGTCAAACTTCAAGAGGTTCCTCATGAGTGCTGGGGGATGTTTTTAGGCATAAACATTTTTTTTAATTTTGAAATTACAATTTTTTTAATTCTAAATGCCAACAGGATTAGAACAGCATTCAGGCGCCAACAACTGAGGCAAAAGATTCTGTGGTCGAGGAGATGAAAATTGAACTCTTTGGCCTGAATCCTAAAAGCTAAGACGTCTGCGATAAACAGAGCAGAGCTAATCACCCACTTGCACCATCCCACAACCATGAAGCATGGTGTTTGCAGCATCAAAGCTAATGGGGAATGCTTTTCAGTGCAGGGAATGGGAGACTTGTAACGGATATAGGGAACATGAATGAATAACCAAAAAGGCAAATCACTGAGGAGAACCTGCTTTTCAGAGTGCAAAGACCTTTGACTGTGTTGAAGATCTTACGTTCCAACGACGACAATGACCCCAAGTCTACAGCCAAAGCAACACTGAATGACTTCAGAAAAATAAGTGAAAGCCTTGAGTATCTCAGGCAAAAGCCCAGACTTTAATTCCCCATTGAGAATCCTTGGTGGAAAGACTTGAAAGATTTGCTGTCACTCGCACTCCCGCATCCACTTGACAGAGCTTGAGCAAATCTGCAAAGGGAATGGGAGAAAATCCCCCAAATCCAAGATGTTGGGCAAAGCTGATACAGACATACCCAAGAAGAATTGAAAACTGTAATCACTGCCAAGTGCTTCTTCAAATATTGACTCAGGGTTGAAACATATTGACTCAAGATATTTTGGCTTTTCATTTTTTATTATTTGTATAAAATTCTTATAAAAAATGTTTTCACTCTGTTCATATGGGTATTTTTGTGTAGACAGGTGACAATTTTTTTTAAAATTTTTATCCATTTTAAGTTCAGGTGTAACACAACAAACATGTGAACAAAAGTGCAATGGGTGAAATTACTTTCTGAAGCCTGAGACAAAATCTCGATTGGTCCGAGATGACTACATGGGCTTGAGCTTGTGCACCCATATTTACTCTACCCCGAAGGTTGAATGGAGGTTATGTTTTCACCCCTAGTTTGTCTGTTTTGTTTGTCTGTGATCAGGATATCTCAAAAAGTTATGGACGGATTGGGATGAAAGTGTGGTGGACAGGTTGGGTGTGTGACAATGAGATTGATTGGATTTTTGGTGAATATCTGGATCTGGATACTATATACAATCCCTGTTGCTGACCTGTTGCTGACCCTCCAATCAACTGTGGTCCTACCTTCGCTTAGTGGAAACACGGGCTCGGTAACGGTTGAAACGGATAAAGCTCCAGGGATCTGTGGCATCCATGCTGAACTTCCAAGGCTGGTGGAAATGCTGCACTCGTGTCGTTGCATAACAGTTTTGTGCCTCTGCCTGGAACACAGACATCATCCCAACTGATTTGAAGAGGGGCCTTGTTGTCCCTTCTGGAAGGGAGGGTGATTCGCCAAGACTGCAACAACTACCGAGGGTGACGCTGCTCTCAGTGCCGGGCAAGTTTGCTCGGATAATTCTTGATAGGGTTTCGCCACCATCTGCTTGAGCACCAGCGTCCAGAGCAGTCAGGCTTTTACACCAAAAGAGGTCAACGATTGACCGTAATCCCTTGCTCTTCGTGTCCTCACCGAACGCGACGATCGAAGAGTTCGCAGGGGTGCTTGGCAGCCTATGTTTGATCTCTGTAAAGCGTTTGATTCCAGTGAATCGGATGCCCTCTGGAGGATTTTTTGGTCTTCGTGGGGTGCCACCAAAACTGATCGATCTGATGTCCTGAACTCTCTACTTCTGGTAGCTGAGAGTGCTGTGAAGTGTGGGTTGGTAACCATCTACTGGACTTATTTCCAGTTGTTACTGGAGTTCGTAGGGGTATGTACTGGCCCCCGACACTTTTCAGCACTTGTATGGACTGGATTCTAGGAGGATGTCGGAAAGGTCAAGCTGCGGTGCATAGTTTGGGGAATGTCAGAATCTCGGACCTTGATTTCGCAGATGATGAAGTCATCTTTGTGGAGACATTTAGATATCCTTTTGGGGGCCCTCGAGTGCTGAATGAAGGAGTCAGGAGCCGCTGGGAATTAAGTTTCCTTGGGTTCAAAACTAGATCCAGGCTTTCAATGACATCTTGGATGCTGCTGTCCTGTCTGTGGTCTGTTTGTGGTGAGGCTGTTGAGGTCGTGGAGAGATTCCCTTACCTTGGCAGTGGATATTCATGTCTCTGCTGGCTGTGAGTCAGAGGTCAATAGACATCTGGGTCGGGCCTGGGAGTCATGGATTCAACTGGATCAATGGGGTGTGGCGCTGCCGGTAACCTGTGTGGGGGACGAAAAGTCCGAGTCTTCAGTCCTTGGTGCTTCCAGTCTTGCTCTATGGATGCGAGACTTGGACTCTGACCAAGGATCTGGACGGAGAACTTAATTTCTTTGTACCAGGTCTCTTCGGAGAATCCTTGGCTATCGCTGGTCAGAATTTTGTGTCCAACGGCGGGTTGCTTGAAGAGAACTCAGATGAGATTTTGTTACCTTTCATGGGCCGTGAGCAGTCAGTTGCGGCGTATGGACATGTGGCTCATTTCCTGACGGCTGATCCTGCTCACACAGATTCTCTAGCGAGGGAGTCTCGTGAGTGGAGGAGGCAAATGGGCTGACGCCGTGCCTCGTGGTTGCAGCGGTTGACCCAACATCTAAGGGATGGGGATGGGCCTGGCATCTGCCCTGAGGGAAGGCAGAACGGAGGCCCCTGGAGTACCGGCAGAAAGTGGACGCAGCAACGTGCTGTCTTGGGCGCATGCTCCCATACCTGACCTGACCTGATACTAATAATTTTTAAAGTGATTCTTCACCATTGAGTGATAAGGTAAAAACGATTATATAAACGTATATCTAAAAAGTATGGGACGGATTTTGGGGCGAAACTTGGTGGAAACAATTGGGTGTGTGTGAAGGACAATTATTCGATTTAGTGAGATCTGGAATGTTTGGCACGATGGATAAAAAAAAAAAAATTTTCAATGATTTCTTTCACCATTGAGAGATGGGGCAAAAACGATATATATATGGTGGTATATTTTCAAAAAGTGTGGACGATGTTATTTACAAAACAAGGTGGATGAAGTTGGTTAAGTGACATTAACAGGCAATTAGATATTGTTCAGGTAAGATGCTAGATGCTGACCTATCAGTGGAATAAACAAAATGGTAAAATGTTTCAGTCTTTGGGAGTAGCACTCTAGCTGAGTGCTGTTCTCGATACAGAATGAAATTGGATCAGCCCTTAATGTGGTCTTGACAGGAAATTATGTACAGATGTTAGCATACGATACAAGCGAGCGGAAAAATTACTCACCCCAAACGAAATGCTATGCGGTCTAAGGGTTGTGAGCGAATCAACTGCGCATTTGACCAACTCTGAAATGTTCGTTCCATAAGCTTCCCCAACTGTTTCCCTTGCTTAAGTGTTTAAATCATTCTGTCCATAATGTGGCTGTGCTTTTTCTTCCAAAGTAAACTTCATTTCACCTGCTCCGCAAGCCCAGCAACCTACCCAGTCCACTACTCCGCGGACGATAAGTAAAGCCTTATGACTTGCTCGATTATAATAAATTAGCAGCTCTGATACGCCGGACCCACCCAAACTGCTCTCACAGGGCATGGCCAGAGGGTCCAAGAGACCATAATCATCTGCACATGGGTTGTGAGGTAAGAAAAGGCCAAGGGGAAAGGGACAGAACAGACAGTCAGTACGCGGAGAGGTGAGGTGACTTGGTTAAGGGAGCGGAGAGCAGCTCAGAGTGCAATTCGGTGGGAGAGAAGAAGTCGATGTGGAGCCCAACGAATGGACGGACAGGCCCAGAGAGAGATGGACTCAGCCAAGTACATGTACCGGGGAGGCTGTGGGTTACCAGACCGCGACGCAGCCAGACAATGTTTCCGCCAGGACTCGCCATCTGCTCTCCCCTCACCCCAGTTAACAATGACCTCACGGAGGCATTGCGTGGGGGCTAGGTTTCTGTTCTTTTGTTGTCTGCGTGACCTCCCGCGTACGCAATCTTTGTGTGTGAATGGTTTAAGAATAACGAATAAGCCGTGTGAGATATTGTGGAGCATAAGGATTAATTGTATAGAGGATTGTAAATGTGGTGCCTCTTTTTGTTCTCCCTATCCTTCATTGCTTGGTTTTATTATTCTTAAATCCTGTTTTCTCTACCAACTGCAGTGTTGGCCTGGTGCAGCGGTTCCCATTTGACAATTATTAACCATAGCGTGAGTTAAAACTCACGGGCTATAAGAGATTTGGTACAAAGCCTCGGTAATGAGGTGATAAAATTGTGACACTGCATCACACAGCCCCAAATCCTTTCAAAAACCAAAAAAATTAACATAGGTGGGAGAGTGCAGCAGTGGAGGGTGCAGCAATTGGAGAGAGGTAGAATGAGGTATGGAAGATGTTTTTGTAGGTGATGAACATTAATTATGTAGATTCTTCCATTCTGTCAGGGAAGGGGCCGCAGACATGAGTGAAGTTCTGTGCAGTTTTAAAGGCGGTGTAGGGACATTGAAGGAAGGATAAATTGAACATCGTATCGGGTCACGGAAGGAAGAAGTTGGTTTTGTGGTACCCAAAGGAACAAATGATTTCGGGAAAGTTTACTCAGAGGTATTGAAACTAGATACAGGATTTGGGTAAGTGGCTGAAACCAGAGGGTTATGAGGTCATGTTTTCTGGGATTATCCGCAAGATTAGGAAACGATATAGAAAATTATGAGCAGAACGATAGATGTCAACCAATGTCTGGAAGCATGGTGGTAGGGAGGAAGGTTTACATTAAAGAAACAGAAGAGGGAATCATTTCAGGGACAAAGGGAGTGTATCTGGAATGAATGCCCGTATGTTAAATAGAACGGGGGGCAGCAAGGTTTGCAGTGTGAATTGAGGAAGGGAATTCAGGCTTTTTTAGGTCAGTGGAGGGTGGGGAAGCTATGAACGAAGGATGATGAGATAATAGTGATGAGTAAAAGCCAGGCAAGAAATTAGAATTTCAAGAAGGGAAGAAGTTAGATATTCTATACATGCCAGGAATTTAAATAATTTGGATTATATGTATATTGTGGGAAACGACAATACCCAGACCAGGAATCAAATCCCAGGTCCTCTGGTGAACTACACCAGCGTCTCTGCATCTAGCTACCTGGGTGACCCACTGGGTGGACACGCAATCTCCCGCCAGTTAGATGCCCTCTCTTTCGCCCGCTGCTTCCGGGGCACCCTGCGCAGTTCAACAGAGGACCTGCGTTGATTCACGCGCGCGCGTGTGCCCCTCACTTCTGTCCTCCCCCTCACTCTGTGGTAATAAACCTTTTGTTCATAAAAAAACCTGTGTACATGTGGTCAATCGAGGTACGGGACTTCACCATTAAGCACGAGTGAAATAAAAATTCCGGTCATGGGCCGATGTGTTCAGCCCACCAGAAAACCAAGATGGTGGCCATTTCATTTCATCTGGGTGACATAGTGGGTGGAGTCAAGCAACATATGTAGGTGTTGCCCAGCAGCTCTCTGACCAATGGGTGCACATTTCAAAAATCGAACCCCCAACAAGACCCAAACAAGAGCAACGCGGAGCTCTTGTAGACCTGGGACATGTCGCAGG